>JANJGK010000003.1:46257410-46264910 GCA_039081455.1 Macrobrachium rosenbergii | reverse complement strand
ATATATAGATATTAACCGAATGATGGAATGAGATTTAGAATGATCTTGCGATAGCTAAGATAGGCAGATAGAGAAACAAATGAAAAGAGAGAGAGAGAGAGAGAGAGAGAGAGAGAGAGAGAGAGAGAGAGAGAGAGAGAGAGAGAAACCAGTACAAAGAGAGAGGAAGAGGAACTAATGCAGATCTGTATAATTTATCTGAACCTCAAATGTATTTCAGTGATGAGATTTTTTCTTGTCCACATGAGTTCCTGAGAGGTGGCGGCTGAAGGTACTTACTTAGTTGCTTCCATGAAACCCTTTTCCCTAAAAAATAGGAGTAGTTGTGATCACCTTTGAGTACCAATACATCAAAGCCATTTGCTCTTGGCTTTTACAAGTAGGTTGTCAAAGTTCATCAATGTATTTATACATTTTATCTGATGCCATGATCTTGGGGACTTTATCGATCGTGTTCTGGAGGGAAAAGCTCTCCTCCCCCTCCTCCTCCTCCCCCTCACTCGATCTTCATTCGATGAAGAACGGCTTCTTTTGATAGGGAGAATCAATACTTAGTTCCCGTCTTGAGGAATGAGAAATAAAATCCTACGAAAAAGGAATCTTTGGAAATGGGGAAGGGCGTGGGTGAGAGCCACTCTGAAGGGCCTGTGTATGGCCGGCGCCGGGCCAAAAGGCGGCAGTGATGGGGCGCCAGGGTGCAGCCGGCGTTGCCATTGAGGAGGGGCGGTTAGGGCGGCCTGCGGTATTGATCCTTCAGGAGTAGGTGGCAGCGCCGCTGCTGCCACAGCTGGACCACCACTGGCGCGCCCCAGCATTCCTCCAGTGGGCCTCCATCAGTGCACCGGCGGGGACGCCGCGCCCATACCCACCCCTTTATCCGCTGCACGTGGCTACGCCCACTCCTGCCCTTCATGTCATTCAAGCAGACGAGGTGGAGAAGGCGTGTGGGTTTCGGACTGGGCGGAACTGGACCCGTGTCAAGGCGGAAATGCGTCAGTGAAGCGACATTTTCGTAGGCTTGTAGTCGAACGATTTTCCCTGGGAGTAATCAAGCAGCTGACCCACACCACGTGCCAAAGCCAGCTGGCAGCGTTACCAGCGCCAGCATCTTTTTGTCCCTCGTCTGAAAAGAAATCATCCGGATAAATACTGGCTGGCTCTTCTCTCCTCTCCTGGTGGAGCTGACGTGCCTCTCCCTCACACGACCTCCTCCGCAAAACTTCCTACACTGACTCCTTATCCCTCCTCTTCTTCATTATCCTCTCTTCTTGACTTCTCCATGCCCTTCTGTCATCTCCTCCGCCCTCTTCTAAGCACAGTAGGTCTTCTCGTCGACTAAAATGCCACTCATGAAGTGGAATGGAACGGGTGCTCATTGATTCAGTAACCGGATGTTTATACAGTACGTACACGGTAAAAACAATACCAAACAAGAGAGAGAAAACATGAGATGCGCTTCGTGTCACTCTAGTGAACAGCTGATGTTGTGAGCGAGGAGAGAGGGGGCGTGTCCCTGGCATTCCGAGACACAGCAGAAGCAACAAAGAGAGTGAGAAACTACAGCAGCCACAGAGTCAGTGATGCAACTCTTCGGGGACTGGAAATGTTACTCACAATCAAAGTACATTCAGTGACGCTGTGTATGTTGACATGCTGTGAGGAACGCTTCTCCTAACAGGGGTTTTTTGCTACTGGTTTTTACGTAGGTATGTATATCAAACAACAGCTGTTTTTTGTTACATAATAATATACATATGTGGTCATTTTTGGGATGGTGTTTCACTCACTATGATGGAACATTTGTTGAAATCTGGACCTATTCCAGGAAGCTGGAAGATTTTTGGAAACCACAGAAACGCTGCAAAAGGGATATATATATATATATATATATATATATATATATATATATATATATATATATATATATGTGTGTGTGTGTGTGTGTGTGTGTGTGTGTGTGTGAGTGTGTTGTGTGTGTGTTTATGCGTGTGTATGTGTGTGCGCGTGTCTGACAGAGAGACAGACTGACAGAAAGGTTTACCACTCTAACCAATTGTGTTTTTGAGGCTCATAAATGTTTTTAAATATCATAAAGGTTTTTCGGAGATTTAGACACTTATGAGACAATTTTTTTTTATATTTGTGCACATCAAGCAAGTAACAGCATATTAGTCCCTTTATTAAACAATATACTAAAGTCTCGACGTATGAGAAAACGCAATGAAACAGCATTCTCTTCCCCCCCCCCCTCTCTCTCTCTCTCTCTCTCTCTCTCTCTCTCTCTCTCTCTCTCTCTCTCTCTCTCTCTCTCTCTCTCTCCGCAGAGATTACAGAAGCAAGACTCGGCAGAAACTTGAACTTGAACGTAACTGAAACGTGACAAGCAGAGCGGGAAAACCCTGAAATTTGAAAACCATTGTTAAATAGTAAATCTGGGTGGTAGAAAAAAGGCAAACATTCAGGGTATAATGATTGCTTACTTGAAGAAGATGAACCCTTTTAAAACTCAGAGACAAGGAAATGTCTGGATTTAAGGCTTGACTATGTTGGCTGCTGAAGCAAACTCTGTACTGAGACTGTAAAGCTGTCTATTCGGCTGAAGCATGGAAACATCAGTTGTAATTGTGTGGCCTCTTGTGGGAACTCTTCTTAGATATCAGGTTTAGTGAGTGAATGGGCTGTCGGTCTTGTTGCTTCGTCTCCAACAGGATTAGCTTTTTAGGGAAGGCTTTATTTCTTCTTTTTTTATGTGATACAGAATGATGCTCATCGAAAAGAGAAATATGCATTCCTGAGTCTTGACTATTTTAAATTCTAGAACCGTTTAACTGAAAATCTCTGAATTAGCATGTAAGATGAACAAAACTTTCCCCCCATGAAGACAATTAAGCAATATAGTGAAAACATTAACTTTTATAGAAAGAAATTGCCATGCATGATAAAATCATGTGCACTATATATTTAGATACATTTACATACATCACACACGCATACACACACATACACACACACAATATATATATACTGTATATATATATATATATATATATATATATATATATATATATATATATATATATGTATATATATATATATAGATGCAAGATTTTCGATCCTATCGAGCTTAAGTTAAGAATAAATATAGTTAATATTTACAAGATATTATATATATATACATATATACATATATATATATACACACACACACACGCGCGCACACAAATATATATAAATATATATATAAATATATACATATATATAAATTATATATATATATATATATATATATATATATATATATATATATATATATATATATATATATATATATATATATATATATATATATATATATATATATATATATATATATATATATATATATATATATATATATTACAGTACCCTTCACTTCCGTTGATGGATGTGATTTGTATGTTTGAATATGTAGGCAGACGATGGACTAGTTTGTTGAAAAGGTGGGTCTGAGCCAAGGGTGTGTTCTTTCTCCATGGCTGTTCAATATCCTTACAGCTGGGGTGATATGAGAAGTCAGAGAAAGGTCAGTAAATGTAGTTACAAAATTATGGGATAAGCCAGTGAGTTGTGAATGGAGTGTGGAGTTGCTGATGTTTGCTGGTGATCCAGTGCTGAAAAGGGATATTGAAGTGAAATTGCAGAAACTAGTAAAACAACTTACAAGTGTTTGCAAGAGAAGTGAGAGCAATATGAAAACGCAAAGTCAGCTTATGAGGATAAAGGAAAGCCGGAATGTTATTATGGATGGTGATAGAATGGGGTTGGTTCACCGTATAAATATTTGGTGGTAAGTCTTAAGTATGTTGGTAGGATGCGAGTTAAGGTGAGTCACAATACAGCAGTGCAGTGAGTGTGCTCAAGACTAGGGAGAGAATTGATGGGAATGCATGAAGGGTTTGTTGATCCAACTCTCCTATATGGAATAAAAAAACTAAGGTGGAAACTGTTGAGGTGAACGGTTTGTGTAGTATATGATGCTTGAAAATAAATAATGGAGTTGTGGTAAAAAAGTTAGTGCTGGTAAAAGGACGGATGATCAGAGAATTTTGAGTTGGTTGTCACGTGGAAAGGATTGATGATAGTTTGTGAAAAGTGTGTAATTCAGAAAAGTTAGTGGGAGGGAAGAGAGGAAGAAGTATACGAAGGAAAGAGTATGTGTAAGATACAGGTGAATAGTGCAGTGTGAAGGGGGCGGGTAATGTTGCCACACTTTCATTTCCTCGGAACTTCAGTTAAAGTTTGAATGTGGCAGTGAGTGTTGGATTTTGTTTCTCTCTTCTCTGAAACCACTCCCGCGTAGAGGAAACTGCTTATTGATACACACACATACACACACACACACACACGCATATATATATATATATATATATATATATATATATATATATATATGTATATATGTGTGTGTGTGTGTACAATATATATATATATATATATATATATATATATATATATATATATATATATATATATATATATATATATATATATATATATATATATATATATATATATATTTATGTAGTATGTGTGTGTGTCATTCCTTGCATATTTTCACCACAGACGGGTGGCTCCACAAGGTGTCAGTCTCCAAGTTCGCGAAATCTTTCCGGGTATGACTACCACCTCACGCCCTTCTCCACTTTGCTCGTGAGCTATAACCTTTCTCAGATAAGTCAAGTGTTGTAAATATGAATAGGAATAAATATGATGTAGGTGTATGGTTGAGTTTGATTAAAAAAGTCAGACATACAATAGAGAGATTGATAAACGAAGAGCTGTGTCAGCTTAGACTAAAAAGACGGTGTTTGGATCATACATTTGTGTGAAAAGGATGTTTGAGAAGTTACACGGGGCATATTTAGACCTTGAGCAATATTATGGAACAGGATTGCGTGTTGTTGTGGAGGATTGAGGATGTAAGGTACATAAGCTAATTTGATGAGAGAAATTAGACTTATATGCTGGCAGCAGAGGATAAGTTGAAATATGCAGATGGGAGACTAATTAGTTTGATGAGTTGTCTCTAAGACTGCTAAATAGTCTTAAGGACGGGGGAAAGGAAAAGTAAAACGGACCATAAACAGGAGGCTTAAAGAAACACAATGATAAGGACCACTTGGCTTCATGCGGGGAAGGAAGGTCAACAGAGGCAACTTTGCCCTTGAACAAATGATGAAGAAACTGAGGCCTAAATAACATTTTATAGACACAGAAAAGGTTCATGACTGATTACCAAGCCAGGTGATTAGGTGATAAATGAGAGATAAATATTTCTACATTGGCCAAGATATGAGTCCATTGGCATCAATATCATTTAGGAGCAGTGTAGTGCCACTAAATGAACTTTTCATAAATACTGGACTGCACTCACCGATCCTCTTTGAGCCTCTACTTCTCCAATCTGGATATGGAAATGGGATCTCAGTGGGTAAAAAGACCAGTAGGAGGACTGACGAGAGTAGACAAGAGTCAGATTTTTTCGGTCAGTTTTCACAGAGGATGGCAAATTAGAAGCAGAAATAACAGAGTTCAAGCAGGAATGAGAAATTTGACAAAGATCTGAAATCCTATGATACTGAAGAACCTGTGTAAAAGCGAAAGTTAGCCTACATAGAGCAATTATGAAACCAGTGAACTGCACGAGGAGAGATATAAGCAACTGAGAAATGACGGGCCAAATGGATGAATATAGCTGAGAAAAGAACGAAAAGGTGATTGTGTCAGAAAAGAAAGACGGACAGGAAAAGAAGCAGGAGGTTTAGACGAACAAAAGGAAAGAGAAATATTAGCGAAGCTAAAGGAAGAGAGAACCAAGTAATATGACCATGATATGAGAAGACATAGGAGGAAGAGTGATAGGGACAGAGGTGCTGGATTAAGGGAAAGAGGGAGGCCAAAGTTGGGACAGTTTAAGAAAGATTCAGCACACAAAAGGGCTTGGTACTGAATGAGATTGAGAAAGCTGTTAGAAATGTCCCTCCCACATAGAAACTGGGATAAAAGACTGAAGAGAGAATTAAGGGAAGAACAATATGTGTGTAAGTTTGTGGAATATGAAAAGGGTATTGAAAAGTATGGAGTGAATTATCATTTCATAACATACAATATTAATTGGCAAAAATGAAGAGAAGTAACAGACTGTCAAAAGAATTTTAAAGTGTTTTTAAGAAGCAAAAGTTGTAAACATCATCAAGTTTAAGGTTATGAAGATAAACGGAATACAGGGAGGGTAAAGAGGTGAATGGTATATGCAAGTGAAATGCTATGGTATAGTGGTGATGGTATAAATTAGTGCCTGACCAGAGTGTGTAAGATGCCTGGATTAGGGAAAGTTTTCATAGGAACAATTGTTAGGAATATCGTTCCTTTGTATAGAGGCAGAGGTAGTAGAGGAGACAGTAAGTGTTATGGAGACATCACATTACATGGTATGCTAGAGAATGTGTATGGTGAGAGCTTGACTGAGAAATAGAGACAGATGACAATAACTGAAAGGTGAAGAAGTGTTAGTTATGAGTCAGTATAGTAGATGAATTGTCGAGAATGTGTAAAAGTTTTTGTGATGGAATAGAGGCAGACAGGAGTGGGATTGGCATTTTGAAACAGGAGTCCATAATATCTCTATGGCTATTTAAAATCTTATGCATAGAGGGATACAAGAAGTCAGAGAAAGGAACTTCAAAAAGTGTGCAAAGTTGTGGGTTAAGGATATGAGTTCTTAATGGAATGCAGAGTGGTTGATTAACAGATGATACCATACTGATTGGGGATAATGAACAAAAACTGCTAAAACTAGAGAAAGAGTTTGAAGAGAGGGTTGAGATTAAAGGCAAGAACAAGGAAGGTTGTGACAATAAATGTAAATCTGGAAGACAGAGCAATGAATGTTAATGTTGAAGTTATAGGGATGAACACTGCATAGTAGAATGACATATAAGGAACAGAACGGATAAAAAATGTGGAGATACTAGTAAAAAGATAAGCTTATGTGAAAAGATTAGCTCACAGTGCTTTGAGATGGTTCGGTTCTGTGGAAAGAATAGAGGATAATAGAATGGCGAAAAGATTATGATTAGGAAGAGTTAGGAGGACTGACACACAGGAGACCTATAAAGCACTGGATAGATGCAGTGGAAGAAATACTGTAGAGGAAAGGCCTTCACACTCAAGAGGTACAAGAAACTGTATAGGTGAGTAAAACAGTGTGTCTGTGGGGTTTCATATGCTGTTGATGAGACTCCTTTTAAAGTGCATTAAGTAGCTAATGCTATGCAAGTTCTTTGCATGAGATCATCCACGATTCAACAGAAAAAGGGCGAATTTTGCAGTGACATTACCTTGCGTTTCTCTTTGGACCCACCCTATTAGAGGGAGTGGTTAGTTTTGAATATATATATATATATTATATATATATATATATATATATATATATATATATATGTAAATATATATATATAT
>JANJGK010000003.1:46187410-46252410 GCA_039081455.1 Macrobrachium rosenbergii | reverse complement strand
TAGCTAATATACTTGCATTACTATGTTACGCACTTCATTTATGAGCACAGGTCTCACTGAGGTAAACGCACTGAGAAAAGGAAATAATTGTGAGAGAAAATAATAGGGTACGTGACTGACTTCGAGAACCTTAATTTGGGTATTACCTTCTTCTGGAGAAGGTGGTTTCCTTGTCTAAAGGTGCCAGCGATGGAGGGTAATAATGAAGGGGGTCACCACAAAAGTAACTTAGGTTTCTAGACCAGCCACGTGGGAAAGCAAGGGGCAGCTCAAAGGGAGCAAGAGGACTGCAAGTGTCCTGGATAGGTCGTCCAATGTCTGTGAGTGTTGTGAGAGAGAGCTGCCTGTGCGGTACCCTTTTGTAACATCAGAGTATTAAGACTCTACTCCATCCAGGTGGCATTGTATTCACTGGTACTTTGATTTCTATAGAGGGCTCACACATGGCGTTTGGCGGGCAGGCTGCCTTGCGAGGTTCCTCATTCCCAGGTGTCATGGCGCCAGCACATGGGACCAGTTGCTACAGGCCAGCTTGCTTTCTCTTGTGAGTCACTCCTGCACTGGCAAGGCTTAATCTTCGTAGGACCGCACCTGGAATTAAGGCCTTGGGCAGCTCACACAGTGAAAGGAAGGTTAAAGCTTACCCAAGGGGTGGGTGAGAAAGATGTCAAAAAGGGTGAATTATTTACCCACAACTTGCTTTATTTATTATGAATTCAAAAGGTTAAATATTTATTCTTATGCTTTATATTACTGTAATTGTGAAAGGAGGGTTGGCAAGGAAGAGGTTTCCCTTGTTGCACCTCCCCAACCAAGTTGACATTTGCACCTTAGATTGGGTGGGAATGGCTACAAATCGTCAACTCGACTGAACAAGCTCTCTCCCCAGATTCCCTTGGGTAACACTATCATTAAAATTTAACAGTTCTGCAAAGAAAGTCAATTACAAAGCTAATAATACCACTCGTGACATTTACGTTAATGCAGAGTAAATTGTGCTGATACAAGTTAGGTTATTAAGGCATTTGACTGTTATGTTACAGCAGCATTAATCTAAGTTTGAACATAAAATGATTAAGAAATAACGTAACAACATACAATCAAGGTTAGTAGGTTATTAACAATACCTTAAACTATTTCATGCGATTAATAATAAATAGCCTTGTAAAACAAAGGAATGCAGTTAGTCCACCTTAAAGAGGCAACACAAAGAAGTATTTATGGGCTTGTGTTAAGTGATACCACAATACTTTTACACAGTGGTACTCTGCCATGTAAAGGCACTAAAATCTATACATGCCAAAAGGCACTGTCATGGGTACATGATAATTAACTCTACGTCAAATTACATCACTTGTGAGTCATGGGCTTGGTATTACAAGGAAAGGAGATATGACAGATGCAAGATTAAGTAATGATTATTAAAGAAAAGTTTACAATCAATATGCCAGATTATATTCCTTAGCCTATGAAAATGGCTAGGTTCATTCTTTAGCCCAAAGGGCCTCCAATTACACCGGTAGGGGCAGGTGGATGTGGTGCAGGTAGTCAGAGGGCGTGACTCCTCTGGCAGGAGCATCTTCTAATATCTACGGTAATGGCACCTTGCCATGTTGGCACTCATAGGGGAAGGGCCTAGTGGCTCTGTTACATACAATTTAAAATGCACTATGCTTTTATAGGCATGAAAGGGAAGTCAAAGGACTTATATTACTTGAATATAAGGCAATTTGCACTCTGCATTAGCAGAATGGGAGGCAAAGTAAAAATGGGGAGCAGTTATAAAGCTTTGCACAGAGATTCACGAATGGGCAAGGCTGCCAAAAAAAAAAAAAAATGTTAGATTAAGAGTGCTGGAAAGGAAACAAAAATGACCAAAGTGGTGAAAAGGGATATTACAAGAAGAAATTAAATTACAAAGTTATAAGGAAAATAAAGGGAAGAAACCTGGCATCCTCCTCTGGATAGAGAGGCCAAAGTCCTTTGTAAGATAAAGGTGAGGCGCTGTGCCAGATTGGCGCTAGTGCGAAGAGAGCTCATCGACTCTCTTAGTCTACCTGGAGTTTTCTATGACCATGACCTTTCTTCCTTGGACCTACTATAGGCTGACGGTTTGCCTTGGTAGGGGGAATCGATGGAACTGAGTCTGAGGAGGACGTGGAAGTGTCACCTGTTTCAGTCTCTTTGATAGCCGAAGCAGGGGTATTCTTTGCAAGTGCTGCCATGAGTCATCGCAGTTCTTTGAGTTCATTGGCCAGTTGAGATATGACAGAATCCTTACCCGTAATAGAGTCTGCGGAGGACTGGGAGAAAAAGGAAGAGATTGTGGTGGGCATGAGAGGCTTGCAGGTTACAATGACCATCTCAGGCATGGGTTGCGAGGCTGCAACTTTGGGTGAGCTTCTGCTATGGTCAGAGGAATCTGGAGACGACCCGAGTATGCTTTGGATTGGCTATTGTACTGGAACTGGTAGCAGTGCCAAGCTGGGGGAAGAGAGGCAATCCGGACTGGGGTCTCTCAAAGGAGGATTTATGGCGTGCTCTGGCACTGGCACTAAGGCAGGTCCAAGCACAGGAATCAATGCTTGAATTTCTTCTACGTCTGTGATGGGCGGAACATGGCACTGTTCAGGACACTCAAGTGGCACTGGCAGAGATTTTTAGTCAAATTTGGTGTCTCCAGAAGGGATATTCAGGGTGCGCCTTGGCACTGGCACGGGGGCAGGGCCTGGCACTTGGACTGAATCTGGTAAAGACTCGTCGCTCGAAGCAGACGGAGCTTGGCACTGCTCAGGCTCTCAAGTGACACTGGCAGCAGGTTTAAAGTGTGTCCTTGAGGACTCGTTTTGCTTGATTGAGTTTTTGAGGGCTTAGGACCCCTGGCTTTTCGTAAATTAGGAGGGGACCAGGAATCCTGTCCCAGGAGGAGGTCATAACCTCCAGGAAGATAAGTAACTACTGCAAGAGTGGAGATTTTAGATTTGTGGGTTCTTGTAGCCCTCAGTTTGACAGTGGGGAGAATTATCTTCATGCGATTCATTCCCTCTATGGTGATGAATTGATGCCTATCAATGGTGACCCCGCAGGGGGCCTTATCTTCCCATATGAGGGAGATTTGCGAGCCAGTGTTATCGAATTCTGTGACCTGGTGTGCAGGGTAGTGACCTTGAGGAGGTGCCACAGATATGGGACCCTTGGCTGGAGGGCATGAGGTTTTAGGATTTGTAACTGCCAAAGCAATGGCCAGTGTACTTGTTTTATTAGGGCATTTTGCCCATGGGGACGGAATGCCCATAGACCTTACAGGCTGTGCAATAATTTCTACTATATTCTTTGCTTGGCACTGTCCCAGTGAGGGGAGCAGGCCCTTTGCTTTTCATCCAAGAGCCAGATGTGGCTTGTTGGGGCGTTCTCCCATTTGAGGACTTGAGGGAGTTTCTGGTTGATTCTCAGCCTTCAAGCGGCACTGTTCAGTGGGTTGCCCTGTCCTTTTACAGTGTCCACACACTGGTTTCTTTTGGGGGTGCCCATTTTTGAGAGGTGGTTGAGAGAGGCCTGAGGTATGTGCTGAGGGGTATATTTTATGCCCGAAGGAACTAAGATGAATATGATGGGTATCACAGCTGTCTGCCCAGCGACAGCACTTGGCTACTGTGGTGAGAGCTGGAGGGGCATAGAACAGGAAATCCTCAAGCTGGAAAAGCTCAAGTATCTTGTCCACAGAGTTAGCTTTTAAGGAATCTATCCAATGTTTTAGGGCTTTGGTCTTCTTGAAAATCAATTTGGACCAGGTTTGATTTGCCTCCTTTGGTAGGCTTTGCTACCGTTGTCTCCATTGGTCGGGAGTGATTTTGAAGGCCTTGGCAGTGGCCTCATGGACTGCTATGAGGTGTCCTTGGTCTGCTGGAGTGAGAGCATTGAAAGCAGTTGTGCCCTTTCCTTCAAGATGCTTCCCCAGAATCAGGGATACTTTGGCTGGAGAGGGCGTGCAAGTCGCCAGAACCTTCTCGACATGGTCGAGTCAGGCTTTGGACTCAGCCTTGTCCCATTTTCTGATGATGGTGCTGACACTGCTGAGAGTCGTGTGGGGGGAGGAGGTGGCTGGGTTGCGACCTCCTTGGGCTGCAAGGGCAAGTTGATGTTGCCTTTTCTTCTCCCTGTCCTCTCATTCTGTCGGAGGTAAAATTTCCGACAATAATAATAATAATAATAATAATAATAATAATAATAATAATAATAATAATAATAATAATAATAATAATAATAATAATAATAATAATATGAGCATATATATTTACACATACATGCACATATATATGTGTATATAATATGTAGAATCTACTGGTCACTTTTACGAGATTCATATGTAATTGTAATAGCCACAGTGCCCTATTAACTTTCTCGAATTCTTCGCACTTTATTGGATACGCTTGTCACTACAAAGCCTTAAGATCCAAGGGCAAGAAATATGAAGAAGTTCTGATGTACGGGAGCGGGAACTAGGTACCAATGCCGACCTGACCACGTGGTCAGGTTGGCAATGGTACCTATTCTCATTAGTGGACCCAGGTTCATTTCCTGCTCCTGTGCATCAGAACTTCATATTTCTTGCACTTGGATATTGAGGCTTTGTAGTGACAAGAGGAGCCAAAAAATTGCGAAGAATTCGAGAAAGTTAAGAGGGCATTGTGGCTATTACTATATATATATATATATATATATATATATATATATATATATATATATATATATATATATATATATATATATATATATATATATTCTGCTGAGCATTCTCTCTCTCTCTCTCTCTCTCTCTCTCTCTCTCTCTCTCTCTCTCTCTCTCTCTCTCTCTCTCTGAACTCTGTTCCCATTTCTAAGGTATGTAAATCAAATCGTAGCTTATAAAAAAATAAAGTTTATTATGCAAGTTAAACAACAAGCCATGTAAAATGAAATTATGCATGCTAGATAATAAATCCCATTAAGCCACATCCCCAAAAGCAAAACTAAACAGTTGCAAGAAAACAAAATGTGTGGGGATTAATTTCTGTCTCCCACCAAGTCCCCTAACTAAACATTCCACATTGTCCAAGTCTATTTCCAGATAACTTTCTAAGTCTATTTCATCATCGGTTCCATCTCTAGGTGGCTATAGCCATGACTGACTCTGACTTTTCACCCCCTTCTGCAACATCTGTAATGACACACAACGTCTCCCATAAAAATTAGAATTCATTCAGTTCATATCACACAGAAAACATATTGAAAAGACATAAAGACATTAACACCGGGAGTTAACACTAGAAATTACACTTGGAAAAGTTAGTCTTTTTCTCAGTTCAACACTCACCCTTTCAGCAAGGAATCAGAGCCTGGAATTTCCAATGTCTGTCTACCACCGCTTCTCACACAGAAATCTAATATATTTTCCAAAGCTCTTAACACTTGCCCTACAAAACCCTTCATTAGGTACCCACGAACGAACAAATGCCACCTCCAGGAACGCCCATAATCCAGATTTATAACGGAATAAAAGTTCTAGAAGCTTCTATCCAAAAAAGAGACAGGAAGATCTGCCACAAAACACGTGTTGCTGACATCTACTGTAGAAATCCAGAGGTGACTGTACGGGCATTGTTGAATTATCAGACATCCAGGTCACAATCCATCCACCTGTGAGATTGCTAAACATCGCAAGAATCGTATGTTGCGAGCATATATATATATATATATATATATATATATATATATATATATATATATATATATATATATATATATATATATATATATATATATATATATATGAATGTATGTATGTATGTACCGTATATACTATATTAAGAAATCACAAAAGTAAGTACGTGATTTTTTTTATTAGCTGAAGCCACTATGAAAGTTCAAAATGAAACGACAGAGTGCCAACTACTTTCGTATATTTTAACGCATCTTCGGGACACAAAGTAATACAGAGCACAAAATGAGTGAGCAAGAAAGCTTTCACAAAAGCAAAGTGAAGAGAAAAAAAATCAAAATATGCACAATTAGGCCATGACAAACAGAAACAATGTTCGTCCAGATCACTTAACTACCTAACACCCAAACAAGTCAAAACAAGGAGAGGAATTGCCTAACGCCTGCATTACATACAGAAATGAATGATAAAAAGCTGACTACTTGTCGGCCAGTTTATAAAACAACTAACAATAGTAACAATAATAACAGTAGTAACAATATACACAGTTCTTCATTGGGCGGATGGGTACCGTTCTCAGCTAGCACCCTGCTGGCCCTGCGTTCGAATCTCCGACTGGCCAATGAAGAATTAGAGGAATTTATTTCTGGTGATAGAAATTCATTTCTCGCTATAATGTGGTTCGGATTCCACAATAACCTGTAGGTCCCATTGCTAGGTAACCAATTGGTTCTTAGCCACGTAAAATAAATCTAATCCTTCGGACCAGCCCTCTCTAGGAGAGCTGTTAATCAGCTCCTCAGTGGTCTGGTTAAACTAAGCTATACTTAACAATATACATGCAAAGACATCACCAATAAAGAAACAACGACAAGCAATATTGAAATAACTGACTTGCCTTTACCTTCAAATGTAATAATTGACTTGATTAGGCTTTGCATTAAGGGCTATAAATTTACATTTAATGGAAAATATTTTTTACAAAAATTTGGTAAGTCAATGGGGAATCCATTTTCTCTGGTGCTTAGTATCTTTACATGGATGATATTTGTTGTATTTGACCTACAAGTGCAAACATTGGAGAATTTTTAGATAAACTGAATGATCTGGTTCCCTCAATTAAATTTACGTTGAAGAGGGAAGAGAGTCATTGTTACCATTTTTAGATGTATAAGTCTATAGACACATCCGTAGTTTTAAATTCAATGTATATTACGAACCTACAAATATATGCTCCTATGTGCATTGTAAATCTTTTGAGAGGTTTTACAAAGTATTAGGCCAACTGGCTCAAAAGCATGGAATAGACAATTGAAGAACTATAAAGGGAAGAGACTAACCACCAACAATGACCTTGGAATGAGTAAGCTGATTACATATTTATGAAAGTAAATCACATTTTCTCCTTTTGGTAAACAGTAACAAGTTTTGCAAAATGAACATTTACAAAAACTATTAAACACACGAATACATGGGTAACTAATTAGTAATTAAGCTAGTGATTTTATCTTTAAGGTCATCCTTGAACATTTTACTCATACAGGGGTCCATTCAATACATGCCAGAGATAAGGTTAAAATTACAGCTGGAAGTAAGCTGTATAATTGCAGATTCTAAAAGATTTTGTAAAGAGAAATCTTTCGATCTGGCAATTGCTGAACTGTCAGTCCAATTGATCCTGTGTGGGTTTTCATTTAAATGAATGAATATTGCATTGGACATTTGCCCAGTTTTGACAGAATACTTATTCTGCTTAATTCTCAGTTGTAAATCCTTTTAGTGTGCTATTAAAGGAAAAAAACAAGGTTGACATTAAAAGATTTTAACAATGATTTCATGGTTTCAAATCCAGTAAAATAAGGCAGGCTAAGAGTGTTCTTGGTGGTTTCTTTCTCCATGTTACTTTCACTGTAAAACTTTTTGTGGGCTTTATCATAGAAAATATCTAGTATATGTGAAAGGAGACATAAACCTGTTCCTATTTTTCTTATGTATTCGATTTCTTGATCCAAATACTGGGGACTGAAATTGTGCAACGCTTGTAAAAACATGGAAGAAAAAATGGATATTTTGATATTAAGGTGGTGGCCTGAATAGAAATGGACATAAGTAAGCTGTTGGTGGGTTTCCTATAAATACTGAATTTGCATTGAAATGGTTCTCTCTTTATTAAAATATCTAAGCAAGGGAGGCAATCGTTTTTTGCTAATCCTAAAGTAAATTTAATGGATGGTACCTGGTTATTCAAATTAGATAGTAAATAATTTACATCAATACCAGTAAGCAAAACGGCTAAAATATTGTCAACACAACTATGTCACTTTAAAGGAGTATAAATGATATTAGGTACATATCGTTTTTCAAAAAATACCATATACGAGTTTGAGAGGAGTGGGGATAAAGGGTTGCTCATTGCCATACCAAATGTTTGTTGGTAGAATTCACCATTGAATATAAACTTACAATCACAAATGCACAACCTAGTGAGTAAATAATATGACTCACAGGTAGAGGTAATTCATGATGGATTAGTTCATTACTAAGATACTCTAAAACAGAATCTATAGGGACTTTAGTAAAAAGAGAACATACATCAAAACTAACGAATCCATCAGTGGGGCAAGAAGTGATTTTGTTTAATTCATCAACTAAATCTAGTGAATTATATATGTGAGAATCAGAGATAGTTGCAATTAACGGGGAGAAGAGCTTGGTAATTTATTTTGAAAGTTTATATGATATTGAGCAAACAGTGCTATTAGTAGGCCTCATAGGATTATTTCCTTTATGCGTTTTTACCAATCCGTACAAGTAAGGTAACGAGGGAAATTTTACTGACTACTGACGTATTAGTTCTTTTTATCTTTCAGGATTTTTTTCAGTGTGCTGTTGAATTTTTTACTTGATGAATGGGAATTTTTTGTTAGTTTTTTGTAAGTCGTATCATCATCCAGCAAGGCTTGTATACGTGATATGTAGTCAGCTTTATCTGAAATGACAGTACTATTCGACTTATCATCTTTTGTGATGTGGATTGTATTGTCTTTTTTGAGATCAGTCAAATTTTTCTTATAACAAGCAGGGAAATTACTTTCATGACTAGCATTGGCAGCTCCATAAACAATACCTTTTATTACGTCAACATGATTTTGAGGAAGATCACAATATTTTTCGAATTTACACAGGAACGACGCAATCGTTGGAGCAGAGTGTCTATTCGATATAAAGAAGGATAAACCATATCCGAGTGCACTCACAACATTTTCACTTATTTGCTTCCTTGACAAGTGTAGAACACAATCATTACATGCACTATTAGTCAAGAAGTGGAAGAAAAATTTAAGGAATTAGAAAAAGTTAGAACTTCATTCAGTCATTTTATCCCAGTTGAACGGAAGGACTTGCTGCGACAAGAAATATACGAAACAGTGACTGGACTAATAGTGCAAGCAATGATTATGTTCTTATCCATCATGAATTACCTCTGCCTGTAAGTCATATTATTTCACTCACTAGGTTGTGCATTTGTGATTGTAAGTTTATATTCAACGGTGAATTCTACCAACAAATATTTGGTATGGCAATGGGCAACCCTTGATTCCCACGTCTCTCAAATTTGTATATGGAATTTAAAAAAAAAACGATATTTACCTAATATCATTTATACCCCTTTAAAGTGGTATAGATATGTTGATGATATTTTAGCTGTTTTGCCTGCTGGTATTGATGTAAATTATTTACTCTCTAATTTGAATAACCAGGTACCATCCATTAAATTTACTTTAGAATTAGAAAAAAGTCCAGTTGCCTCCCTTTCTTAGATATTTTAATACATAAAGAGAATCATTTCAATGCAAATTCAGTATTTATAGGAAACCAACCTCAATATCAAAATATCCACTTTTTCTACTAAGTTTTCGTGAGCATTGTGCATTTTCAGTCCCCAGTATTTGGATCAAGAAATCAAATACATAAGAAAAATAGGAACAGGTTTATGTCACCCTTCACATATAATAGATATTTTCTATAATTAAGCCCACAAAAAGTTTCATAGTGAAAGTAACATGGAGAAAGAAGCCCCATTCTTAGCCTTATTTTACTGGATTTGAAACCATAAAATCATTGTTAAATTCTCTTAATGTCAACCTTGTTTTTCCTATAATTGCACACTAAAAAGAATGTTAATAAAAAAATAGTCCTAAGGAAAGCAACAACATAATATATGAAATTCCATGCTTGGACTGCTCTTCTTTTTATGTTGGTCAGTCTAGTAAGGATTTAGAAGTGGAAATTAAACAGCATAAGTATTCTGTCAAAACTGGGCAAACATCCAATACAATATTCATTCATTTAAGTAAAAACTCACACAGGATCAATTGGACAGACAGTTCAGTGATTGCCAGGTCAAAAGATTTCTCTTCATGAAATCTTTTAGAATCCGCAATTATACCGCTTACTTCCATTTGTAACTTCAAACTTAGCCCTGGCATGTATTATTTGGACCCCTTTATTAGTAAAATGTTCAAGAATGACCTTAAAGGTAAAATCACTAACTTAATTACTAATTAGTTACTTTATATATGTTTTCTATGTATTCGTATGCTTAATAGTTTTTTGAAAATGTTCATTTTGCAAAAATTGTTATTGTTTACCAAAAGGAGAAATTGTGTTGTACTTTTATAAATATGTAATCAGCTTATTCATTCCAAGGTCATTTTTGGTGGTCAGTCTCTTCCCCTGTATAATCCTTTAATTGACTCCTCCCTGCTTTTGAGCCATTTGGCCTAATACTTTGTAAAACCTCTCAAAAGAATTACCTTTGTTTTGTTAGGCCCACTAATTCTTCAGCTGTGCTGGATTCCAGGTGCATCTGTTTCTTATAATCCCCACCCTCAGGGATATCTGTATGTCATCTGTCAATTATACGAGCTTTGTCGTAAACTTATTTTTACATTTTTCATGAGTCTGCTAGAAAAGGACCGTTGTGTCGAAAGGCCTAGCAACCACTCTGTTGTTTCCGTTTTCGTTCGTGGCATTTGCCTTTATTTATAGATTCATCATGTTCCATATCTTCACGAATCAGTTATATATATATATATATATATATATATATATATATATATATATATATATATATATATATACATTTTTCATGAGTCTGCTAGAAAAGGACCGTTGTGTCGAAAGGCCTAGCAACCACTCTGTTGTTTCCGTTTTTGTTCGTGGCATTTGCCTTTATTTATAGATTCATCATGTTCCATATCTTCACGAATCAGTTATATATATATATATATATATATATATATATATATATATATATATATATATATATGTATATATATATAATTATATAAATTATGTGTCACACTATGCGTGAAGTATGGTTCATGAGTGGCAGTGTCCAGTGGCTTTATAACAGGTGTGGTTAAAATATTTTGTTTGTATAAAAATGTAATCTTTATTGACAACATTTCTAGATTAGTGTATGACGGAAGATGACAAAGGCCCTCACTGAGTGTACTCGTAATAGTGGTAATGAGAGAATGTCCTTTGAATGGCTCCTGTCCTAAGACAAAACACCGATTACTTACATTGAAAATGCTTTGTTCCCTCTATCTGCGTGAGGTAACGAGACTTGAGACTGCCCGACCTGGTCTTTATATGCTCGTCGCCAGCACTGAAATGCTCTGGCACACTCACAAAATAACTCGGTCCCACCAAGAGTAGAACATTACACAATCTTAGTCAGCTTTGAAAACCTGGAAATCTCTTGAACAAACAGATTATGTCTACTTCTATAAAAGTCATAATTGATAAGTATTTAAAAATAATTAAATATACAATATTAATTTTACTAACATCTTACCAAATAATTATACTAGCAACAATAAGCATCTGTAGGAAATGAACTCATTTAACTTAAGTTCCAGAACATAACAATAAATGAAAGATTTTATCTATTCTCAAAACTACAACATAGAAAAAAGTATTAGGGGGAAGTGCACAAAAGAAAGAATCTCTCACTATTCTAAAATTAAGAGATAAAAAAAAATGTGCGCAAGTTAAAGAATTTATTGAACCCGTAGCAACGTAAGGTAAAACTAGCAGCAAGGTAAAATACTATATTGAAGGAATGCACATTTCCCCGGAAGACAAATAGCGACGTCGCCCAGAAGTTTGGTACCCATCCTTGGCACTGGCTACCAATCCCCCTATTTCTCGAATCCTAAAAATGGAAGAAAATGATCAGTTAACGAGATCAAGATAATGGTCAAATAGTATCTGTGATAGAAATAAGGCTGTGGACATTTTCAGTAAGTTGACAGCACATTTGATTAAACAGCATTTTTAAGGTTTGAAGAAAGCGCACTAAAAATCGGGCAACTTAAAAAGTTTTGCTCGGTGTTCCTAACATAGCGAGACTTACCTCAAAGAGTGCTGCCTTACACTAGTTTGTTCAGCTAAGAAATCCACTTGCGTGCATTAATGTATCCAACAGTCACCGAGATTAATTCCATCTTGAATGGAAGTTTCCTTGGAAGTCGATAGCACAGGAGCCCATATCCACACAGACATAAATGAAAAATTTTTATTGAGATCCTTTAATCTTACTTTGTGTATCTATATATATATATATATATATATATATATATATATATATATATATATATATATATATATATATATATACATATACATAATCAAGGAAGCTGGCATTTCAACATTTGAAAATATGTAAGAATGTATTATAAATACAATTTTTTTTGTATATTCACATAATTCACAATTTGACAAGTACCCCTACGTCAGAAAAATTCTCATAATTTCGTTTAATTCAGTCTGCTGAGGTATCAGTGCTACAAATGAACTTTCCTGGGATGCTCCCCACTCGAACCTTGTAGCTCTGGCCAACTTCATAATTCTTGAACATTCAGCCTTGCCCGTTTGGATGCAAGTAAGAGGCTCATAGTCTGTTTGCATCATAAAATCCACGCCATAAAGGTACTGCAAATATCATTACAAGGCATTCTTTTTCATTTGTGCATAAACAAGTGGAAATATGCCATCTGCAAACTCTTGCAGCAGTATGCCTCCAATCCCTTCATTTGATGTATGATCCTAAAGGTTGCTTCGGTCTATTGAATGTTTTTTTGTTGAGGTTCCTACCACTCCACCTTCAGTCATCCCCTCTTCACTAGGTCGGTCAACATCACTGCAAAGTTTGCAAAGATGTCCACACGCTAGCCTGTCAATCCTAGGAATTATCTCACTTGTATTGCTGTCTTATGTGGTGATGCTCCCTGGATCTTCAACAGTTTTGCTTCATACATGGCTATCCTACTACAGCTGACTTATATATGGGGAATTCTACCTGGGTATGTCTGATGTAAGAACTGGAAGGTCTGATAATCAGTCCTGCTTCCCTCACTCTTAGGAACAGGTCCTTTAGTCTCTTGATGTGCTCATCCCATGATGCTGTATGAGTTAACATGCCCTCCACAAAATAGTCGGTATTCTGAGCTCCAGTTAGCATCGCTTTTATTCCCCTGTTGAAAGTTGTTGTAAATTCACAAATCCAAACAGCATCCTCTTGACACTGAAAGCTGTCTTCTCCTTTGATGCTTCTTCCACTGGGATCTGCTAAGTCCACCTTAAGTAAAAAATTTGTTATTACAAAGCATCATCATCATAACCTTGGGACCTCCTACTGGTTTATTGACAAACTTGGTTATGGTCTTTAGTCAACTGAAATCCACAGAGAACTTGTTTGATTCAACTTTTTCCATCTCCATCACTACTGGTGAATAGCATGTGGAAGTTGACCTTTCAGTGGTTCACGTTTCTAGCATGTCTTCATCTTCGTGGACCAGTTCCCTAGTATCAGTGTTCTTCTAGTGAAGTCTTTCCTGGACTGGTGGTCAATATGGTCAATATTCTTCCAGTAACTGCAATACCTGCTTCTGCTGCTTGCTTAGGTCATTTTGGGATTGTCTGTGCTTGAATTTCTAAGCAACCCTCATCTGGAGTTACATGGTCCTCAGTGTGTTTCTCTTTGATAATGGTCACACACAGGTCACTCTTCTTTAACAGCAGCTGTTGCTGCTTCATTAACTTCCCTCTCTTTGTAGACCAACATTAGCCTAGTAATCCATGTGATTACTCACCTCTTTGATTTCGTATGGCCCTCTCCACTGCAAGATAAGCTTGTTTGCTTTTGCTAGCAATAACACAAACAATTTTTGTCCTACCCTGAACGGACAATCTCTGGACCCCTCCTCTTAGTGATACCTATTGCATCTCTGTGCTACATATATATTCTCTTGGGCTAGTTAACACGTCTCTTCAGGACAACTCCTCAGCACATGCTAACATTTAGTGTTAGGTGTTTAACACCTCGTCCTCATAATCTCTGGTTCCTAATTCTTTGAGAATCTGCTTCAGTCTTCTCACAGTCATTCCATCCAGGAGCTTGAATGGTGAAAATCATGTGTGTGATGGGAGTACTTCTCGATACGCCATAAGATAGATATTGGTCACATTCCTTAGGCGTTTGTTGTCATGTCACCTTCAGCATGGATTTCAGGACACTGTTGATCCTTTCACACAGTCCACTATACTTAAGGTTATACAACATTGTGAACAGCTGCTTGGTGCTCACCGGATGGCTCATCTCCTTCATTTCAGAAATAAATGGGGTACCTTGGTCATGGAGCATTTCCTCTACTATATGTTCAGTTTTTAGTATAGGGAGTACCACTGCCTCTGGGTATCTTGTAGCAAAGTTCAACACTGGCAAGATATACCTGTCACTTCTCTTCAATACTGGCAATATATGCCCATTCAGGTTTACTGTTCCGCTCTTTGAATGACTCCATCATTAATGGCAACTTTCCTAGTGATATTTTGCTGGCACTGCCTTTAGGTGCAGTATTGCAAATGTTGCAAGACCTGCAAAATCTGGTGATATTCACAACCCCTCATTGCCAATGGAAACTGCTGGTTACATGGTCGACAGTCTTCTTAGTGCCAAGATGGCCACTGACCCTGGGCTAGTGCCAAATTCATTACTTGGGTATGATATATCACTTGCACTAGAATGTACCCCATTTCTTCTGCCATCTTGCCCAAAAAACATGATATGACATACAATTAATAACATTTAACTAGCTCCTGTAGTCTTCATCCGTCTTGGCTCTCATTCAATTCTTGGCTAGCCTTAGATCCTTCTGCTTGGCTTCTTTTAGCTGCTGTGTTCCTACATGTGGGATACTAGGAGCTACTGCCAGTAGTTAGATGCTGCATTTCTCTTGCTGTATTCGGGCTACTGTCTCATTACTGGCCTTTTCCAGATCCATCTCAACATCATCCTCCTCCATCTCATCCTTTTGGTTTTTCTCCTTATGGCTCTCTTGACCATCTCTGCTTCAGCTTAATCACTTTAATTGGTCATTTACACTAGAGTGTTTATAAGAATAAGGTTATAAACAGGATTATCTAGGCATACAATATGTAATTCTCCTACATAGTAGGGAGTGTTGACATTAATCTCTGCAATTGGATCTCTAAAGATACCCCCATCAATTTATGTGTGCACCCATTTCTCACTGGTCCTTGGGTCCTCACTTATGAAATTTCTATGTACAATTGCACTTTTACTCTCTCCTTGACATCATAAGATTAGCTAAATGTTCATTTATGATACCTCTTCTTCTGCTCCCTAGATCTGCATACTCCTAATGTATCTGCCAGCTTCACCTGGCCGTCTGTGATGACGTCTTCTAACTGGGCTATGTTAACATCTTCACAAATGATAGCAGTCACCTCCCTCGTTCCTCCGCTACTGTAGCACTGCTGCCTTTTATTTAAACTTCTGAGCTTTATTCCTAGCAAGCACACAATTTTTGGCAAGGTTTCTGGCTTGTGACACAAAAAGAACCTACCTCTGCTCTTGTCTGTTGACTTTTGTTTGACCATCTTGCAGTCCTTGGGCCTCTGGATTCTCCCACTAAACTTTTACATTTCACTGAGTATATCTCATGAGATTTCAGGTATCACTCAGCACGTATCTTCATTTCACCCCTGTCTTTTAGCACTCTTTCCCTGAGCAATAGTGCCATCATGGTCAAACAAGTGACAAGTGCTGACAAACTGTTCTTTGATGACCAAGTCTGCCAAGTGATCAAACTCTTCTCTGCATGCAGCCATTTCAGTCGACATATTGAAATATCTATGTAACCTAGCTACAGAGATATTTCAGTTTATGAATTTCTTCTCAAATTCTTCTTAGATTATCTCATACTTCTTCAAAAGTACTCTCTTCAGGCTATCATAGTTCAAGGGTTCATCAGCAGTCATACTAGAAAAAAACTTGCAGACCCATACATCATAGTAATGGGCTGAGAAAAAATAGCCCACTTATAGCTCTAAGATATCCTTGGCTCCCAACAAGCATTTCAAATCTTTTGAAGAAAGTGCCTAGGTCACTGTGCTTCTCACATCTGGGCAACTTAGGTTTTACAGTGACTACAGGGGTGTCAGTGCTGCTTACCTTTCCTTCCAAAGTTCCACTATCGAAATTTTGTCATATTAAGTGTGAGGTAGAGCTCGTGAGTGGCAGTGGCCAATGGCTTTACACCTGGTGGGATTGAAATATGATGTATTATAAAAATATAAAGTTAATTTACAACACTTTTGTAACAGAGTACCACAGAATGTAACAATAATTTTCACAGTTGTGTTTGTAGTAGAGGTAGTCAGGGATTGTCCTGTGAATGGCCCCTATCCTAAAGCAAAACACTAAAATGTTCACTTAAACTAAAAACGCTTTATTATTTGTATATTCGTGAGATGACTGAAAACTTGACACTTGCCTTGCCTTTATATGACTGTCGCCAGCTCTCAAATGTTCTGGCACACGCACCCACTCCCACCAAGAGTTGAACATTACAAAATCTCAGTCAGCTTGGATAACCTGGAAATCACTTGAATAAACAGATTATGACAAACTTCTAAGAAAATTGTGACTGGCATTCCTTTAAAGAAAAATCAGTATACAGAAATTTCTCTGGGTCTAACTAAACAATTATATTCCCAATAGTAAGCATCTATGCAAAATGAACCGATTTAGCTAGTTCCACAACATTACAGTAAATGAAAGATTTTGTCTACTCTCAAAACTGCCACAGAACTAGTGGGACATAAACCAAATAAGTAAATCTCCATCACATAATTCATGCTATGTATATATATTATATATGCACACTAGTGGTATTCACTTATACTAAAATCACATGAATCTCTTCTGACTATTTGAGCACGCACACACATGCACACACACACACACACACACACACACACACACACATATATATATATATATATATATATATATATATATATATATATATATATGTGTGTGTGTGTGTGTGTGTGTGTGTGTGCGTGTGTGTGTGAGGGAGTACTCAAAAAGTCAAAGAAGATTCATGTGATTTTAGTATAAGTGAATACACTAGTGTACACACACACACACACATATATATATATATATATATATATATATATATATATATATATATATATATATATATATATATATATATATATATATATATATATATTTGCATACTAGCTGACCAACCCAGATCTCCCCGGGAAAACTCTGACTGACACCCGATAAACTCTCTCTCTCTCTCTCTCTCTCTCTTCCTTTCCTGTTAAGATAATTGCTTCAGTTACATTGCCCAGCATTTCTGACGTTTTATATTTCACCCCTTCTCACTCCCCATTCCTATTGGGGCTGAACTTGGACTTAAAGGGCATTGGGAGTGTCACTATTCATTTCGGCGACCTTGAAAACTATGGATTAGACATTAATATCTGTCGTTTTTGGTTATTTTTACATGTCACCCGTTCCCACCCCCACCCCCTTTGGAGCCAGTGATGTCTTATCCCCCAACAGTATTCTTTTCCAGATAGTAAGTCATATGTATACCGAAATGAGGTATGATAAATTAATAGTTTATTTAGATACTAAGTCTATGGGCAGAACCAGCCCCATTTCAGGGAAGCCCTTCCCACCCCAACCTCTTTGGTGCCCTTTGGTGCTAGTGGTTTCTCACCCCCACAGTATTCTTCTCAAGATAGTAAGTCATATATATATATACCATGTTTAGTTGAAATTGCTCTATGCATCTCAGAGTTATGCTGGAACATACACACACACTCATACATGCATAAATACATCCATTTACATATACAGCATATATATATATATATATATATATATATATATATTATATATATATATATATATATATATATATATATATATATATATATATATATATATATATATATATATATATGTAGAATCTACTGGTCACTTTTACCAGACACATATGTAATTCTAATAGCCACAATGCCCTCTTAACTTCTCGAATTCTTCGCGCTTTTTTGGATATGCTTGTAACTACGAAGCCGAAAATATCCAGACGGAAGAAATTGAAGAGCCTGTGAATGGCGGTCGCGAGTCGAACCCGCATTACCATATTCACAAGGAGGTCACGTTGCCGACCTGGCTACGAGAAGGATAAAAAGTCTATCGCCTCTCGTACATACATATACCTGTCGTTTTCAGATATATTTTGTTAGAGCTGGAATAGACCCATCCTCACCATCGTAGCCAAGTGGGCAATCGTTTAAAGCAATAAAAACGATTGCCCACTTGGCTACGATGGTGAGGATGGGTCTATTCCAGCTCTAACAAAATATATCTGAAAACGACAGGTATATGTATGTACGAGAGGCAATAGACTTTTTATCCTTCTCGTAGCCAGGTCGGCAACGTGACCTCCTTGTGAATATGGTAACGCGGGTTCGATTCTCGCGACCGCCATTCACAGGCTCTTCAATTTCTTCCGTCTGGATATTTTCGGCTTCGTAGTTACAAGCATATCCAAAAAAGTGCGAAGAATTCGAGAAGTTAAGAGGGCATTGTGACTATTAGAATTACATATATATATATATATATATATATATATATATATATATATATATATATATATATATATATATATATATATATATATATATATATATAAATAACGAATGTTTTTACATCAGCTTTTCCCAGTCTACTCTTCCTGTGCTCTTTCTGCCTGAACTTCTATCAAGCCTAGGTCTTCCTCGATCCCCTTTCTCCATGATTTCCTGGGTCTTCCTATATGGCTTTACCCTACCTTTTTCATATCTTTTGCTTTTTTTTATCAATGTTCCTCATCCCTTTTCATCACATGTCCAAACCATCTCAAGTTTTGAGATCTCGGTTGTTTTTCCAGCCTCCTGATACCACATTTCCCCATCAATTCCTCATTCATGATATAATCTTCTTACTGTATTCCAACCATTAATCTTAACACTCTATGGTTATACTTTCCAAAATCTTCATTTTCCTTCTCATTGTCCATATTTCTACTGCACAGAATACTATGGGCCTTATGTGCCCATCAGAAGTCTTTGCTTTCTCTGCAAATGGGTTATTTTTATTTACCAGTCATCTAAATATCTCTCCATTTTATCTCAACTGTAGCTACTCTCTAACAGCTTTCTGGATACCTGTTACACAGTCAGTGTATCTCTAAGGTAACAGAAATACCCATCTATCGCAAAAGTACTCTCAACAGTCTTATCTTCTTTTGATTATTTTTATGTATATTTGTTGGAGACATTGAGCACAGTCCTGGATATGTGTATTATAGATTACAACACTGCCATGTGATGTATTGCAGTATTCATGGACAACGTGGTAACGTAATTGACTTTGTAGCGGGCTTCAGACAGCATGATATTTTATTATGTATAAAAACTTTGGTTTGTCAAGAGTCACTCCTGTGAGCTCCTTATTCAAGGCTTCAAGAAACGGATTCTTCTTGAACGTCATGCCATTCCTGAGGGAAAGGAAGTACACGTTAGGCTATTAGGAATGAATACCCTTATGCTCATAAGACTTAATAGGAATGTGGCTGCCATAAGATCCAAGTTATGGTTAACTCATTAACAATATTAAATATTTTGCTGTGATATTTTTGTAAATAAAATACAATTTTGATAAAATCTGTCAATCGGAGGGGTTTTGAAGGTAGGATAAAACAATAATTTGTGATCACATATGAAAATCAAATGATTTCAAATTGCCAATCAGTCATCTTAATCGCCTATTATCAGCAATTGCTTACATTTTAATTAGAACAGATGCAAGCTCTTGGTAAGAAACTTGCATGTTATGCAGTGCTTCATTTAAAGAACTCTTGAAGACTCCTATCAGTCTTTCGTACATTCTCCCTGCCATGAGGCTCTAGAAGGAACAAAGTAGCAAGAAAGTCCTAGTTCTCTGAGGTAATTCTGTACATCTATATCGTCCTGTAAAAATCTACTTATCAACAAAGTTAGGACTGTTATCATTAGATATTGTATCAGGTATTGAACAATAAGCTACAAAGTTATGGGAGCACACATGAAATGCCCTAGCCTTCGGTGAAGCAAATAACTCAAAATGGACAGCACTTATTGCAGATGCTACCAAATATATTTGAAAGAAATTTAAGCCTCTATAGATACTAGAGAGCTGATCATTAGCCTAATTTTTTTGCTGATCTTCAGTAGATAAATTTGTTAACAACGAAGATATTATTGTATATTGTTTAATTAAGTCTAGGTTATTTTTCAGTATATTTTAAATTTTCATGTTTAGTATGGAGGTTTTCATGAAGTTTTGAAGTCAAATTGCCAAATATGTTGCTTTAATTAAACAGTCATAAACTTTAACAGTATAATCTTATTTGTTTAGAATACTGGATTGTCATTATCAATAATGTGATCATTGTTTTTCACTCCTTTATGAACTTTCAGAAATAATAAGTTAAGAACCTGATTCTTAAGCTCATAAAGACCAGAGATCAGGTGCAAAGAAAATGGAGTAAGAGAAGATTGAAAAGAAGGTGAAGGAATAAGAGAAAGCAGGAGTAAGAGAAAAAGGGGAAATGGAGAAGAGATGAAGGGAGGAAGAATGGAAAAAAAGAAGAAGGAAAGATATAGAATTTACAGCAAAAAAAAAAAAAAAAAAAAGAATTGAAAGGAAAGGAAGACTCAGAAAAGAAGGAAAGAACTGTAGAAATAGAAGAGAGCTGGTATAAGAGAAAATCTTGGATGCAAGATTAGATATTAGTGAAATTATGCGGCGCTCCGATGATAAGTAAGCCATCTGCTTAGCATACCAAGCAGCAGCAAGACACCCGTGGTTCCACCATCAACATAACTTGTGTGTATTATCTCAGAAATGAGAACTACTAAAAAAGGAGTTAGGGTTCACGGTAAAAAAAAAATGCTGATTAATGATCCCAATACTTTACAGTGGGATTAGAAAATGAAAGCGGTACACCTGTAATTCAGATGTCAGCAGAGAGCAGGAATGATTTTGTTCCTCACTAACATTTTGAGATTAGAAGATTTTACAACTGCACTAGGTAAACTACTCCATATTTTAGTTGTAGCCAAGATAAAACTCTTTGCAAACTGATTAATATTAAACCTGATGCTAGAAAATAACACACTGTTTACAGAAGCAGCCTGCCTAGTGTCGTGAGCAAAAACAGCAAAGTCAGGTGAAGAAGAGTGCAGAGGATGTTTGTCGTTGTTGTACATTTTATACAACAAACATAATGAACTCACTTTACATCTGTGACGTAAGTCAACATTAAATGTTGGCAAAATAAACTTGACTGGTGACATAACTCTGTCCAAGAATTTGAGATGAGAGTCAGCTCTGGAAGACTACACTAAAGAACATTACTCCAAAGAAGGAAGAAGAAAAGAGTTAAAACACTTGGATATAATAGTAGCTTCATCCTGAAACTTCCTAAAACATTTCTGCAAGATACCAACTTTTTTGAGAAACTGAGGAAGCAATATTGTATGTATGCCTCTCAAAATTCTTATGACAAGTTAAACCTAAAATCTTACCAGAGTCACTGACATTTAAACCTGTACCAATCAAATGTAAATCAGGATGCAAAGGCAAAAAAGTACTAGACCCAATAATGATTGTACTTTCTGGTCAACACCTAGAGGAGTAGCATCACTGGTGTATGTGAACAGTTTGTTCTCCAGACCCTCGAGACCTTGCCACGTCATTAGTATAGATAAGTGGAAAATGCCCGAGAGCACTACCTTGAGGAACATCTAAAAGACATTACTAAAGCTGCTATACAGGCCATCAACACAGACTCTTGTTTTCTGCCTGTTAAAAATTCACTTTAAATATTAATAAATTTAGCTCGTAAATAGGTGCTGCATAATTCACACAGTCAGGGGCTGTACTAAAATCTAGACCGACCATTTGTGCCTCATCACCATCATCAAGAGTACTCTGTAAGATGGTAGATATTGACAAGAGTGCATCACAAGTACCAATGCCTTTATGAAACCCAAACTGTAATGCTGGTTGCAGGTTATATCTTCTATAAATTTGCAAAGATGCATAGAGAGCAGCTTCTCAAATCCTAAAATAAAACAGTGATAATTGAAATCGGCCTATATTCAGAGGGGCATGATGTACTTAGTACCTTAGGTACTGCAGGTCTGTTTCCCTTCCTCTAAGCAGGAGGAAAACTTGCAAGTCCAACTAATCATCTGAAAATAATAGTACTCTAGGAGCAATGGAATTAACAATCCTTTAATAAGAAATTTGAAAGATCCTGTTAGGGTCTATGCCACCATAACTGTCAGAACCAAGAAGCAAAGTTTCGACTTCTTTAGACCTGAAGGCCAGTGAACATAACTTAGGCTCTGGAAAGCATGATAGAGGCAATACCACAGACTCACCACACAGTTTCCTCAGAAAGTTCTGCCTTCTGATGAGTGCAATGTACAGCAGTTCCATCAACTCCTACCATGACAAGCATGCTTGAGTCAACTGCAAAGAGTAATGACTTGAGGGTAGACCACCACTTCTGGTCATCACCATTGGAGAGCAAGATCTTCCCACCCTCACTGCAAGAAGCTCTCTCGGCTCTCTCATAGACCACCTGAGCATTACTTCTAATCTTAATGAAATTGCTGTTGAAGTAAAGCTCATCCCACCTGCTGCCTATGGTTGAGCTAATGCATTTGGTAATGTCTTGACAAATCACCAGATGTAACTTGCTCAAGGAATTCTGGTGTGTGTGTTCCCGTCACAGACCAGGCTTGTGATATGAGCCTTTGGGATACCTCAGGACTTCTACAGATGCAACATAAATCCCGCAATAGAAGAATGCCTCCATGATTTTCCAACACTTGATCATTCAGCTTATATAAGAGCTGGAAAGGGTAGTAGATTATATAGACGACATCATAGTCCCCAGCAACCCAAGAAGTGAGTATGCTGAGTAATTATACTAAGTATTCCACCATTTAGCAGATACTGACATGACCAGCAGTCTACCCAAAAATGGTATACCTTGAACATGTGGGCAAAGGTTCATATTGGCCTGTGCAAGAAAAAAGTGAAATTAATTGAGTTTTCCCATTCCTTAAGGCACTGATTTCAACCAGCAATTTAAATTACTATGGATGCAAGCAATCCTGGGCTGTTCTCAATTTGTTGCAGGAAGGCAACCATATTTTGACCAGCTGGTGGCAGACTTTTCAAAAAAGTTTAATAAACACCGATGTACTTTTGCAACCACTGAAAAGAATTATTAGCCTTTGTTCTAGGTTTTGAACATTTTGCTACACATTTTTAAGGTAATAAATCCAACAAAAATGTTCTCACTGGTCATACTCTCAATGTGCTCTTAGAACGTATGTGTAATATTAATTCCAAGCTATTGAACTGGTTCCTGTGACTGCAAGAACTTGTCCTTATAATACATTACATTTCTAATTCCTGTAACACACTTGGGAACTAGAGAAAATTGATCTAAAAGTGAATTGATTTATTAATTTTCTTCTTTGAAATTCTTTTAATTCAATACATTTAGAATGATTTAATGCCAGTTTTAGTTTTCTTTACCTAAGTTTATACTTTGTTTTTGCTGTTTCATTATTATTCTTGTGCTTTCCTTATGCCATTTTCTTTTGTCTATAATACTGTATATCCTTGATGTGGTCTGACCTTGAGTCAGCAGACAAAGAGCCTCCCAAATCTCTCAATCTCTTTTCAGCCTTTATCAAGCTCATAATGGTTACATAATCTGACAATTAATTTTCATTTGGTTGGAAATTAACTGTTGCCAAATAAATTCCTAGTACCCTTTCTAACTCCATCTAACCTCAATAGTGTACTCCTGATCCACACATACTCATTCAATGAAAAAATGGGATGTGCCATATAAGATTAAGTATCAGCATGACTCCAAGCAACTACAAAAGTCCTGAGATGACATTACAGTACCCCGGGCATAGCGAGAGTAGACATTTTGTTGAGAGGCCCTACATGCAGTCAACCTACTATGGCCCTTCATACAAAAATGCTGGAACGACAGTTCTCCTGGAAGTGAACATATAGTGTTGAGCTGTAGGGAGTGCCATCCTTGTTTGCCGTTGAGGTGCCAATTGCTGTTTCAAATACCTTCATAGAGGTCCATTAAAGCCAAGCATACAGGTGAAAACTGGTAGTGGTAGACTGAAAGAGACTGCTCTGTGCGCTATGGTTAGTGACAAGGGGTTGCAATGGAATGGTGTTATACAGAATTACTTCAGATAGTTGAAGTCTCAATAAAGATCATTATTTTCTGGAAGACAACCCTCATTATCATATTTCTTGAGTCTCCGTGACTTTGTTGTGGTTTGCTACATTTTAAAGGTGTTAATAGGAAAATTATATCATCGTTAACTGTTACAATTGTAAGTTATTCCAAGTCATTTTCACACGATGATGTGAATGAAAGGTTCTGAAGGGTAGAGTTCATTGGCTTTATACCTGGTGTGATTAAAACACAACATACATATACAAAAAATAAAGTTTATTTACAATACATTTTACATTGCACCACAGAAGGTAAGGATAAATTTCACCAACTGCGCCCAGACTTACAGTAGTCAAGGATTGTCCTTTGAATGGGCCCTCTCATAAAGCCAACACCAAAATGTTTTCCTTGAACTGAAAGCACAATATTCTTCCTTCTATGTTTGTGAAATGGCTGGAGATTTAAGACTTGCCTTACTCTTGTCTTGTTGCTCTTCTGGTCTTGTTTTCTTTGCCAGTCACAGGCTCTCTTATATGATGCCTACAGTTCTCAAAAATTCTGCTAAACACATGTACATATCCACAGAGGGAAACAATACATAGTCTCGGCTAACTGGACCTGGAAATATCTCGAGCAAAGTGATTATGAAAACCTGTAAGAAAATCATAATTGGCATAGTTTTATATGAAAAATAAATGGGAGTTTCTCTAACATCTTACAAAATAATTAAAATATAAAAAAATGAGTAACCAATGTATGTAAGTGAAATTGGAGAACATTGCATAAAATGTAAAATATTCCTTATTCTTGAAATTGCAACAATGAAATGGTGCTAGGGGGCACTAAACAAAAGCAAATATAGTCCATCTCATGATTTATGCTTTGACAGCCATATTGCATGGTCAGTGCCTGAAGAGAAAACAGTTTTAAATTTCAAATCGCTGGTGAGTTTCAAGTTAGAAATGGGGAATTGATTGATCATAGGACAGAAAAGAATCCCATTCTTGTGGGTCTTAACATCGCCATAAATGTGGACTGAGTCAAGTCTCTTTGGATTTAAGGTATATGTAGTCTTTCTACCTTGGAACTGATGGTGTCAGCAATATTGTTGTCCTCCATTTAGATATTGTCCAAAGGGGTGTTAGTAATCATTTCTGAGCACCCATCCAGATATGTAGTAGTAGTAATAATAATAATAATAATAATAATAATAATAATAATAATAATAATAATAATAATAATAATAATAATAATAATAATAATAATAATAATAATAGTTTTGAGCTTCTTTCCTTTTTGTTTTGTAAGTCCAACCACACTTGTTAATTGTAGATGAACCTCTGCATGGGCAAACAGGAACAATACTTTTCTCTGTTTACGATTTGACGAAAATAAATAGTAGCACTTCTGTGGTTAAAAATGCTGTGAATTTCACAAAACAATTTGGTTAAGGTATTTGCGGACCCAAAACCTATACTTTTGTTTCCAAAAAAGAAGGAAAATAAAAGAAAAAAAGAACATGACAAAATGAAGCATTAATCCTCGAGTTCTTAAAAAGATTAGATACTGTATAAAATAGAAGAACTGTGTAATATTAGACGAGCTTAATGGGAGACACTGGATATCATGGAGTTAAATCTAGGAAAATTCAGGACAAGGAAAGATAAAAATGATTGTACCTAGTGTGACTGAAAGATGCACACCAGGAATTGATTTTAGCGAAGGAAACATTCGGGATATTGTAGTGCCCCCAGGGACAATCTTTCTTTGGAAATAAAACTGGACCTTCTGACCCGCAGATCAGACTCTTCTGCTCCAAGACTTATTTCCTTGATATCTATTGGATATTTAAGCTTATAAGTACAAACACACACACATATATATATATTGTATATACTGTATATATTATATATATATACATATATATATATATATATATATATATATATATATATATATATATATATATATATATATATATATATATATATATATATATATATATATATATATTTGAAGCAATTCTGTCAATCGCTTAAATTTATGGATACTACTGGTCTCAGCCGTGGAAACTATGCTAAAATGCAACGACCACACAGGAATATTTTGGATACACTTATTATTCCAAAACTTGAAACCTGAAAGATATATGAAATCTGCGTTATAATCAACAGAACAGTCAATATTGCGGCCACATTTTACTCTTAAGCTCTTGACTTCCAAATAGATTTGAGGGATTCCTGGGAGAACTGTTCAGAAAAATGAAATCTGATTAAACATTTCAGTATCTCGCTATCTTGCACTCTGCACAAAACAATATTTTTCTGCCAGGACAAAAATCAGCTTTGTTGTTTTGTTTATTACCATTTTTCGAAATATCTTGTTGCTATTCTTAATATATTGGTTGGTTCCTCATCAGATTTGAATAAAGAAAAATTAGGCTTAATAAATAAACATCATTGTTCACCAAAGTGCCTATTGATGGTTGGTTAGAATTCTTTTGGGTACCCTAGTTAGCTGACTGTTTGGTCTGATATTCTTAGAACATTTTCATAAAAGTGATTAAACTTTGTGAGAGTTTGTTATACCGATGAGAAATTGCCTGTCACTAGTATCAGACAATCTAATAGTGAAATATATTCAAAGCAGTATATTAAGCAATGTTATTCTATACAACATATTTTAGTTATTTTGACATGATCTGAATTTTGTCGGGAGACGTGCTCTAACAAGAATGATAGATCCAACAGTTTGCTCTCTTGGACACTTTCTTTAATGGATTACATGCACTGGCTCCATTAACAGAATTCATCATGGAGAAGGAAATGGTTATAAACTGTCTGTTTTTTGGAATAATGTACTCATTAGATAGTAGTATGTTTAGATTCATTGTATAGAACAAGTACCAATATTTCCGCATATGTAGCCTACATTTTTGATTTATGAGTAAAAGCAGTTATGTAGCTCAGGAAACACGCGTGCAATTGGGAAAAACGCAAATAATTAAATTATCCTGATATTGTATTAGAGTAGGCACCGAGAACGGCAAAAATGACCTTCTGTCTTAATAACAATAGCGAATCATCTAACACAAGAAGGTTACGTATACTGCCATGCAAACATATTTAAAGATCCTCCACATGTGCTTAAAAACTTTACCGGTACAGTGGCACAGAAGAACAATAACCTGGAAAGGGAGCTGAAAAGTACAGAATAACACTGCAATTTCCAACCATTTCATAGAGGTCAACTAGTCTGCTGAAGAACAAGCCACAGAATGGGTCTCAAAATTAATTCGTTTGTGTTGTCTGATTTACAGTAGCCGTTGATAATTGACATTCTCATCTTGACTGATGATGGCAGATTCAAGATTGTTCCTTTTGCACATACACTTACTCCTGAAAAAACTTGACCAGTATCACTTGTGCGTATGAAAATCCCCAAACTTGCAAATCAAGTAAGGACACGGAATGAACTTGAATATGAACTCTAAAGATATTACCTAGGCGATGATGTCTTTCCACCTTGATGTAAGTAACACGCAAGAGAAAGTCTCTGAGGGAATCGCCACCTGAGTTTTGACGGAGTGTCCAATTATTGACCAAGTTACCACGCATGTCCAATAACAGGCAACGGGAATTTCAATCAGCACAAGGCCCCACCAAAACCTTGATCTTGTATGGCTCTGCTGAAGATGACCAGGACTACATATCCAATAACAATAATGTGCGCAATCCACACATTTCTCCAAAGTAATTCAACTGCAAGACACAATTGGGAAAATTGTAATTCGTACACTTACTTTAGCACATTTAAACTGCCAGTGTTAATCCAGATGAACAGAGGAAATAAATTCTTGTCTTAAGAAAGAAAGTGCAAGACTGTGTGAAGGTTGTCAGTTTGAATGTGAGAATTCCAGTTGGAAGATGATGTATCCATCAGTCACACAATGTGTGAGGAAGGGAGCAATAATCAATGGCTTTATACTTTGTGTTACTGCATGGATATTACGGTGGGTGAAAGTAAGAATGCTTCTGAGGCTTCTTAGCTTTATTATGAGAATGAAGCCTGGGAACAATGTCTCTACAAAGGGTTACATTCATATAAACCAAACCAAGCTTTGGTTGTCAATCACCTAAACACAGTTTACCCACGTTAATCCTGAAAATAATAAATACATTTTACTTATTATCAATTTAATAATATCAGACTTGCATTAGTTAGTCTGATGTTAGGTTTTTTAATAATCAAATAAATGAACCATGTGATATTAACCAATGTGTATGGGTCTACCCAAATGATAATTAACAGTATGGGAGCAAAAGCTTAACTGCAAACATTACGTTTGCCCAAAGTTGAACAGTTGCAACACAATTAAGTAATATCAACTACATGGTTCAAGTCAATTCTCTGGACAATAGGCTACTTTCCCAATAAACTCAGCTGGCATGGGTCAATAAAAGTCTGTAAAAATCAGATTCAACCAAAGCCTTATGAACTGCCCCCAGACCACACAGCAACTAACTAACTGTAAGGGCAACTTTCCCCAAGTAAACAATCTTCACTTCATCAAAGCTACAGCTTCTGGTCCTGACAATTACTTAACATGCCTGTAACAAGGAACTGCACTGTAGCGATTAAGCTAAGATGGCTTAATAATGATTAGCAAAAAATATGAATGCACATGGCATTTATACTTGGTGTGATCAAAACATGAAGTATATGTAAAAATATAAGATTTGTTTACAGCACTGAAGTAACAGCATATCCCTGGAGGTAACTGTATCACAACTGTGTGAAAGGAGGCTTTATGGTGGTAATGACCTGTGGCTTTAAAAATGGTCAGATTGAAATGTCTAGTACAAAATCAAATATAAAACTTATTCATGACACTAAACACAGTGATTTTCACTTTCACCAATCTTGACACATAGATGGGGTTTGATAGTAATCTTTTCCTTAGATCTAGATGTTTCTGGTGTATGCCTGCATTACCACAAGTAGACATTGCATAATTCTGGGCAACTTGTACATTTTGGGAATATCTTGAATGAAAAGTTTACATAAAACTTTTTTAAAATCATAACCGATGTGCTTTTGATCAACTAAAATTTCACAAAATTTCACTGTTTTTTGTCTTGACAAATGAGTTTCTTAAAACTAAACTTCTCCATATAAATCCCTCAAGCATAAGATATAATAAAAGAATTTTTCTATTTCTTTATAAAAAAAAATTGTTACAAAGTTTTACCATCATAACGTTAGGATATCCCATGGCTGGTTATGGCATTAAGCAAATGGTAATCCACACAGAACCTGTTTGATCCATCATTCTTCCTCACCATCACTACTGGTAAACAGTAGGCAGATTTTGACCTTTCGATGATTCCCATCTCAAGAATCTCCTCAGCGTCTCCCTGGATCATTTCCCTAGTAACATATGGTAAAGGACATATCTTTGCTCTAACTGGCTGCTATGTCATCACTGTAATCCACCTCCCTGATTTTGTATGACCCTCTCCACAGCAACATTAGATTGTCTGCCTGTGCTGATGGTCTTCTGGTGTCCCTGAGCTCCATATAGACACCAGTTGACAGGTCCCTTCCGGGCAGTTTCTGGCCCTTGAGAGCCTGTATCAGTCTTCTCACAGCCCTTCCATGCAGTAGTGTGAATGGTAAAAATCTGGTGCACAATTGTAGTGCCTCTCAATATGCAAAAAGGCTCTTTAGCAGATACCAACCCCAATCCTTCAACCTCTCCTGGAATATCTTCCGCATAGATTTCAGAACACTGTTAATCCTTTCGCACAATCTGTTACAACTCAGATTATATAGTCAAACAGGTGCTTGGTGCTTATTGCATGGCTCCCCTCCTTCAGCATCACAGGAGTGAACTGGGTATTTGGGTTGCTGATTTTTTCCCTAGGGAATCCTACCCTGCTGAAAACATTATGTAGTGCCTTTGCTACCCTCATGGTTTCTATTTTAGGGAGTCTGCCACTGAGGATGCACCTGTTGCCCTTCTCTGACACTAGCGATGTTGGTTCTGTCAGGTTGACATCTACTATCTGATATGGTTCTTCCATCAAGAGTGTCTTCCCTAGTGGCATTGTCTTCTTACCCCTAAAGTGACCGCTGACAATCAACTCACAGGCTAGCTTCATCATATGGGCCCAGTACATCTCCAGTACCTGGATTTGCTGCACTTCTCCAGCCACCTTGCTATGCAACACACACTATATGTCATTAAAAACCTTGGACTTAAGAGTTTAAAAGTCCCTTACCCTTGGTCCTGTATTCTTTATGTTTTGGCCCTTGTCCACTGCTTGGCTAAACTGGGATCCTTTTGTTGGGCTTCTTTTAGCTGTTCTACTTCTAATGGTGAAATGCTAGATGCAACTTCCAGGGGTTTGACTCTGCACTCCTCTTTCTGGACTTGGGTTTTTTTAAAACTGCTGTAGTCCCAGTACTAACCTTGTTCACGTCCATCCATGCTTCACTTTCCTCTGGCTCATCCCTTTGCTTATCTGTCCCTACACCTTCTCGACCATCTCACCCTCAGCTTAAATAATTTCTTCAGTTCCTTTATGCCTCGAATATCTCCCAGAAAAGATCATAAATAGGGTTATCTTGGAGTGCTTACATAAATATTGGCAACTGGATATCTATGGTTACTACTATCAGAGGGTTCAAAAACCTATTTCTTCTCAGTCATTTGGTCCTCAGTTAACAAACTTCTATGTACAGATAGTCAGCAAAGTCTGGGGCCTCTTTTCTAAATGTTTTGTACACTCTTTGAAAATCAGGTAATATCTGTCAGCTCAAGGAATCTTTGATGGTGTTAACCAATATTTTCATCTACTGATATAATTCCAATTGCAAATAAGTATTAACTACACTACAGTTCAACGTTTTACTTATGGAGATTAATCAAAAGTTACTTAATCTCATCAGAATTATTATTTTATCAGAAAAAATGAAACATAATCTGGATCAAGCTGTTATTATCACTAAGATGATAACAGTGCATATAATTTCTAAGGATTTGTATTCAACAGATGAGTCCCACAAATGGACAATCCCGTAACTTCGTCCCTCTATGTATCTCGTCTTAGCCGACTGTGGCATTTGTTCACACATTGCTCTCTTGGTTGAAATATCACTTTAATATTAGTGAGAAAAAGCAAACACTTGGTTTAGCGTCTTTTCATCACCTTGGTATTTACAGTAAATTTTTTCCCAGTTAGGGTCATTTTGTGTAAAGGGCTGAAGCAAAAAGTGAAATAAGTGAACCAGGGGCTTTATAACTATGGCTAGCGCTTACAGCAAATGTCGAGAATTTTTCCTTTCATAACAATAAGTTAAACACTGATTCCCGCCCGCTGTTCTGGGCAGGGATACTCAGTCAAAGGATAACGGCTTCGAACCAGCACAACAGGATGTTAGCTACACCAATCACGAGCCCATTTTTCTAATTTTATTACAAAAATAATTATAATAAAAAACACACCCAAACTATATAATAATATGTTAATATGACAAAATATATGCAATTTACAATAATTTTACGTTAATTCAAATTATAGCTGGCTATACAATCAAGAACGAACTGAACAAGGAACAAAGGATGAATTCTGGAACACGTGGGGCCGGCACTCAAGACGCAAAAGTAACGTTAATTTTGTTACAAAATCAGTGAAACCGCAATTTGATCGCGCCAACGAAAGTGGTGTTACTTCGTGACTTGTTACATGTCAATATATATAAAGCTGAGATGGCCATCGATCAAGTTGGATAAAAAAACATAATAATTACCTAAGACTTTGTGAACTATTTTAGCAATGACGGTCGCCCGCGACACACACACACACACACACACACACACACACCCACACACACACAAACGCTTCTATCCTACTCAAGTGTCTTAAAAGAGCCTCCTCTTCAGAAATTTCAAGTTTTTAATTACGTCACTGTAAGCAAATGTCTCAGTTCCATAACTCTAATTTATCAAACGTGCAACGTGATAAAAGACATGCAATAAAGGAAACAGTAACATCATTTCCAATCAGAGCCATCTCGAAAGTCCTCCACGTCAGTCATTATCCTCCACGTCAGTCATAGCGTCTGCTATTTCTACTGATCTCTGAACCTGACTATAAAATAGATGGAGGGTTTTGTCGGCAAAACCCCTGCAGGAAGATTTTGTCGACAACAATTAAGCAAAATATCTGGGGGAAGCTTAGTAAGGCAATGAGAATATATCCTTATAGGCTTAGTTAAACTCTTGATTGCTTATAGACAAAATGGCAGAAATTTGCTTCGTACAAAAGCTTGCTGGTTAATGAGAATAAATGTTTGCGGGGAATAGCTTATCTCATAACTGCATAATGGCCTAAGAGCAAAATGGGTGCATACAAAGTGGAGTCCAGAAATTATAGTTCTATATTTCGCCTGTATTGACATATGAAATTAAAAGAATAAATACATTATTAATTTATTAGTGAAAAATCCTATAAACCTCTGAAGCAAAAATGCATATTTACAAAATAAACCTTTGCCTAAAGTAATTCTCTATAAGAGACGTACTCGCAAGTATGCCAGAAAACAGTGGTTCCTTACAAAATGAAACTCGGAAATCGTAGCACCACCTCTGCGTTTCGCCAATATTGGTATAAGTAAGGAAAAGGATAAATTGTTATGAATTTACAAAATTATTTTGTAAACCTGTGAAAAAAATGAATATAATAAAATGAACTTCATCTGGAAAAACAATCTATAATAAAAGTATTGTCTACAAATTACATTTAAAATACCATAAAGACATGAATATAAATAAGGAAATCCAAAAGAAGCATAAATCGCCACTTCAAATAGGCCTACAAAAGTAAACTACAATGATTTCCATAAAATAAGTTTCGATAACAATGTCCCTGAAATTCTTAATTTAATATTTTGCATAAGATCCCGTGGTAGGATTTGTCTAGCTTCTCGCAAACATTATCTCCAGTTAGTCTTCGCCTTTCCCGTAAAGCTGAGCAATATTGAAGCTGGCTTCCTTTTTTATGCAGCACCATCCCATGCCCTCGACATAATGGCCCACAAGTTTTATAAAGCATTTAGATCAGGAGATTTGGTGGGCCAGCTGATACGAATGACATCAGAGTGATCTCGATTGCAGTCTTTAACTATTGCACCATTATGCACAGAATTGTCCACGGCAATGTAGATCGGCTGCAGAGCAGGGATAAGGAGAGCTCGGACAAAAGGGATCACGGCTTCTGATATTTCGATATACAGTATTGCTCACAAATCAGCCGTTCAATAATGGTTACCAATTCTCTTAGACTACATGAAGCCATCCAACCCCAGACACCTGCTGAGATTCTTCCACTTTGATGAAAGCGTTGAATATGCTTATCCTCATAAAGAGAAAAAGTATAGCATATATATATATATATATATATATATATATATATATATATATATATATATATATATATATATATATATATATATATGTAAAGTGTGTGTGCGTGCGTGAAACTAGATGAAAGTTATAACGGGGAAAAGTGTGGTGTGAAACTTAAAGCAAATAATTATAAAAAAGATGGTTTCTCATTGTGGAATCAGCTATGACAGTAAAGAAATCTATAAATGCTATTAAAGGTTTAGGTTAAGTTCCTTTTGTTTTCTATGGTCCTAGTTTTTTCTATCATAAAAAAATATTTGTGGCACCCAACTGCGCTATTGTTGCCATTGATGTTTAAATAGAAATGAAATTGATGAATAGCCTATCAATAAGCATTATCAGATAGCTTTATATTTAAGAAATATGGCTACAAACCCCTATCGCTTTTTCTTAAAGCTCCATAAATAAATTAGCTTTTATATTTCCACTACAATAGTAAGAGTAAAGCATTGGATTGGACCTGCCTAGTTTTGACTGGATGCCAACAATGAAGTCTCCCTCAATCGCCATTGCAAAAGAGTTCCTCGCCGCACCCTACGACTTGATTTCAGAATTCATCATCTATGGTGCTATACTCTAATGCAAATTGTAGGCACACTTCTTTATTAGTTTCCCTTAAATAAGGTTTCTTCACAGGCTTTCTGCAATGCAGGCTAATTTCCCGCAATCTTTGTCGAATTGTGTCGTTGGAGCCTTGCAACTGCATTTCCCTCTTAACATTAACTGAGGTTGTCAGTGGTTGATGTCAAACATGCTCTGTCATTAAATGGTCTTCTTCAACACTAGTACAGCGTGGTCAACCACATCTACAGCAGCTTCTTAGTCCATAATCTTTATTGTTTTCTTAACCATTTTGATTCAGGTTTTTTTTTTTGTAGTTTTGCTTATCTACTGAGCTATATCTATTAATCTCAACACTTGATTGTTACACAGCTTCCATAGTTTCCTTTCTATGCTGTGGCCTAAGGTCATCCATTTTGTCAGCTGCAGCTGTAGTTGTGACTAATGAGTTTCTAAGTGTAAGATAGCTGAACATTTGGTTTTCCTGCTGTCATGCCCATAGATCCTAACCTAAGGAGTTGTTCATTTCTAAAATAAATAAAGAAAAGTAATAGGAATAATTCAGCATACAACTATTTTAATGTGGACTCATTTTTACGTTATTTAGAATAAATTGATGGTGTCTAAAAGGCCATATTTCAGTTATTTAAAAAAAAAAAGTTTTATCGCAAAACATTCTTGCATAATGAGCAGGTCTGCTGCTGAACCAAATTATTTGGAACATTTTCAACATTAATAGTTTATTTGACATTAATGAGAAATATTATAATGCTTTTCCACTGACTAAATTGCATCTTTTAGTAATATAAGTTAGTGCATTTTGAATGACATGCTAAGAAAACTGGGCCTTCATTTTTGTGGTTCTGTGTGCTATGGTACTTGTACTACAACCTGTATCTCGTAGCACAGTCTTCTCTTCGCCTATCAAACCTTCGCTAACTGTTAAATTGCCGTGCCTCTTCCATGCTTCCCGGATCTTCATGCTCCTAACACATCAGGTAGTTGAAGTGAGCTAGTTCAGCCCCATCTGCCAGCTTTGATGTAGCCTTCCAACTAGGCTATGCTGCTGTTCCCATAATTCATGACCTCCCTCATTTCTTCCATTACTGTAGCAACGGCTTTTTTTTTGCTTGAACTTGTACTAGTCGTTATTCTTAAAAAGCACAATACTTGACCAACTGCCCTGGCTTTTGACACAAAATACTTATCTTTACTCTGTCATTCTGCTTCTTTTTGGCTGTCCTGTAGCCCTTTGGACTCTGGATGCCCCACTAGACGTCTTCATTTCTTTCTGCCATTCCACTAAACTTTTCTCATGAGCTTCACAATTCAACTTAGCAAGCTTCACAACCTCACCAGTATCTTTTCTGCGTTCAGCCGTTTCAGTCCACCTGTTGAAATATCTATGAAGCCTAGCTACAAACCAATATGCAGTCTCATCCTGATCTGGCTAATTCTCACTGAATTTCTTCCTAAATTCCTCCTCAGTCATCTCATATCTCTTTAACATGCTCTCTATACGTAGACATAATTCAAGGCTTGTTCAGAAAGCATACTAGAGAAACTTGCAGACCCTTACCTGTTAATAATGGACTTAGACAAACAGCCTCCTAATATCTACGCCAGCCTTGGCTGTCTACAAATCTTGCAAATCTTTCGATGAAAGTGTCCATGCTGTCATGCTTTTTATCAAACCTTGGTAATTCTAGCTCTCTAGTTACTATCAGGGTGCCAGTGCTGCTTGCCTGTCCTTCAGTCTCAGCCCTTGAAGTTCATGTTTCCCACTGTCTTCCAGCTTCTTTTCTTGCCTCTTCTCTTGTTTTCTCTTCATAAGTTCTCTGCCTCTCAGCCTCTTTCACCGAGTCTTTCTCTGTCACTCTGCACAGGCTAAATTTCATACCTCAGTTACAAAATCTCGTATTTCCTTGCCTTCCAATTCCATCTCCTTAGCAAGTTCAGCAGTTTTGCTATCTCTGTTGCCATGCTGAAATAAAGGGTAATTAACTTATATGCAAACACAAACACAAACAGCTCCGATAACTGACGAATTCTGTCCTGATAATTTCTCAACAATTGTACATCACACAAGATGTGAAAGGAGGTTTTATGGTGGTAACGGCCTGTGGTTTCAACAACTGTGATTAAAAACACACAGTAAAGTATAAGATATAAAATTTATTCATGCAACTAAAAACGATGATTTTCACTTTGGCCTATCTGGACTCATAGAAGGGGTTTGACATCCTTTTCCTTAGAATGGCTAATCCTAAACTAAAACTCTTGTCAGGATTTTAACCTCCAACGCACTAGTTCTGAGTCACAAGATGGTGTAGGGCTTATGGTAGCCTGGCCTTTAGGGCAAAACCAACAAGCATCAAATTATTAAAGGTCTAGCAAGATTCGGTTGGGTTTATTTTTGTTTTGTTTTATTACAAAATTTAATACTCTAAATTTAACAAACACATCAGATCAAAAGGAAATAATTCTGCTCATGAAAGGTTTTAATACAACTACTGAACTAACAGACCACGAGGTCTAAAATAAAGTACACAAATCCAACAGACGAAAATTTCACTTAACCCGAGAAAAACTCACAACATCGACCTGAAAAGGCTACAGTCTAACACTAATCTTACATCAGAATAATCAAACAATACTTTAGATGCACTTTGACTATGCCAAACCACAGATGGCGAAAATACACAGGGATTACATAAAAACAGTATATGGACTCTCTATAGATATTGTTGGCTTTTGGCCGAGGAAAGCGAGATGGATATGAAACTTTTGCCTGTGGTTTGTTTCTCGTGGTGCCCCCAGAAAAAGATAGGGAGTGCACTCTTTCATGGTCCCTCTTTACCTCATATTGCTACTCAAATTCTTTACATTGGTTACTTTATTAAAATAAATCTTTAATGATTAAAAAGCCACAATAATATAATTGATAAATTGTATATTTTAAGACATAAAAATATACAAGAAAGGGGATAAAAACGAGGGAGCTTTCGACCGTTTGCGCAAACGGTCGAAAGCTCCCTCGTTTTTATCCCCTTTCTTGTATATTTTTATGTCTTAAAATATACAATTTATCAATTATATTATTGTGGCTTTTTAATCATTATTTTCGATCACAATATAGTGATGCTCCACAGTTAAATAAATCTTTATTTATCAAAAATAGAGTTTCATTAGTATTCGTGATACTGTCTATGTAAGCAATTTTGATGTCAAGGATTTTCCTTCGATATTTTCACAGAAAGGGGAACCACAGTCTTGGCTACCTGCCTCATACTTCCCCTTGCTAATCCTGAATGTTGTGAAGGATTGTTGTGAAAAAGATGGACCCAATCTTTCTTTTACAACATACTCTACACCAGAATTTCTGGCTGAATGGGAAAGCACTGGGAAGTTGAGGCAGATGAGGCTCAAGGGTCTGAAGTCCTTCGTGGCCTACTCTATTGCAGCACTATAATAGAAGGCAGTTCATGACAAGAGATACACTACTCAAACACAAGAGTAATCACCCTCAGAAATTTGCTGACACCTAACTCGAGTTGTGCAAAGGTGGTCTTCACATCACACATAGCATGAGCATATAATACAAATATACATATGTGCACCGCTCGTGTTGGCAGCATGAGGGCAACAATACTGACAAAATTCATTTCAAATCATTTCCTAAGTCTTCAAATCCTCTCCACAATCATCTCATGCTCCACAAAGTCTTATCTTTGGGTTTACATTACACTTCATTATTCTTAACCAATTCTAGCATTCTAAGTCTTTGGGCTATCGCTGCCCTTCTTTTCAATCTCACTCACTCACTTCTCATAGAGTCGAGTCTAACTGTTCAGCACAATCACTATATTTTTCTGTCTCACCCTGTCTGAGTTCATCTTTCTCTTGAGAACCAACACTTTCTTGTTGCTCACTTTCCACACTTTGTTCGGTATCCTCATTCCAACTCACTTCGTTGATTTGTTCATCAGCTGTCTCTCTTTCTTCATCCTCATTGTTGTTGTACACATTCATCTCAAGTGGAATAATGTGCTCCACAGCTCGCAGGTTTTATTGTCCTTCGTACAGCACTTTGACTGACCGTATGATGCCATGGTCATTGGGGTAGGTTGCTACAATTCTACCTAGCAGCCAGTAACTTTGTTTTCTTTGGTTGAGCCTAACCAACACATCTCCAATGGCTAGTGTTGTTTTAACTCCCTGCCAGAAGTCATGTCTCTACTGCAATGAGCTCAAATACTCCATCTGTCACCGATGTCGAAAAATTCTCAGGGTGTTGGTGAGGTAGAAATACTGATGCCACATCTGCTTCGTCCTCAACATGTGATACATATCTTCATGCGGCACAGCAGGAGGCATTAAACTGATCATGGATTGTCGGATTAGATGAGAGGGAGTAAGAGTTTTGTTCTGGCGGCTATCACTAATTTATGTAAGAGGCCTGTTATTTACTACTGCTTCTGCCTCCTTGGTTATTGTACCGACTTGTTCTTTGTAGAAGATTTTGCGCCTGAACGATACTTCTACGGTGTGTTTCACAAGCCTGATTAGACGTTTGAAAAAACCCTCCTTTTCAAGGAGCTCGCAGAATCTGAAAGGTCCACTGAATCCTACACTCATGCAGGAACTGTGAGTGTCGTCTTCGTCATAGATATCCTGTAGGAATGTACTGGTGGAGCAGAAGGTCTGGTGGTTATCACTGTAGATGCTACAGGGCGTCCCATGTGTTGCAGCAAACTTCCTTAATATCAAAATAAATGTGGCAGCATTGAATGTCGAACAATAATCTAAACAGATGGTGCAGCTGCTCATACAGGTGGCTAGCAATACATAGCCTATCCCCCCTCCACCTGGAAGGGACCAGTGCGGTCAATGCCAATATTGGCAAATGGGTGTGACATCTGTGTTCATGTGATGGGGAGCGGCAGCGGAGGTGGATGGCGCAGATGGGGTTTGAAGGCTTTGATACAAGCTACGCAATCTCCCATTACTTTCTTCACCAAACAACTCAGCCTTGGACACCAACATTCATGGAGTAAAATAGCCATTAGTGAGTTCACACCGCAGTGCATGTTTAGGGTGTGTAGGTGTCTCAGGTATGATTTTGATGAATTTCCCTTTGCAGGCAAAAACATTAAATGATCCCTACTTCCTTGAGCATTCTTTATTCTATTTCTAGAGTATATTACACCATCAATTAAAACCAATCCTAACTGGTTAATGAAATTAGTGATATTAATGGGCACTTTGGATCCATTCTCTAAATAACTACAAACTGAAAGCAAATAATACCATTGCTCCAAACGAGCAAGTTTATAAAATGGACTAGCTTTACTTTTTATGAATTTCAACACATATTTCATTACATCCAAGAAACACAAAATTCGACAGAGCTCAGTGTGTTCAGCCGTGGCGATTTCTTCAAGTAGCTCATAGAGGGTTGTGATGACTTCTTGACGTTTTGTCAAGACTCTGTGGTCAATTGGTGGGACCTTCACAATGAAGAAACTGGGATCCTTGGTGCCACAACTGGCTGCCTGTCAGCTCTGTTAAACTAGTCCCTCATGACAAGATGTCAGCAGTGTTGTGTTTGGTCAGCACATACTTCAGCATCATCCCACACTCCTGTAGACTAGAGTTAGCCTATCCTACCCTGTTGGCTCTAAACATATTCCTATTCTCCTCTTTGATATTTATCCAAACTATAACGACCTTACTATCTGTCCAAATTGCAACTGTATTGACTTTTAACAAGCCCTTCAAATTTCTAGCTTACCTAATTCCTAACAACAAGGCTAATAGTTCCAGTTTAGGTATAGTCAATCTTAGCTGTTTCCTAGGGGTTACTCTCATTTTACAAGTCAGCAGGTTAGTCTCTCCCTTACTTCCCCTGACATAAGCTCCTGCCCCATACGCCTTACTTGAGGCATCAGTAAAGACATGAATTTCTGACTCCCCCAACAAAATTCCTCTCTTAAACTTTAATGTATGCACATTGACAAATTCTTCTAAGATTTTCATAGCCTCTTTCTGTTTTTCTGTGTCCAGAACATCATCCCATCCTATTCCTTCTTCCCACAGTTTCTGTAAGAACAATTTCCCATGAACACATATTGAACTTGTCAACCCCAACAGATCAAAATTAGAGACCAACAAAGAAAGGATCCTACGTTTTGTGGGAACCCAGTTGTCTGACAACTTCTTTATCCCCTTGAAAGGTTTCATGCTCACTTGATCACCATTTCTGTCCCATAACATTCCTAACATGGAAAGCTCAGCTGGTTCCTCGACTCCCACCCTTTGACCAAAGGCTAAGCTATTACTTGCCCACCCTCTCAATGGCATGTTAGCATCATCCAAAAATTGTTTAAATGTCGCATAATTATCCCATATTTCTCCCTCAGTAGCAATAGTAGCAATACAGTTGTCAACATAAAATGACTTGACTAATCCTTCCCCCCCCCCGCCTCCCCGAAATTGGGTCTGAAGGACCTGTTAGAGGAGATAGGGACTTGTGGTGATCCCAAAACCACAACCTTGAAAACGAAGGTAGCCACCCGTGACAGCACCTTGTATCACAGGAGTTGAGCGTACTTGGTATCCTGTGGATCAAGGAGGACATGGTGGAAGGCTTTAGATATGCTGGAGATCAAGGCATAGGAATTTTTTCTAACTCTCAACAGCAAATCATATAATAACTCGACTAAATTAGGCCCCGAATACAAACAATCATTCAAGGAGATTTCTCCCTTTGGCTTTGGGGAGGCATTAAACACAATCCTGAGGGGGATGGTGGAACTCTCTTTTAAAACACTGAAATGAGGCATGTAGTAGCCCTCTACTGTCGGGTTGGGGACTTCCTCCATGAATCCAGCATCAAGTTAAGTCTGAAGGACCAGCTCGTAAGTGGTTTGATAACTAGGACCTTTCTCAAACTTCAGTTCTAGAGAATTCTACTATGCTGTGGCATTACAGTGATTAATGCTTGGACGTTGGTTGTTGCAGAAGGGGAGGCTTATTTGATAAACATGGTCAGTTCGTACCAAACTGTCTTTTACCTTTTGCATTGCTATGTTATCTGATATAGAGAATTGCTCTTTGGGGCTGATACCAATTATGTCGAGTTGCCACCATTCATCGACATCATGTGATGGTTCTGGCATCTGACAAAAGCGCAAAGCTCTTACAACTGATGTATCAACTCCTTTAAGCTCCCCATACGGGGATACCCCTTGATAAGTCACAAAGAGATTAATTCCATTGCACTTGTCCATACTGATCACAAAATGGCTGAAATAATCAGCACCAATTAACATGTTTTTGTCTTTCACTATATCATTTTGAATTTCCTTGTCAGCTATCTTATACCTCTGGTTTTGCAAGCGTAGTTTGAGACATTAACTAAACCCATGTTGTAGTTGGGGGTGTTCACGTTGTCATGCGCTTACAACTTTGTTCTTATGACTCTGTTTCCTATCTGAATCTTAAATGAAACTAAGTCATATTCCCCACTAATGACAGTAGCCCCAAATGGTGCAATATTAAGTGAGACTCTTTACATTACTGGTAAATGCAACTTCTTGGCTAAATGACTAGAAACAAAACTATGTTGGCTCCCCATGTCTAGAAACACTTTGGTGGGGACCTGCTGGCTCTGAGTGGACAAAATGGCTAATGCGGTTGGTAACAACGCTGGTGGCAAGTCTTTGTGAGGTGAAGCATTGACTGATTCATGTTTACACAAGGTTTTTCATCACTCTTTCTATTCTCATTTAAGCTGTTTATGTTAGAATTTACTGAACTTTTACTTCTTCTCTGACTCTTTACTGGTCTCGACATGATATGAATAGATGACTGACTTGGAACATATCGTCATCATCATTTCAGCCTTCAAAAGTCCTTTGTTGGATGTAGGCCTCCCCAGGTTCCTCCACAGATTTCTGTCCTCTGCTGCTCTATGCCACTGTCGTTTGTGTTGGTCTAAGTCATCTCACCAGTGGGTTTTTTGTCTTCCTTGGTTTCTTGTGTATCCTTGGGGTGTCTAGAGGGTTGTTCGTGATGTCCATCTGTTGTCTGTCATCCTGGCAGTGTGCCCTGCCCAGTTCCACATGAGCTTACTGATGGTTTCAAGGATATCCTTTACCTTAGTTTTTTGACATATCCATTTAGCTGTTTTTCTATCCTTCCAAGTTAGATCTAGCATAATTCTCTAAGGTGCCCTCTGCATTGTTTGTAATTTAAGGGAAAGTTTTTTGTTAGATTCCAAGTTTCGGCCCCATAAGTGACAGTGGGGAGGATGCAGTGATCATAGACTTTCCTTTTTAGGATGATAGGAATCTTCTTATTTTTTAACACTGTTCTGGCTCCTCCAAATGCCTGCCAACCGGCTCCTCCAAATGCCTGCCAACCGAGAGTTATTCTTCTTTTTTTTTCTCTCTCTTTGGAGGCATCATGTAGAGAGATTCGTTGTCCAAGGTAGATGTAGCGGTCCACTTCCTCAATTTGTTGATTTTTAATTTCAAGTATGTCAGCTGTATTTTCAGTGTATTTATTGCTCATGACTTTGGTCTTACGGAAGTTCATGTGGAGGCCTACTGATTTGGTTGCTTCATTTAGTTTGGAGAGCATTGTTGAAGCTCTTCTTTGGTTGGGACAACGATAATGATGTCATCAGCAAATCTTAGGTGACTTAGGTATTCTCCATCTATTCTTATTCTTTTTTCTTGCCAGTTGAGTTGTCGGAAAGTTCTCTCCAGGCAGGCAGTAAACAGTTTGGGTGACCTTGTGTCACCTTGTCTGACTCCTCTCTTGAGTTGGAATGGTTCTGAGTCCTTGTGGAGGCAAATAAATGATGTTGCACGGTCATAGATGTGACGGAGGACACTGATGTAAACTGAGTCAACTCCCTGTACTTCTAGTGCTGACATGACCTCCTCAGTTCCGACAGAGTCGAATGCTTTGGTGTAATCTACAAGTGCTATTAGTAGTGGGATTTTATATTTGTTTGTTTTCTCAATTTGGAACATATACTCTACTGTAATCCCTGTTAGCTCCTCTGACCAAGTCCTGGGAGTAGTACTGTTATTACAGATCAAATTATGATGCCTGCCCTTACAGAATTTGCAACTGTTTGCTGTTACAATGAGTGCTACAATGGCCTTTGCCTAAACAGTTAAAGCATCTCTGGGAGTACATGAGTTGTCACCTTTGATTTTTGACAGTGACGTGTTTTACACACTCGTTGATTGAATGCTCATCCTGACAGAAGGGACACATCCTAGCGCAAGGTGTGTGAAATGCCACTGTCTTTGGTCTTGCAGACTCATTGTCTCCCTTTTGCGGGGCTTCGTCTTCTAAACTCCTGATAAGGGAATCAAGGGCCTCAAAGAATTCATCTAAATTATAATCACACTTCCGCAAGTATTCTACTATCCTAAGGTACACATCACCTTGAGAGAGCTTCTAATTGATCAGACTCATAATCAGTCCCTGACCTCAATCTACCATACTGAGACGTTTAATTTGCTGTAATAAAATGGTCAGATCGATATTGAAATTCTTCAAATCTACATGATTAAACTTTGCAATAAAGATATTGGCAAGTCACCGATGCAAAATAACCTGCGTTTGTTGTTGATTACCATAGTAATGGTCTAGTAGCTCTAACACCTCGTCATAATTAGTGGCTGTTACTGCTGAATATATATACCAGACACAGGTACAACTGATATAATAAATGCTAGGTAACACAATTTCAAAAACATAGCTGTACATTAGAGATATCATACAACACCCCTTCTCAAGCTTATGGACAGCTACAAGACAAGCTTCAAAGGGAATCGTACATAACATTTCAAACAATAGGGTCTCTTCATGAGTAACTGAACACTGGCCAGTGAATATAATACTGAGCAAAAATAACCAAATACAATATTAATCAATAGTACAGCATATCAGGCTGCTTGTTTGGTTTGGGTATTCCAGAAGATTTCCTTACTTCACTGTGACTGGTGTCACTTAGTACACTGGCATTTTGGTCATTTGAATTAGGTGTAGTTTTCTGGTTTGCAGACTGTCATTTCATGGTTGCTATATTTGAGAGTCCGAGTTTTCCCCAGTGTATATCAGAGAACACCTATTTCTCCTTATTGTCGATCCCTTGTCTGTAACTACTTTATATGACCTGGGGCTTGCTAGTCTTTCTTTAATTTCCCCGTATTTCTCTTGGTCATGTAAATACACTTTATCACCTTCCTGTAGAGCAGGAAGGTTTTGTATTCTGTGATGACTGTTGTAGTTGGCTGAATAATACTCTCTGTACCTCTCCTCTTTTCTCCGCAGTTCTTCTTTATCGATATCCCTTGGATGTAGAACGTCTGGGTGAACAGGTAGTTTCGTATTTACCTTTCTACTCATCAGGAGTTCGCTGGGTGAGAGGCCATTTCTGAGAGGCACTGAGTGATAGGCAAGTAGGCCAAGATAAGGATTTACATTCTTCTTAAGAATATTTTTGACCATCTGTACAGCTCTCTCTGCTTCCCCATTTGCTTGTGGATGAAGAGGCGATGATGTCACACAAGCAAATCCCCAATCCTTTGCGAATTCTTGAAATTTGCGACTGGCTTACTGAGGTCCATTGTTGGAAATGACTGTATCAGGAATTCCATGAGTCAAAAATGTCTCAAACAAAGCTCTGATAACTGCATCTGAAGAAGTGGTTTTCAATTCTTTGAATTTGAACCATCTGCTGGTGTAGTCTACTGCTGTGACATATGGCTTTCCTTCAAGTTCAAACTAATCGGTACCAATCTGGCTCCATGGTTGTTTCGTTGGAAAGGATATAGCCATAAGAGGTTCCCTTGGCTCTGGTCTCAACTTGGCGCATGTATGGCACTTGTTTACCATTGCTTTGATTTGTTTCATAATGAGGGGCCACCAAACTGAGTAACTTGCATGACCGTGACATTTGGTGATACCTAGATGACCTTCATGTAGTGCATTCAGTACTTCCAACTGAAGAGATCCTGGAAATAACTATATGGGTGTTGAATATCAAAGGTCCTTGATTTACTGTTAGCTGCAGTTTCTTCTCCCAGTATGGTTTCAAGAGTGGCTGAGAAGGCACAACTGGAGGCCATTCATCATGACAATACGTGATTACATGTTTGCAAATAGCATCGGCCTCTTGAGCTACCCTAATTTCTTCCAGTCGTCATTCCGTAGCTGGGATATACTTCAGATTTGCTTCTTGATATTTTTCTACTTCTTCGATCAACTGAAGATCTTCCGTTGTTGGAAGACTCGTCGGAGCGGGGGATAAAGCATTGGCTGTATTTTGACGTACTTCTTGGACATAGGTTACTTCAGGTGAATATCATGCAAGTTGGAGATGAAAATGGAGTATTCTAGGTGGAAGCTTTGATAGGTCAGTACCTGAGAGTAACGGAACTAGCAGTCTGTGGACCATCTCTAGACTGAGGGTTGTACCTAATACAAAATCCTCAAACTTCTCGCAGGCCCATGTGGCTGCTAAAGCTTCTTTTTCGATAACTGTGTATCTCTGCTCGGTCTCTCTTAGTGCTCTTGAAGTGCAGGCAGTCGGTCATCGATTACCGGAATCGTCAAGTTGTAGAAGAACAGCTCCTAATCCATCGCGGCAGGCATCAGCGGCAATTGTGCTCCTTTTGTTAGGATCGTAGTGTGCTAGTATATCCGTAGACATGAGCTTGTTTTTTATTGCGTGGAAAGCTGCTTCTTGAGGCTGGTCCCAGAACCAGTGTTGACTCTTCTTTAAGAGTTGCCTCAGTGGCTCGTTGATACTGGCGAGGTCTGGTAGGAACTTGGCTAGTTAGTTTACCATACCGTTAAACCATTGCAATTCAGTAACACTAGTCAGTCTTGGAAATTCTTTGATAGCCTTTGTTTTCTCTGGGTCTGCCTATGTTCCATTTCCGGAGATAATGTGTCCTAGGAATTTAATCTGCTCCTTAGAGAATTCACACTTGTCGTTTAACGTAACTCCCGCATCCTGCAATCACTGTATAACCTTTCTGACACGCTTGTCGTGGGTATCCTGTGAAGGGCCATGGATGAGAATGTCACCCATGTGACAGACAGCTCCTTCCAGTCCCTCTAGAATAATTGACATTATCCTCTGGAAAATTTCAGGTGCTGAGCTAATCCCGAAAGGAAGACAATTAAAATAGTACCATCCAAATGGGCTTACGAATGTTGTCAAGAGTCTTGATTCTTCATCAAGGGATATCTGCCAGAATCCAGAATTAGCATCCAATTTTGTAAACACTTTGCTTCCTCATAACTTGGTGAGGTTTTCGTCGACGCTAGCCATTGGGTGCATTTCCCTTTTAACCACTTTGTTCAACGGCATAAGATCCACACAAATTCTCATGTCCCTATTACGCTTCACTTCATCAACCACTCCTGAGCACCACTCAGTTGGCTTGGTTACGGGTGTTATGACGTTCTGCTGGACTATCGTTTGTAGTTTCTCCTTTACTTTTGGGAGTAGCAGATGGGAGACTGTTCTGGGCGTATAAAGGCAAAAGGGTGTTGCGTCATTATACAAAGCTATCTTGTACTTTGTTTTCAACATCCCTAGGCCTTTGAAAAGTTTTGGAAAATCCTCTCGAAAGTTAGGCGCATTTCCAATGTTGTAAACTTCAGGTCCAGGTGTTAACAGTCCTAATTTCTCTACTGACATGACGAGTACGTCCTCAACAAGGGTATTATTTCCTATTCTAAGTTCTGCATTTGGAATCTTATCTCTGAATAAGTGAGATAATTTTACACCACCTGGTCCTACAAATTTACACGTCAAGGGCAAAAGCTTGAGTCCTTGAAGCCATGGCGTCTTCTCATCGACGATTGTAGCTTTCGATCCACTGTCGAGTTTAAATGTCGTCTTTTCATTGTTCACTCGAACATCTGCTGACCAGAAGTTTTCCTCATCCATCTTGACTTCTCCTAACATGTAGCATCCGTCTGTAGATTCATCATAGTCCTTGTTGCTGACTTCATGCACCGATCTTCTTGTTCTGCATACTGTTGTATAATGGCCTATTTCACTACACATTCGGCGTCTCGCACCTTTGGCAGGACAGTCCCTCTTGTAGTGCTTGTCCTCTCTGCTGCACCACTGGCACTTTCGTGGACTGGTTGATTTTGGTCTACTTCTCCCAGGTTGCTTCTGTTTTGCAGATTCCTGTGTCTTATCACTTCTGCTTTCCTTGCTGAATGTTTTCTTCCCTGTTGATTGTAGCCTAGTAATACCCTTATGCTTTGCTGTACAGTCATTTGAGTTACCTTCAGATTTTCCGTGATCACCTGTTTGTGCGTTCGAGGTATTTCAGCAGCTTGAAGACTTTGCACTACTTTTTCTAAATTTGGAACTGGTCATTCACGAAGTAGTCTTTCTCTTCCTGCTTCGTCCAAAGTACCTATGACTATCCTGTCTCTAATAAGAGAAGGCCTGAGGTCGCCGAACTCACACGAATCAGCAAGCTGACGTAAACGTAGTACATACTCATCAATACTTTCACTACTTTTTTGATTAGCAGAGTTAAAGACAAACCTTTCGTAAAGCACATTACGTTGGGGTATGAAATGTAGGTGTAATTCTTCGATTATCCTTGCTGGTTTCTTCTTGTCTTCCGGGGTCAAGGTTGGAAGGGAATTCATAACTTTCTTGCATTCAGCTCCCATAACTGTACATAATGTTGCAGCAACGATTTCCATCCCTTCGCTATCTTCCTCCCCTTCAGCATTTCTCATTTTAGCTCTTAGGTTATTAGCTATGAGGTAGTAATTCCAGGAGTTCTCGAATTCTTTCCAGTTTTCAACAACATCGCCCTTGAGGGTCATGGGTTGGGGTGCAGGAATTTGGTAAGTAGCCATCTTTACTTTGTAAATGTGTATTAGGTGTGGTTTTGATTGAAAACGCTTAGCCTAGCACTTTAAATTCACTTGCACTTTGGCATAAATTCTCGGAACTTTAACTGCAGATTTTACCGGTCTAGAAATATTTGGGTTGTTTCAAGTATTGGCAATATTGCTCTAAGTTGGCATCATATCACAGCCGCTTGCAGAGTGGGACCAATGATATATCATAAGATAATAAGTTTGATTCAACTTTATATTCCCTAATATCTGTGCCAAAATGTTCTTGAGAAGTTCACAATCTCCTGTGAGGCATGCAAAGTTCGTGCAACATTGATATGTGCACAAAAATGACCAAAGCGCTGCCACCATGCTGAATTATTTGGTTAACTGAAACATCGTTGCTGCTAGGACTGTTTATTGACACTGTTGTACAGACATCGCTTGATCAAGAGCTATGGTATACATTATCTTGTTTTTCCTTGCAGCTACCCCTTGTTAGGGGACACGTCCTAATGTGGATATGTATGTTTGTATGTATATATATATTATATATATGTATATATATATATATATATATATATATATATATATATATATATATATATATATATATATATATATATATATACATACATACATACATACATATATATATATATATATATATATATATATATATATATATATATATATATATATATATATATATATATATATATATATATATATATATACATACATATAATAAACGCTAGATAGCAGAAAACAATTTCAATAACATAGCTGTACATTAGAGATATCATACAACAATTACACATAAAGCTTTGACTACTCTAAGCGGTTCTTTTTTCGAGGGAGCCAAACAAGTGCGTAAACTTAGTTATGTTATCCAGGTCAGGACATCGGTTAACATGAACATCAAACTATTCTTTGAAGGTAGCGTATTTGCTAATTCCTCCTCTGAATACAGGCAAGGGAATTTCTTTCAACTTTGGCAATCGAGTCTGTTGCTGCGGTACTCTAGCAAGGAATTCAATTCTAACAAAGAGAAGGGCAATTACTTTATTTGCTTCATTGAGCACTTGACGAATTGGTATTTCAAAGCTTGATTCAAACTTATTTGTATTAGTTAAATAGAGGTTTCTTAACAATTGTTCATCGGTTCTAATGCGATGAACTAGGTTTTGGTACACTGCCAAATAGCTCACAATCGGCCTCAGTCATTAAATCAGTCAGTAGAACAATTAATGGACTAATTTGCAAGTTGCTTGCTACTGAGGCAGCCATGTCGTTCAAGTTATATTGAATTACTGTAAAACAAAGAAAGTACTGACAATGACAGTAATTCAGTTAATTTCTCCCAACGTTCATGCAAGCACACTCGCCCCTTATCAATCTCATCAGACGGTTGGTGATAATCCCATTAACTTGCTCATGAAAGCGGACGCCGTCTTCTGTCCTACCTAGATGATACACCTTGGCATTCATGGGGATGTGTCTTACTCAGTATCGTGTGTGCTTTGCACAGTATTTTCTGACATGAGCATTAGTTTCTTACTTTAGTATTATATTCTAGAGAGGTGATATTGAATCACTTCGGTGTGGGATAGTCATGTGATTCTGCGTTACAAATAGCAATGGTCGTTGTGATCTCTAGCAACCTCTCTAATATGGCCTTGATCTATCCCATGTTACTTTTGTCGTTTCCTCAGCCACGTCATTTCCCCCAAGATAAACTACCATATCTGAGGTTCCAGAAGGGTAAAGCAGGGTTTTCAAAATACGAGACGAGACCACCGGGTCTCTTATAGATTTCTATGGTTATGCCTTCATTGCCTGGGAAGTTGGCTGGAAGTTGGGAATGGCTGATCAACACTGCATGAAAAACCATCACTAGTTAGATGTTCCTGACACTCGCTGGTTCAGACCATCCGGTTTCTTAGGACCAGATGTCAGGATTTTGATATATTTGTAAATTTGTCATTCTGCTACAGACGCTACTCTTATGAGCATCTGCTCAAGGAATGCCCTAAAGATAATAACTATAAAATATGCTCTGAATGTTCATCACATGATCATACATACGGAGAATGTAAAGAAAATACAAAAAAATCTGTTAACTGCAATCAACAACATAGAACTTTAGCAGCGAAATGCCCAGTGAGAAAGGCCCTAATAAAAAGAAAAATTCAAGAGATCAAAGCAAACAGAAATGCAACATCCACTACAAGCAACTGTACAAGTTACGGCAAAGTTACAGCCACTAATACAGGAAATTGCCAGGCTAATGCAAACAACATCCAAAATAATATAAGTAGAATACAAGAAGAGACAAGAATCACGATAATAACAAATTTATCAATAAAACTGGGGCTGCGCCAAGAAGGATTCTACCCCTCAGTAACAAACAGCATATTAGCAGATAACAATTTACCTACAATACACTTCTCTAAAGAAACAATAAACATGATAGCAAGCACCATGGAAAGGAATAAAAGACAAGAAAACCATACAAGCAAAGCAGAAGATTTACAAGCAACTCAGGATATCAACAGGATATGCAAGACTGCACACAATATGAAGAAAACACAGCAGAGAGCTCAGAAGACGACTCATCAGATGAAGACTTTACACTCGGAATTGAGCCCAGTTCGGACTCGAACTCACCAATCCATCCCTGAGGACGCGTAAGTAACTTGCAAGAAACGCAGCATCAATTAACATAAGAATTACAAGCCTCACTACCAAGCTTCTCAGGTTTCTCCAATTCTCCCATCTTACAAAATCCACAGGGATCAACTTCAGCATCAAAAAGTACTACGCCAGTAGCCAATAACACCAGAAAACGGAAAAGTGAAAGAAAAAGAACACAATTACTAGACCACTGTAGCTCGAATGGACTCAACTCTACGAAGAATTAAAATAATTCAGCACAAAGTGAAATCCTGGAAAACGAAGAAATTTGAATTATACAATATACATATAGAGAAGAAGACCCTGACATAATATTAATCAATGAGCATGGTATGAAACGAAATAAAACTCTGATAATGTTTGGATATAATATATACACGCAAAACTTTGCTGATGAACCCTTTGCAGGAATTGCAATAGCAACCAAGAGTAATATTAGACTTAAGATAATAGACGATTTCCAAGACGACTTTTTAGCAGTCCAAATTCAAACTAACAAAGAACCAATAGTGATCGCTACAGCTTACAAGCCGCCAAGAAGACATTATTTCCCACTTCCGGATGTCATGAAGTTAATGAACAGGAGAGAACCAACCTACCTCATTGCCGATCTAAATGCCAGACACCAACAATTTGGATATAGGCAATCTAATTACACAGGACAAGAAATAGTCAGATTAATAAATAAAAGTATATCATACACTTAGGACCTGATTTCGATACCTTTGTAGCAAATAACAGAAAAGGAAAGCCAGATATAATATTGGGAAATAACAAAATTCACCTCAATATTGCCGTTACAAGAGGACCAGCAACCTCCTCCGATCATATACCAATGGTAATTACATTGTCAACCAATCCAATAATGATTCCATCCTTAGAAATACCAAATATAAAGAGAGCAAGTTGGGAAAGCTTCAAAAATGAAATAGAAGGAAAAGTGAGTAGACAACCAGCAATAAATTCAAATGAAATAGAAATAACAAAAGAAATAGTAGATGGTGAGCTTGAGGAATGGTACAGAAATATAGAGGAAGCAATAAAAAATCATATACCCATAAGTAAATATACCACACTTCCACATCCTATTAGTAGTGATAAGTTGAAATTGATACAATGGCACTACAACAACAGCCAAAACACAGTACTTATAACAGGGTGGAACAACATATTAATGAGAAGATATGTGTCATTACAAGAACGGTTAGTACAAGAAAACTCAAGATTATATCATCAAAATTGGGAAGACCTAATAAAACACACAGAAATACAGCACAATAACCCAAAACAATTTTGAAACTCCGTTGCAAGACTGATGGGAAGCAAAACTAATCCTTCGCCATACATAAAGCATGGGAATGAGAAAATATATGATGACAAAGAGAAGGAAGTACTGTACTGCACAAGGCCTACTGGCAGGAAATATTCCAGATAATGCAGGAGGATAACCAAAATTTCGACAACCAACATGAGCCAATAGTCAATGAATTCATTGAACAACATAGAAACAGAGCAAATCCGCATCATGCAGCTGATATTAGCAGACGCAATGAAGACTGCCCATTAACAAGGAAAATAGAGTTATGGGAAATCAAAATAATAATTAAAAATTTTAAACACAAAGCACCAGGAAAGAGTGGAATTAACAAGGTCATAATTCAAAATTTACCAGACATTGCATTCGAAAAATTAAGAGATATATACAACTGGGCTCTCTCAATGGGATATTTTCCAGTTATATTCAAGAATGCAATAATGATTTTGATACCCAAACCAGGAAAAGATACTAGTCAGGTAGAGAATTATAGACCAATATCATTACTAGAAATACCTGGCAAAATATTTGAAAAAATAATTAACAACAGATTAGTGTTGTTTCTAGAGGGTAATCAACTACACAATAATAATCAATATGGATTTAGAAAAGGAAGAGGGACCCAGATTGCAATAGCAACAATATATGAGAGTATTGCACTATCACAAAGAAGAAGGTACCTATGTAACCTAGTATGCAGAGATATAACCAAGGCATTTGACAAAGTATGGATACAAGGGCTTCAATACAAAATATTTCATCTCAACCTTCCAGACGTTTTTGAGAAAATACTATGCAACTTCAAAGATCGAACAGCAGCAATCAAGTCACTAAATTACACAGGGAATCCATTCCCGTTACTAAGTGGAGTCCCACAATGATCTGTACTCAGTCCAACACTATTCATATTATATACATCAGATATGACTTCACCACCAGAGTACTGTACTGATGTCTGCTTTGCAGATGATATAACACAAATAGTTATAGACCCAGAAAAACGCACTCGAAGAAGGGATCCAACTTTGAAAAGACAAGTAGCACAAAAAACAATGAACCAAATTGAAAGAATAAATCAATTTGAAAAGAAGTGGAAGATAAAGACAAATAAATCTAAATTCCAACTAGTATCAGTGTCTGCTTACAAACCTGCACAAATAATGTTAGACCAACAACCGATGAATTTTACTAAAAGCACAAGAATACTAGGAATGCAATTCGGACAAAGAGGAATATCAAGACACGTGAGAAAAAGGCTAAGAATAGCAAGAACACAAAATACAAAGCTAAAACGGTTTAGGAATATGAATATAAATATCAAAATCTATTTCTACAAAAGCCTAATCAGACCAATAATGGAATATCCACCAATACCCACGCGTTTAGCATCGACTTCCAATATAAGTGCATTACAAAAATTCCAAAATAAGATGCTAAGGTCCGCAGTGAGAAACAATCAAGAAGATGACGATCTGAATATAGAACATATACACAAAAAATACAAAGTAGAACCAATTAATCAAAGATTATACAAACTGGCAACCAACATATGGAGCAAATAACACAGACCACAGATGGTGGAGAAGAGTATCTTCATATATTCATCGTGATGAACCCCAACCATTATATTATTAAGAAATGCCTTGTGAAAAAGTAATATTCAGAATTTACTATGTAGGTATCATGCAAAATCATCATGACAATTAATATCAAGCTTAAAATGAGGAAATTGGAACTTATTTTTTATTTTATTTTATGTTTAAATATGATTATACTAATAAGAAATAAAATTCAAAATATGCAATATGTACAATTCACCATGTTATTATAACGTAAAATTATTATTGTATTAATATTAGAAAAATTGTACCCTTACCTAAATAAAATTGTGGATAAACCACACTTGACATTACTCTTACTAATATTTCACTTTCTAAACTATTCCCTACCATGGTTAGCTAGCTAACTGCCTTCACTCTTCTTTCACCCATCTTACCTATCAGCTAAAAAAAAAAAAAAAAACCTCTGATGCTTTAGTTGTGTCACAAGATGGTGTTGGACTTATGATAGTCTGGCCTGAATGGCCTACCAACAAACATCAGATTAATAAAGAAGGTCTAGCAAGAATCGGTTGGGTTCCTTTTTTTTTTTTTTAGTTTTTCTACAAAATTAAATACTCTAAATTCAATAATCACATCAAATCAAAATAACTCTGTTCATAAAAGTTTTAATACAACTACTGAACTAACGGACCACAACGTCTAAAACAAAGTGCACAAATTCAACAGAAGAAAATTTCACTTAACCCGAGAAAAACTCGCATCATCGACCTAAAAAGGCTACTCACACTAATCTTACATCTGAATAATCAAACAATACTTTAGATGAACTTTGACTACCCCAAACCACAGATGGCGAAAATACACAGGGATTACATAAGAACACTATATGGATTCTCTATAGACAATGGTGGTTTTTGGCTAAGGAAAGCAAGATGGGTATGAGACTTTTACCTGTGGTTTGCTTCTCGTGGTGCCCGCGGATGAAGACATGGTCTCTCATTACATCGTATTGCTACTCAAATTCTTTACATTGGTTACTTTGTTCAAAATCAATCTTTATTTATCAAAAAGAGAGTTTCATTAGTATTCGTAATACTGTCCATGTAAGCAATCTTGACGTCAATTATTTCCTCTGGTATTTTCACAGAAAGGGGAACCACAGTCTCGGCCGCCTGCCTCCTACTTCCCCTTGCTAATCCTGAATGTTGTGAAGGATTGTCGCAAAAAAAAAAAAAAAAATCCCATAATTTTTTACGGCAACTCTTTCCAGGATTTCTTTCTGTCTGCTTTGTTCTCTCTCTCTCTTGCTCCTTGGCCATTATACAGTATGTAGTTGCGCTAAGATCTAGACATTCTGGTGCACGCCTGCGTTACTGCAGATGGAGGTTATGTAGTCCCGGTCAGCTCAGGAAGTCTGGAAATATCTTGAATAAACAAATTACTTAAAACTCTAAGAAAATCATAACTAATGCACTTTTAATCACGAATAAAATTTGGCTACTTCCTTCATAAATGAACCTTCAACGTAAAATTATGTATGAAATCAACTTATATCAATATAAATTTCTCAAATATAATAGAAAGTTAAAGAATTCATCTAGTTATCAAAAAACAAAGGAAAATGGTGCTGGGGGAACTATACAAAAGAAATAATAATAACTACATAAATTATGCTTTGACAGTAGTATGAAAACTTCTGGCTGATTGTACTCATCGTAGCAGTTGTCAGGGTTAGTCCTGCTGAATAGTTTCTCTCTTGAAGTAAATGCTGAAATGTTGATGTTGACTAGATGCAATTTATTTTTCTTTCTATCTACATGATATGACTGGAGACATGGGTTGCTGCTTAAATATATATATATATATATATATATATATATATATATATATATATATATATATATATATATATATATATATATATATATATATATTATCATAAACTGGGTCCTTAGTGTGGAGGGAAATTTGAACAACTTATTATAATAGACTGCCTTCGGTACCTGATTATGAACAAAAGAAAAACTACTGGAACTTACCTTAGAATCTTCCTTGATTTACGTAAATAATGAAGGATGCCGATTTGGAATTAGAATTCTTTTACAATCAAAAGGGGTTTATTTACAGAGAATGGGCCAAGTATGTGAGACCAAAAATGTAACAATTTACAGACACATAAATCACATATGGTAGATCAATAATGTAGTAATTTACAGACACGCAATGCAAACACAAGGGGCCACAGATGCAACAATCCCCATTAAAACAAGTAACTCTGTTATTCCAAACTGCATCAATTCACAGGCAGCAATACATTGGAGGGGGTAAATTCCAGGATAATGGACATTAGTTAATCAAGATGATTTCTGTGTGGGCAACGGATTCTTGCGATCAGGCTGCGACCAGGAATGGTTGCAAAATTTGGATGGCAGTCAGTAAAGGGTATCTTGGCATAGATTTGTGAACTGGGCAGGCTATCTCGTCCCCTGGAAGAGAATTCCGGAGTTAGTACAAACACGTGGGGCAAATGGAACCTCCCTTATTATTAAACAAAGCCCAATGAACAGTCTTACCTTCTAAATCTTAGTTAGCCCAATTTAACACTGTAATGGGAGGACTTAATTGCAGGTTATGAGGGTACTGAACAAATGCTCTTTAAAGGATGAATGGAGATGGCGCGGCTTACATAAAGGGAACGCCTGAGTAGAAAGGAAAATGTGAAAATCTTGGAGATGCACTAAGAAAGGATTAAATAGACTGAAAAGGGGAACAGTGGGGACTGGCGTGGACTAACTCTCAGACTTTACCTTAGACGTATACGTGAGGTTGGAATATATTGTCAGCTGCCATCTGCTTTGTCGTTGCCCAGCACCCAGAGAACGGGGGAAAATTCGTGTGATTCGGAGCCCTGCTGGGAAGTATCTGCCCTTGTTTTTCAAGATGGCGTGGGCTTGGTGCATCTTTGCCCCTCCAGGTATCTGAAAGAATAGTCTGGTTCCAGTCAAGAAGTCAAGGGAAAAATGGTCTTAAAGATTCGGTGGTTACAGCTTAAGATCCTAGCTCCCCTGCGCGCGCCATGTGCCCTACTCTATAACCTCTCTGATCTGAAGTCACAAACACTACCCCACAGCGGGGTGGGGGGGAATCTAGGTGTGTTCTTGTAGTAGGGAGGTTGAAGGTGGGGGAACTCTGTTGGTTGGTAGACCTGGGCATTTCTGGCCAGGAGAATGGAATGTAGGGAACTCCTCTTAGTTAAAAGAAATGGGTGCTAACCTGGGATTTTCACCGATTTTTCAGCCTACAATTCAACTGAAAGATGGGTTTATTTCTTGAATAATTTAGTTCCTAGATACCTAATGAGGGAGGAATGGAAATTCGTGACAGGGCTCCCCTTTGGAAAGGCCTTCACACCCTTTCGGGTGTGAAGGTCTTGGCTAAATAGTAATTCCTCCCGACTGGGCAGCTAGCGACCCTACATAAATTGTGCTTTGGCACTGCAATAGCTAAAGGAGCCTATCTAACTGCTAAGCGAGGTTCTGAGTTGGCTATCTTGCAAGCCTAACCTATCTAAGGGTATAGGCACTTCTGCTCACTGTCTCTGACGACAGGAGAACTCTACTCCTAGGCAAATGCACATAGCAAATACCCAACCTAACCTACTATCCTACGACTCTGGCACTGAACGAATTGGCACGCAATGAATTACGATTGGCACAATGCTTTATGATTAACATGCAACACACTGAAACATGAATAACCTGAAGGGTAAATCATAGTATACAATTAAGTAAGGTATCAGTTTGAGTCTGGAGTGGGTTTGAAGGAGGTTAGTTAGGAAAAGGGTTAGTGTTACAAGTGCCTAACGGGTTAGTTGTTAATACTATTGGGTTTAGGTCACACAGGCTACCTCCTCTGGGCAGGTGCCAGGATCACTCTGAGATGGAAGTGGCACTGTGCTAACTGGGCACGAGTGCCAAGCAGAGCTTATGGCTCTGATTTTGTTAAGTGGATTTCTTCCGCCCCTTCTTTTTCTTCTTTGGTGGACTCCAAGGTCTGGCTAGGCCGTTCCTAGGAGGCGATGAGGGTACCGACCCTAAAGAAAGGCTAGGAGCGCCATCAGGAGCAAGGTCAGGGCCAGCCTCAGTGGCTACGGGCTGGTCTCCTACTTCGGCTGCTGTGACGACTGTCTGCATCCTGGCCGGATAGTTCCTGGTCGACCAGAAAAGAGGTAGTGTCCAGGCTTGCCAGAGGGTCATCCTCGGCAGGCGGAAGAGTGTGGGAAGAAGAAACGTCAAGGGTCAGAGGTTCACACTGGGGGATGGTCATGGTTGTGAGGTTTGGTGGATCTCCTGTAGGAGGACCCGGGTCAAGTTCTGGATCCGGCACTGGCACTAACTCAGGGCCAGGCACGGGGAGTAAGATTGGCATGGAGCTTCCAGCTGAGATAGGAGGAGCTTGGCACTGATCAGTGCTCGCAAGTGGCACTGGCAGCAAATTGGTGTCAGACAAAGCTGAAGGGGGACCCGGGGGAGAAAGACACCTCAGTGTTCCTCGCCTGATTTGGGACAGCGATTCCTGTCTCTATGACAGGGCAAGGCCTCTTGGATCTGTGGGAATGGCCGCTGCAGCTAGCATGCTGGGGCACTTGGACCATCTTTATGAGTGTCCTCTTATGTTGCAGGTCCTGCAGCGGTAGTTGGCGATATCCCTTCATGATGAGGGAGGAGTTTTTTGGTGGCCGTCCGGTCATGAGATCTGTGGACTACTCCTGGAATGGGTTCAATGTGGGTTGCATAATGTCGCTCTTGGGCGAATGGAAGGTTTGGCTGATGGTGGCACAGCTGTCACAGAGGTTGTGTCCTGATCAGAAGAGGTTAATGAGGACTCACTGGCAGAAGCAGTCAGGCAACAGAGTGGCGTGGGGGTGGGACATCCCCAGAGGATGCCTCATCCAAGCAGGAACTCCACTCTGTGCCGACCACACCTGACGATGCCAAGGCGGTGAATTTTGTTGCTCCAAGGGGTGATCACCCTGAGTTCGACTGTGGGGATGGTCAAGGATTGTTCGTCCACCCGGGTCACTTCCACTTGGTTTGCTCATCTACCTTGGCACTGGCTGGCACTTGGGCCCGATCGATCAGGCTAACATCTGAGCCAGTGTCGGCAGTAGTTGGCAGGTGCAATGGAGGGCTAGAACCATCCAGAGAAGCCACTGAGATGGACTGTGTCCAGACCCTCTCAGGGTGAGTTCTCTCTGGTGGCTCAGCCAAGGGGTCTGTGGCACTGATCAGGTTGACATGCCTGGGAGCGACCACATGTTTTGAGCATCCAGGATAGAAGAGTGCCCTGAAGCTCCACAGTCTCGTCAAGGTCCCCTGGGATAGGAAGATCTCCCGGCAGTGACGGTGTGCTGGGAAGGTGGTGCGGAGTTAGAAAGAGAGGAAGAGTGGTGGTTATTGGTAGGCTGCCGATGGTTGTTGCCCTGATGGTTATTTTCCCTGTAGCGGCACTTTGCTTCAGCATGGCCGTATTTCTTACAGATGGTGCACGGAGGTTTATTAGGCAGTCCGTTCCGTGGGCAATTTGACCCTGAGAGGTGTCCGGGTGGCACTATTCGGTGTTGCAAGGTGCTGTGGGATGGGTTGTATGTCTCCCAGGCATCAGCTAAGTGGCAGGCTTCCTTGAGAGTGGCTGGCTGTTTGTCACTAATATACACAGCCAGAGGCCCAGGCACACACTGGAAGAGATCCTCCAGCATGGTCCTGTTGAACAAATCCTCGAAGGTGTTGCACTGCATAGATTCGAACCAGTGGGTCCCAGCTTGAGTCTTGTGACAGGCCCATTCTGTCCAGGACCAGCTGACGTTCTTGGCCATACCTCGGAATCGTTGTCTCCACCTCTCAGGAGTAATTTCATATGCCTTGGTGATGGCCTCATGGATGGCAGCTATGTCTCCTCATTGATCTCTTTCCAGTGCTCGGTGGGCAGCCTTAGTCTTCCTGTCCAGGTGCTTGGTGAGCAATGAGGCCCTCTCAGCCGGCCGACATCATAGGTCTCAAAGAGGAATTCGATCTCTTCGAGCCATGTCCATTTGCCAACGAGGTTATTGACTGTCAATAGGGAGGTATTTAGGGCAGATGGGGTGGGCTAGAGGCTTGTTGGGCTGCTAGAGCTTCTGTGCTCTCCTTCTTGGCTCACTTCAACTCGAGCTCCCTTTCCTTGAGGGCTAGCTCGCTTTCTTTGAGGGCTAGTTCATGCTGTCTTCCCTGTTCTTCTCTTTCTTCTTCCTCTCTCTCCTCTGCTCGGCTTCTTGCTGTCTTTGTTCTTCTTCATACTTTCTCTTTTTGGCAATCTGCTCCTTTACAAATCTGAGAAGGGCCTGGCCTGTGAGGCCACCCTCCTTTCCTATATCCCGGAAATATTGGTGCTCTTCAGTTGACATGTTGCTGGTGGGGAAGGGTGGCTAAGTGGATTAACTGGACGTTCCTGGAGGAAAGGGTTTGTGACGAGGGGAAGTGTCCTTTAAATTATTGGCACTTCAGTGAGTGGCACCTGTTAATGAGGTGGCACTGTGGCTGAGTGTGCTGTGCGAAGGTCACACTAGTGGAGCGTTCCTGAAGGAAGTCTGAGTCCTTATGGGTTGATATGCTAGGAGGTCATGAAGGTATATTATTCCTTATGGGCGGATGCACTGTTAATGGGGTGTTCCTGAAGGAGCCAAGGTCCTTATGGGCAGAAACACTGGTTGTATGGCACTCTGGCTCTTGAGTCCAGGTGCAATGGCTTAGGAGTGATTATTTTGGTTGGGTGGTACTGTGGTGCCGGTGCTCTCCGTGGAGCAATGCAAAATGTCAGTGTACGAAATGGCACTGAAGGGAATGGTAATCTGCCTGGGGCAGAAGGTCATTAAGGAGTAAGAGGGAAATGAGAGACTCTGGCAGAAAGTAGGTGAGAAAGGAAAGGGAAAGAAGAAAGATAAGTGCTTCAGTGATGGGGCTGCTTGGCAGTGCCGCAGGTTAGTGGCGCTGTGAGAAATAGAACTGTGGCGTGACACAAGTGGGTGGCTAGTTCTAATAACTAGAGATCGCTTCCTAACATGGGGAAAGGAAGCCTTCTCCCTGACATGAGGAAAGGGAGGATATGGGGAGTGCACTCAATATGCAATTGGCACTTTCAGCATAAGGAAGTCTAGAATGAGATATACCCAACTCGTGTACGACGGTTGAATAACGTGCAATTAAACAGATGTCTGTGCGCCCTATGGCATACGAGAATTGATCTGGGATGAAGCATGAAAAGGAAAGCAGGTATGCGAGATATTCGCTGAACATGAGCGCTTATAAATTTCACTCACTGTGTATATGATAATAGAATAATGAGTTTGAATCTTAAAAGTTCAAAAGTGAATTACACTAAAGAAAATTCTTTGTATTTAGCTTTTATGATTTGTGGGTTGTTTTTAACTTGCGGATAAATTTGTGTGAATCACGTGTTAAGATAAAAGGAAAAGAAAGGGAATGAAAAAAATCTCTCTCTCTCTGAGAGCGTGGTGTAATGGAACGTATTCATTATGAATTTTAAAGTCACTTTTACTTTGTACTCATGAGAAAATAAATTAGGTTTGTGAAATTACGTTAAGTTACTTTTCTTCTACAATGAACTTTATGGTACTTACGTAATTTTTTACTGTCTTGCTCTCGTCATGACAAGTGATATGTTGGGTAAAGGGCTGCAAATTATTTTCAAAGGGATTCACGTCTTTCATGGTTCACGTTTGGGCGAAAAGTGATGAAAGTTCGTTCAGCGAATGGGAGAGGTGGGAGCGAGTCGCTTGTGTGAGAAGCAGCCTGTGTTGCCACGCGTAGGGGAATTCCCCTACGGTAGGGGATTTCAGGCTCTCGTAGGGGGTAGGGGATACCTACGGGGAAAATGACCTTATCGTAGGGGAATGTAGGGGAAAATTCCTGAATTTCAGTTATCAATCACTTTTTAGACTTGAAATTTTAATTATTCGTGTTGGTTGGGCAGAGAGAGAGAGAGAGAGAGAGAGAGAGAGAGAGAGAGAGAGAGAGAGAGTTTGCTTCGTTAGCAATGCTATTGCCCATTTTTTATAGTACGAGTTTTCGAGGACTTGATTCGGCCCCGTTAGTGACATTCTTTTTATTTCTATTAAGGTGTTGGTTTAAAATCATTAGAAGAAAATTGTAAAGAATTACATTTGAGTTTGTTTGTACTTTTAACTAAAATAAAATTGAAACTAGTAACATATAACCTACGTAACATTACTTTATAGTAAATGATAACTTCGTTACATACATGTTCATGTCACGAATCAAGGCAGTCATAACCGCCTGAGGTTAGTGTTTGACGGGAAACAGGAACTTTCGCAGTTTGGCTTGTACCCTCAGTGAGTGAAACACTTCGATCATTACGGTCACTAACACTTTGCAATCCTAATCATGCCGAAAGCTGAAAAGAGTTATCGTTCCCAAAGATACAGGAAAGAATGGGAAAAAGAGAGTTGGGCTAAGGGATGGTTATCATCAGGAAGAAGTGGGGAAAAGGCTCATTGTACAGTGTGTGACAAAGAATTAGTGGCTGGTAAATCTGAACTCGTTGGGCATACAAAAACTTCTTCTCATATAAGGCTAGCTAAGCAAGTACAATCTAATCAGCCGATGACCTCATTTGTAGAATTAAAGGATGATAACAGAATTAAGGCAGAGTTGAATGTTGTAGCTATGATAGTTAGAAAAAATCTTTCCTTCAACTGTCTTGATGATGTAATCAGTACATTTCATTTTGTAGCTGATGATTCAAAAACAATAGAAAATATGACTTGTAACCGAACCAAGGGGACATACCTCTTGACTGAATGCTTATCGCCCTATGCACATGAAAAGCTAATGCAAGAAATTAGTAAGGCTGGGGGAGTTTCAGTACTGTGTGATAAGGCAACAGACATAACAATGAACAAAACATTTTGTGTTAATCTAAGATTTTTGAATAGTGAGACATTTGAACCAATTACTCGTTTCTATCGTCTCATACCTGTTAAAGATGGTACTGCACAAGGACTTTTCGAGCTGCTGAAAGAAACCTTTAAAGAAGATGGTATTGGATGGGACAAAATAGTGGGTTATGCTTCTGATGGTGAAAATTTAATGCAGGGAGAGAAGAATTCGTTGTTAACTAAATTGAAAGAAGCTGTGCCAGATTTATTTGTCATGAAATGTTTTTGCCACACATTTCACTTGGTTGCAGGACATGCATGTGATAAAGCTCTGTCAAAAACTGCTGATCAGTTAATTCATGACGTTTATAACTATTTCAAATTATCTCCCAATCGGCAAGAGAGTTTTGAAGAGTTTCAGCACTTTGTGGAATGTGAACCTCATAGGTTATTGAAGCCTTGTCAGACAAGATGGTTGTCAATCTCTCAGTGTGTAGATCGTATACTTGAACAGTGGTCTGCACTAGAATTATATTTCACGGGAGAAGCTATTGCAGCAAAAGATTTGCCAGCAGACAGAATACTTCAAGCTTTAAAATCCCCATATATCAAAGCCACTCTTGAATTTACCAGCTTTGTTCTTGGTGATCTGGTTAGCTTAAATACACTCTTTCAGTCTAACAGCTTTAAACTTCATATGCTACTACCAGAAAGCGAGAGAGTCCTCAGGATGTTTGGTTCAAATTATATGAAAAGGGAGAGTATTAGCTTCAAGGTATCAACATATGAGGAGGAATCAAAATGGCTCCCATTGGATAAAGTCTATCCTGGTATACTTGCCAGTGAAACCATGTCAAAAATGAAGCCGGTGTAGGGATTGGTATAAGATTGCATGCTGCGAAATTCTGAAAAGGATTGATGTGCTGGATCCAGTCCTTGCAGCACTGAAAGATGTAAACCAGGAATTAATTTTGAAGGTTAAAGCTGAAATGACCTCGGCAGCTGTCTTGTTTCGGAAGCTACCACGTCTTCTACCTGATGCTGATGTGCAAATCATTCATCGACAATGGAGATCTATCTTAATTGATGAAGAGGTTAAGAAAGGCGGATGGGAAAATAAGAGTATTGTGGAGTTTTGGAAGAATATGAGAGGAGTGCCTTCATACAAAGAACTGTCAACTTTCATGCTCAAGCTAACAGCCTTACCTCAAAGTACGGCAGAAGTTGAAAGAACCTTCTCTAAACTTAATAACAATAAAACAAAACTTCGAAATAAGCTCTCAGTTAAGACATTGAAATCAATAATCAAGACATGTGAGAGGTTCCCACCAAACTTTGTCATTGTACCATCTTTACGTAGGTTATATTCAAATGCTAGATCACGGTACTTTGCCAAATACACAGATAACGAGAAAAATTGCGTTCTCGGGGAGGCTTAATCAAATGGATGGATTTCTACATGATTATAACAATTTGTAATATGGGTGAGTGTTCATTTATTTAATCATATTGTTTAAAATTACGATTTGGATTTAGCATCTAAGTTTGGTTAATTCTTAATCTCAGTGTATTTGTACTTGCTTTTCTTAATGCTATGTTATCAATTTTGGAGCGTAGGGGAATGTAGGGGAAAATCACCTTGGCTGTAGGTAGAATTAGTCATGAAGGCGTGGCAACACTGGAAGCAGCTGATCATTTGCTTGCGTGGTTTGTCGTGCGACAGAGAATGAGAAGTGGAATTGGAGGGAACAGAAAAAAAAAAACACTCTACTTTCTTCGATAAATGCGGGTTTCGAATGCAAACTCAACTTAATTACCTTTACACATCAGCAATGTCTTTATTTTACTTTAGCACACTGGGAGGGTCTTTAAATAACTATGCTTGGGAATGTTTTTTACTGTTACGACAATGGAACGGTTTGCGCATGCGCTGACTGAACAACAGTGACTCTTTGGCCTGCATCAGATGCCAGAGATCGCTACACAGTTTCTTTTAGCTACTGTAAATTCAAAATCCTACATCATGGGCAGAGAAATTGCGCACGTTTCTCTGCCGTAACTGTTCCTGAATAAACTCTTAGCTACTTGTTCTCACTAATACAT
>JANJGK010000003.1:46139910-46184910 GCA_039081455.1 Macrobrachium rosenbergii | reverse complement strand
CTGTTGAGAAGGAAGAAAATAAGAGTATAGCTTTCTTGGATGTTAAAGTCATTAGAAATAACAATACTTTAAAGTTTAAAGTACACCGACAAGATAGCAACAACAATCTGATTATCATTGCGAGATCTTTCCACAATAAACAAGTAAAACAGTCAGGTATGAGATCTATGTTTTTTAGAGCTCTTCATCTAGTCAGCCCTGAATTGAATTCTTTGATGACGAGATAGACTATATAGGCTATATGGATTAGGTCTTTAGCACAGTTTTACTTTACAAAATATAGATGGGTGTTTCTCGCTAGCCAAAAAATCTTTTTATTCCACTATGGGAAATAGGAATTTTAATAGCAATATACTGTGTTTGCCATACATGCCAGCCTTCGATCATATTATCCACCAACTTAAATTATTAAATGTGACTGGTGTGTTTCCCAATCGCAATACCATTGGCAGAACTTTAATAAGAAACAGCCCTATATACGACAACGGAGTAGTACGCAAAATTCCTTGTGGTTACAAGAATTTAATATTGGACAATCAGCAAAAACTGTTGAGAAACGAATTGCACATAAGTATAGTATCGCTACTGATCAAAGAAACAGCGCTATTATTAAACATGCTAGAGAATGTTCTTAGCCAATTCAGTGGTCTCAAGCAAGAACCCTGTTCAGAAACAATAATTTTATAGAAAGAAATCTAATAGAAACGGCATGTATTCAATATAGTGAAAACAATAACTTCAATGGCAGTATAGGCTTATTCAAGACAGACCCGCTATTTCTACATATCATGAAAACCAGTACAAATTATATAATATAGTGACTTAGGTATTCACTTAATTACCTGTGTAGCCTCATTAGACTGTTAACCTTTTCTAGTGGACGAACTATGTACTAGACAATTTATATTTTATATTATCCTGTAACAGTTGTAAGCATCGTTAACCATTTGTGGTTGTTTGTTTTATGTAAGTCTTGAAGCCAAATGTAAACTTATGTCCAGGTATATGTTTTTCTTAAACTGATTAGTCAATAAAGTTCTCCGGAAGAGGTCTGATGGAAGGCGAAACTGTTGGGACAAATTAAGAACTCTATTTCCTTTTCCTCTGGTTTCTCATTCATTTTCATTGTGGAGTACATCGTGATATTTTATCTTCGTGACTGAGAAGAATACAACTAAATATATATATATATATATATATATATATATATATATATATATATATATATATATACATACTGTATATATATATATGTGGAAATATGTTTCACAGAAATAAATTTCAGACTCACCACGGGAATGAACCCCGGTCTTTTGAGTGAGAGTCCAGGGCATTAGCAATTTGATCACAAAGGTCATAAAATGAGTTGAAACCTAAGTACTATGTACCTGAGGCTTTACCCGTGCTGGTGACTAGAGCCCAACATACCAGTGAATTTTACCCAACTTCCCAACCCATCAGTGCTCGAATTGCTAACACTTCATTTGACTTATCCTTTTCACTGGGAGAGATGATGGAAATGAACACATGGAAACGTGTTTCACAGAAATAAATTTCTGACACCACAGGACCGAACCCCATTTTGGAAGTGAGTCCATGTGTGTAGGACTTAGGTTTCAACACCTTTTATGACCTTTGCGGCCAAATTGCTAATTCCCTGGACTCTCACTCGAAAGACCGGGGTTCAATCCCATGGTGAGTCTGAAATTTATTTTTGTGGAACATGTTTCCATGTGTTCATTTCCATTATATCTCACAGTGAAAGGGGCAAGTCGAATGAAATGTCAGCAATTCAAGCACTGGTGGCTTGGGGAGTTGGGTAAAATTCGCTTGTATATCTTGGGCCCTGTAGTTCTTAGGTTCCATCTCCTTTTATGACCTTTTTGTCCGAATTGCTAATGCTTTGGACTCTCACTCAAAAGATCGGGGTTCAGTCCCATGGTGAGCCAGAAATTTACTTCGGTGAAACACATTTCCATGTGTTCATTTCCATCATTTCTCAGCGAAAGGGGTAAGTCGAATGATATGTTAGCAATTCAAGCACTGGTGGGTTGGGGAGTTGAGTAAAATTCGCTGGTATGTTGGGCCCTGGTTGCTTGCCCAGGAAAAACCTCAGGTATGTTGTTCTTAGGTTCCAACTAAATTGCTAATGCCTTGGACTCTCACTCAAAAGAATGGGGTTCAGTCCCATGGTGAGCCAGAAATTTATTTCAGTGAAACACGTATCCATGTGTTCATTTCCATCATATTTCAGCGAAAGGGATAAGTCGAATGAAATACGAGTATTAGCAATTCAAGCACTGGTGGGTCAGGGAATTGGGTAAAATTCACTGGTATGTTGAACCCTACTCGCCTGCCCAGGAAAAACCTAAAGTACGTAGTACTTAGGTTCCAGCTCCTTTTCTGACCTTTGTGTCCAAATTGCTAGTGCCCTGGACTCTCACTCAAAAGACTGGGGTTCAGTCCTGTGGTGAGTCAGAAATTTATTTCTGTGAAACACTTTTCCATGTGTTCATTTCCATCATATATCACAGTGAAAGGGGTAAGTCAAATGAAATGTTAGCAGTTTGAGTGCTGATGGGTCAGGGAGTTGGGTAAAATTTGCTGGCATGTTGGGCCCGAGTCACCTGCCTGGGAGAAACCTCAGGTACATAGTACTTAGGTTCCAACTCGTTTTATGACCTTTGTGTCTGAATGGCTAATGCCCTGGACTCTAACTAGAAAGACTGGGGTTGAGAGTTAGAAATTTATATATATATATATATATATATATATATATATATATATATATATATATATATATATATATATATATATATATAGTTAACGAGGAAAGACTAGACACACCTTGAAAAGGAACCTCATATTAGTAGCAAATAAAAAATGTTAATTCTAACCCCCACCCCCTCTGAAGTGTGGTGCTAGTGCTTAGTGGTGTTCTCCTCGCCCTTGATAAACTCTTCCAGCCTTTGTGGAACACTATCAGCAAGGTTCTGGAGGTGTTGTAAGGGCAAACTTGCCCACAACTACTTCAGTGCTGCTACTAGTTTTTTTATAGTGTAATTAACACACTACATTTTCATTGTAGGGCTAAAGGTACCAGTCCTTTTTAAAACACTCAAGGGCAAACCCGCCTCCTCCACAGCTTCAATGTGACGCTCACAGTATTAAGCTTCTTAAGTTTAGATAATTAAAAGCAACCCCACCAATCAAACCAGTAAAATCACTAAATAAGTTTTAATTCTATTTTCCTGTACAGATTGAAGATAACCAGAAGATTTCATTAAAGTTCTATAGATACCCTGTCCACCGTAATATTCAGACCAACCGCCATCTCCTAGCTGAGAGTAAACAGAGCCGCCCCCTAAAACCCTCCGCCTAACACCAATAGTAGAAAGCAGAGGTATAAACCACATAGAACCAGAAAACACAACCACAGGATACAACCTTAAAGATTTAAGCTTATAGTTTTCTACTATCAAATTCAAAATATACCCAACAAAGCCCCCAATCAAACTAACAATTAAAGCAAGCAATTTCACAGAGAGAGTCAAACAAATTATAACAGGAGCTGGAAACACAAGCCAAGAGACAGCAGCGCCACCCACCACAGCCCCAGCTCCCAATCCAAGCATAGGCCAAGTCATTAAAACATCAGAATCACTTACTGAAGAAATTGAACTCAAATTATAATCCCCACTAAGCCTATAGTAAACCAAACGAAACCTGTAACAAACAGTGAGACCAGTGGCCAAAGCCAATAATCAAAAACTAACCTCATTCAGAGGATTTAAAAAAGCTACTTCTAAAATTAAATCCTTAGAATAAAACCCGGCTAAAAAAGGAAAACCACAAAGAGCAAGATTGGCCAAATTAATACACATCACCCTAATAGGCATAAAATTAACTAACCCCCCTATTATTCGGATATCTTGATAATCCCCAACCCTATGAATAATAGACCCAGCACACATGAATAAAAGAGCTTTAAACAAGGCATGAGTTAACAGATGAAAAAAGGCCAAAGTAGCCCAACCCAGCCTTAAGATAGTAATTATTACACCCAATTGACTCAAAGTAGAAAGAGCAATAATCTTCTTCAAGTCGGTTTCAAAATTGGCCCCCAGCCCAGCTATAAACATGGTCAAACACCCTAACAAAAGCAATAAAGTTCTAGCAAAAGAAGACATCAATCTAGGACTAAACCGGATTAAAAGGTAAACTCCGGCAGTAACTAATGTCGAAGAGTGAACTAGAGCAGAAACAGGAGTCGGAGCTGCCATCGCAGCAGGAAGTCAAGCAGAAAATGGAATTTGAGCTCTTTTAGTCATAGCCGCTAACACAACCAAAAAAATAACATATCTCCTAGCGAGGGACTCTCCACCGACATAAAAATAAAAATTCCAGCCCCCTAAACTCAACATCAGAGAGATACTAAGTAAAATAGCAACATCACCAACCCGATTTGATAAAGCAGTCAACATCCCAGCACCAACAGATTTCTCATTCTGATAATAAATGACTAGCGCATAAGACACCAACCCCAAACCATCTCAACCCAACAGAATACTAATCATATTGGGACTAATAATTAATAAAAGCATAGAGAGAACAAACCCTAAAACCAAATACATAAAACGTCCGATATTATAATCACCAGACATATAACCACCCCTATAATATAAAACTATAGAAGAGATAAAACAAACAAAAGATATAAATATCATTGACATTCAATCAACAATTAAAGCCATCTCAACGCTAGCCCTATTAATCCTTACCAACTCCCAGTCCAAAAAGTAACAGCTACCCGAAAAAAGCAAGCTCAAAGAAACAACTAAGCTAACAACAGACACAATCAACAAAAACACTATACTCCTCAAATTCATTTTATTATTCCACAACACTGCCTAAAATAAAAAATTATATCTTTGGATCCACAAACCAACATTTTATTTAAACTATTTAAGCTTTTAACAAACCAAAATTGAACCCTTCAACACTAAAATATTTAAAGGCAACCAATGAAGCATTAAAACTAAATACTCCCGCACCTTACCAGAACAACAAGAAAACAAAGCTCTAAAATATCTCCCATGCTGACTTAAAGAAAACATATAAAGCCTATAAGCAGCCCTTAAAAAAGAGAGGAGAGCAACGGGAAGCATCGCCAGCAACGCCCAAGAAACTACACTTAAAATAAGACTAATCTCACCCAATAAATTGACTGAGGGAGGCGCAGCTATATTACCGGCTCTCAGTAGAAATCATCACAAAGCCATAGTAGGCATAAAGTTAAGTAAGCCCTTTCTAACCAACAACCTTCGTCTCCCCAGACGCTCATACACCATATTAGCCAAACAAAATAAACCGGAAGAACAAAGACCATGGCCCACCATTACAGACACAGCACCAGACAGTCCTCACCACCTGAAAACACTAAGACCGCATAAAACCAACCCCATATGTGCCACAGAAGAGTAAGCAATTAAAGCCTTGATGTCAGTCTGACGGAGACAAATGAAACTTACAAAAATTCCCCCTAACAGACCCACTGAGACCCACAACCACCTGAAAGTCACCGCTGAATAAACAAAAAGAGGACACACACGCACCAAACCATACCCCCCCAATTTTAACAGAACACCAGCCAAAATCATAGACCCAGCTACAGGAGCCTCCACGTGAGCCTTAGGTAACCACAAATGGACTAAATAAACTGGAAGCTTTACAATAAAAGCTATAATCCTACAAAGATACCAAACCCCCAGCAGCCTCATCCTGCCATCAGGAACCAGAGACAAACCAAAAGTCACAGAGCCTCCACCTCTGTACAAACTCAAAATAGAAATTAACAAAGGCAAAGACCCAAACAAAGTATAAAATAACATATACACACCTGCCTGTAGTCGCTCAGGCTGGTACCCTCATCCCAAAATTAAAATTATAGTAGGAATTAAAGAACTCTCAAAGCATACATAAAATATTAAATAATCAAGACAAGAAAAAGTTAACACCAGACTCAATAGCAAGAACACATTAACCGACAGAAACACTCTATCAAAATCCTTAAAATTTTCAACCTTCTGGCTCCTTCTGACAACAAGAGCCATAATCCAAAACCTCAGTAAAATTAAAATGTACCCAATATAATCCAAGCCAAGCCCGAGGCCTAAACAAGAAAAAGAGAACCCATTAAGTGAATAGACCCCAAATACAAAACTAGCCACAAACAAAGACACCTGCACAGCTAACCAACTATCAGTCACCAAAATTATCAACAAAACCATCAAAATAAACTTTAACATCTTAAAACATTAAAACTCCCAAAATTATCGCTGCCATGGCTCCGAACGATAGAAACAAGAAGAGCAAGAGCCAAAGCCCCCTCACAAGCAGCAAGAGTAAGAAAAAACAACACAAAGTACAAGTCTCCTCCTAGATGACTGAAAGCCTGGGCCATAAACCAAAAAATATTTACTATAATAAACTCTAAACTCAACAGTACATTTAATAAATGCTTCCGCTTGCCCACAAAAGCCAACAAGCCACAACACAAACAGAACAAAGGAACGTAGAGTCAAAAATTGAAAATTGTCATTAGTTTCAATAGTTTAAATAAAATAATGGTCTTGTAAACCGTAGATGAATTCTTGTTCTTGAAGCTCAGAAAGAAGAAATCACTCCCATCCTTAGTCCCCAAAACTAATATTTTGCATAAACTACTTTCTGCATCAACACACTTATTCTGTCTTCTTTTTTGCTAATATCCTCTTCAATTTGCTTCACTCGCATGACACACCCACTCGCCATGGGATTGACCCTAATCCTCCAAACTATTTTAATCTGCGTGTCTGCAGGCCTTTTATCTAAATTCATATGATTCTCTTATATTCTATTTTTAATTTTTCTTGGGGCCACACTAGTCTTATTTATTTACGTAGCCTCCCTTGCCTCAAACGAAACGTTCAAGCTATCAATTAAAATAATTTCAGCCTTTGCTCTCCCCCTATCGATAACACTCATCCTACCTCTCACAGACCAAATAATAACTCCAACTAAAGACTCCGCAGAACTCTCATCCCTAAGAAGCCTCCAAGATATTCAATCAACACAAATAACAATTAGGCACATGTACAACCCCACTACAGCCACACTTACAGGAATAATCATCTTATATCTTTTATTAACCCTTATCGTTGTAGTCAAACTAAGATCAACTTTCTCTGGACCTCTCCGAACATCCTAATGACAGCACCAATACGAAAGTCACACCCCCTATTTAAAATCGCCAACGGAGCCCTAGTTGACTTGCCCACCCCAGCTAACATCTCTATTCTATGAAATTTTGGCTCTCTTCTAGGTATATGCTTAATAGTTCAAATCGCAACAGGACTATTTTTAGCGATACACTACACAGCAAACGTAGATTTAGCATTCTCAAGAGTAGCTCACATTTCCCGAGACGTAAACTATGGATGACTCCTCCGAACAGTCCACGCCAACGGCGCTTCTTTTTTCTTTATTTGCTTATATAGACACATCGGACGAGGAATTTACTACGGATCATTCTTATATATGCACACCTGATCAGTTGGGGTAATTATTCTATTTCTCACCATAGCAACAGCTTTTCTAGGGTACGTACTTCCCTGGGGACAAATATCATTCTGAGGGGCCACTGTAATTACCAATCTAATGTCGGCAATTCCATTTGTAGGAACAGACCTAGTGCAATGAATTTGAGGGGGATTCGCAGTAAGTAACGCAACGCTAACACGATTTTTCACCTTTCACTTCCTGTTCCCATTCATTATTGCAGCTGCCTCCATAGTCCATATTTTATTTTTACATCAAACAGGGTCTAACAACCCACTAGGAATCTCCAGACAACTAGAAAAAATCCCCTTCCACCCCTACTTCTCGTTCAAAGACATCGTAGGATTTGTAGTCACACTGGCCGCCCTAATCATCCTCACACTCCTCGATCCTTATCTCCTCGGGGACCCAGACAACTTCATCCCAGCCAACCCTCTAGTCACTCCGGCCCACATTCAACCAGAATGGTACTTCCTATTCGCCTACGCAATTCTACGATCAATCCCCAATAAGCTGGGAGGAGTTATCGCCCTGGTGATGTCGGTAGCTATCTTATTCATCTTACCATTTACGCACAAAAACAAATTCCGAAGATTAGCCTTCTACCCGATCAGACAAATCTTATTCTGATCTATAATTAGAATCGTAATTTTATTGACATGAATCGGCGCTCGCCCCGTAGAAGACCCGTACATCCTCACAGGACAGATCTTAACAGTCTTATATTTCTCATTCTTCATTATTAACCCGCTAGCAATGGTTGTATGAGATAAACTCATAGACTGACTATTCATCTTTAGGAAGACAAGTGTTTTGAAAGCACCCAACAAGAGTTCGAATCTCTTAATAGTCTATCCTAATTTCTTTACAAAGCTATACTAGGGTAACTTCTAAAAAGACCTTCAATCCTATAAAAAAAATGCAATAATTTAAGGCCACAGGGAGAAACCTTTTTCAAGCAAGGTACATCAACTTGTCATAACGAAACCGAGGCAAGGTACCACGCACTCACACAAAACAAAAACCAATAAACATAATTTTCGCATAAAACAGCAAGGAAACAAGTCCACTCCCCAAGAAAATGATAGAAAAAAGAGCTCTCAAAAACAAAATCCTGGCATACTCAGCCATGAAAATTAAAGCAAATCCGCCTCCCCTATATTCGGTGTTAAACCCTGATACTAACTCAGAGTCACCTTCTGCAAAATCGAAAGGAGTTCGGTTCCTTTCAGCCAAACAAGAAGCAAACCATAACAAAGCCAGTGGAAATCCTAAAATAAAAAACCAACAATAACGCTGATATCTCTCAAACAGTCTCAAATCAAAACCTCCCACCAAAAACAACATGCTCAGTAAAATCAAAGCAAGACTCACCTCATAAGAGATAGTCTGAGCAACAGCACGAAGACAACCCAAAAGAGAATACTTAGAGTTAGAAGCCCAGCCAGCACCCATAGTAGAATACACTCTTGCTCTCGTACAACAGAGAAAAAACAAAATACCAAACTCAAAAGAGAACAACCCTAACTCGTACGGCATTAAACACCAACAAACCAAAGCAATAAATAACCTAAACACAGGAGACAAATAGTAAGGGATAAAATTACTCATAGTGGGGAAAGTCTGCTCTTTAGTAAATAACTTAACAGCATCAGCAAAAGGCTGCAATAAACCAGCATACCCTACTTTATTAGGACCCTTACGAATCTGAATATAACCCAAGGTCTTACGCTCAAGCAATGTAAAGAATGCAACAGAAACCAAAACCAAAATTACTAAAATTAGATAACTAACTAACTTAATCAAAATTATCACAGAAAGAAAGCACAAGAGGGCCCCTTCCTATTGTCTATAGTAATCACTATATTAACGGATCCTAAATCCGACGCACTAATCTGCCAAGACAATCCATTAAAGTTTATCTTACATAAAGACTATCCCAAAAGCTCAATCCTTTCGTACTAAAGCCATTTTTTAACCACTAAAAGATAGAAACCAACCTGGCTCACACCGGTTTGAACTCAAATCATGTAAAATTTTAAAGGTCGAACAGACCCACCAGCTAAACGGCTACACCTAGCTGAAATTTTAATTCAACATCGAGGTCGCAACTACTCTTGTCGATAAGAACTCTCAAAGAAAATCACGCTGTTATCCCTAAAGTAACTTATTCTCCTAATCCCCAAGGAAGGGTCAAATTCTAATCAATGCTATAAAATTTAATAGACAGTTACTCATTATATCTTCATCTCCCCAACGAAATATAAACCAGACAAAACTACTTTTCACCCACATCGCAAGTTAAGCCTAAATTATATCAAGTTTTATAGGGTCTTATCGTCCCCCTAAACAATTTGAGCCTTTTCACTCAAAAGTTAAATTCAAACGCCGCTAAGGAGACAGTTTATCCCTCGTCCAACCATTCATTCAAGCCTCCAATTAAAAGACTACTGACTATGCTACCTTCGCACGGTCAAATTACCGCGGCCCTTTAAATAAATCAGTGGGCAGGCTAGACTTTATAACTAATTCACACAGACATGTTTTTGATAAACAGGCGGGGACAAAATTTGCCGAGTTCCTTCTAAGCGCCTCTCAAACTACTTAAAAAACAAATAACACTCTAAAATAAAAATTAACTTCAATTCTACTTATATAAACATTTTAACTGCCGCTTAATCAATAAACGACATTTCCCGCTAATAAAAGCAAACATCTTATAAAAATAAAAAAACCTCAATATTACTCTAACGTTATACCAAGATGGCTGATTTTAAGCCCACCTCAAATGAAAACTGATAAGACGCTTGACAAAACAACAGATAAGAAGCTCATTCCTCCTATCGTAACTATCAAATTAAACTTTAACTTGACACAAAATTAAATTCATTTAACGGAAAACCAGATATACAAAAATCGACTAACATATCACCACTAAAGACTCATTACAAATCACTTTACCACGTAAAAAAGCAACAAAACCTAGCTCTCTTTGTTTCGGGACTCCATAACTAATATACCAATTTAGTTCACCCCTGATACAAAAGGTACGAAAACTCAACGCTACTTTAACCTAATTCAATAAAACTTCCATCACTGTACTCATTAACTATAACCTCAATAACAAAATTCTACAGAATACTAATCAACAAAATCAATTAATTTTTTATGTAATTAAACTACACGCAAACCCCACTAATAATAAACAACTATTAAGTAGTGCCGACAAGGGCAATCCCTCCAGCGTAAGTGGAGTGCTTAGACATTAGCTACAACTCATACTCCTAGATGCACTTTCCAATACAACTACTATGTTACGACTTATCTCACTTTAAAGAATGAGAGCGACGGGCGATGTGTACATATCCTAGAGCTACGATCAATCTAACATATTAAAAAAGAAATACAATTAAATCCACCTTCAAGACTCCATTTCAAAAATCCATCCGTTTATGTATAACACACTGTAACCCACCGATATCTTTGTCATGGGCTGCACCTTGACCTAATATACTTAATATAAATTAATTTTAATGGCTATATTAATACACCACCTAATAATGGCGGTATACATACTGTCTGACAAGACAAAGTAAGATCATTCGTGGCATATCGTTTAAATGGCAGGTTCCTCTAACTAGACTTGGATACCGCCAAATCCTTTAAATTTCAAGCTCATAACTGATACTAATCAAGCAATAAACTTTAAGTCTAGAATAACAGGGTATCTAATCCTGGTTTAAACCTAAACTTCAATGGCCTCCAAGAAAATCAACAAGATTCAACTTTACTATCGAACTATAAATTTCACCTCTTAACTCTACAAAAAAAGAAACTTGCAAATACATACTCCTGTAACCAATAACCTTTCTCCCTCCATATTTACTCCCAGTCTAACCGCGGATGCTGGCACAAATTTAACCTGAAATTACTGGAATTACTGGATCGAAGGATTTCTCCAAAACCAAAGACACATACTGAAACCTAACTAAACAAATCTATTGGTCATAATTATCTAGCACTCACTTACATGTAAATTATTCCTGAAACAGAGGAACAAGCAAGGATCAAACTTTCAAACTAAAGTAGACACATTATAAAAAACAAAAACACAATTAAAAATCATATCCAAGTCATTGATGCTGTGCTTCAGGATGGCCCAGAGGTTTTCTGTGCGGTTAATGTCAGGTGAATTACCAGGCCAGGCCTTGAAGAAACTCGCTTGACAGTCCTTAAGCCAGGAAGTGACAGATCTAGCCTTGAGACAGGGAGCACTGTCTTGCATAAAGACGCTGGCATTTGTCTTGCCGAATGAATCAGGCAAATACCAAATATGCAGCTCCAGGTAAAAATGCTTTTTAACTTTCACGTTTTTATCAAATATGACAAGTTCACCAGTACCATAGCACATGAAGCACCCTTACACCATAGCAGAATCTTGTACTTTGGGTCATTCATGTTCAATCCTGGCTTACGGTACACGTGTCCATGACTGGTACCTCAAATGTTGAAGGTAGTCTTGTTGCTCAAGAAGATCATTCTTCAGTCCTTTCGAGACTAAACACTGCATATCCTAGCAAAGGCTTTATGGTGGATCTTCTGCCTGTATGTAAGCAAAGGCTTACAGTGTGCCCGATAGTTGCAATAACCCAAGTCATGGATTATTTGCTGGACAATCCTCAGGGAGATAATGAGTAGCAAATTAGAGTTCTGCTGCTTGACCTCTAACGCAGTAAGACATGGTGAGGCACTCAGCTGTTTCACGGTAAGGTTCCTGGTACTCTCAGTTGTCTTCTTAGGTCTCCCTGTCTTTGGCTGGATGAAGTGGTACACTGAACGGTGGCACATGCCAGTGATACACACTATTTCACTAACTTTTGTACCTGCTTTGTGCACATTTATCACTGCTGTTACATATTCATGTGAAGTGGTGCACCATGACATAGTAAAAGCCAAAAAACTCACCAAAAAAAATCCCTCCAAAATAGCTGCCATGCAGCAGCACGACAGACTTGTAAGAACTTGTCACCAGCAATGACCATGGAGTACTGGAGGGCAATGACGCATATTACGGGGCTCATTTGATGATACAAGCATGAAATTTGGCAGAAATACTCACTGAGGGGTAGAATTTTAGAAAAAGGTACTAGCCACCTGAAATTCCCTTAGGTGGCCATTTTCCAGGATGGCTGCCATATGACGATTATCGTGAAAAAATGCCAAGATATTTTTGTATAAATAACCAAAGTTCAATCATTATTGGGATAAATTAGGGGGTTCTTTGCCATAAAATTGCAGACTTTACTTGGGAGAACAGTTCTTTCCATTCAGGAATCCAATTTATCAGCCATTTTCCAAGATGGCCACCAGGTAAGCATAAAATGCAAAATAATCTAACTTTCATGGTATTTCTACATATTTTTCCATCTAACTTGATTTGTTCGTAGATATAATTATATATATATATATATATATATATATATATATATATATATATATATATATATATATATATATATATATATATATATATATATATATATATATATATATATATATATATATGTGTGTGTGTGTGTGTGTGTGTTTATATATATATACTGTATATGTGACAAATATACTAACTCATTATTAACTGTTTCCAACTTGAGAATTATGATTATGAGCTTATTAGCGTCTATTTTCCTTCTGTCATTGTTGAGCATCAGTGTTTCAGACTCCTGAAGATGTATGATAAGGGCAGCTACAGAGTGCAGTACAGTCTAATCCTGTCTTTTTATATGTAGTGGTTGTTGGATTGTGGTCTATGTTGTCTAAAGCAGAAGTTGTGAAAAGTCCCTACTCAAAATAGGTAGACACACAACATTATCTTCCACATATTGCTTTGCTACTCTCTCACCTAACTGTCCTGATATTTCCAACACTCTATCATATGATATGCTAATTCCATTCTCATGAAGCTCGTCAATTAAATTCTCTTTTTCTTGTTTTGGCAAACACTTTCATCCCCACATACATGGGGAAAGGTGTTTCACGGTGTTTTGCATGCCTGAAGGTTTTTGACCCTTCAGTATACTTAGAGTAGCAGTTGTAGTGTAAAAGTTGTGCAATAGCAACATCTGACAATACAACGCCGTGGTCCAGATGGGGCCTGATGTCAACACCATGCTCAATGCTGCAAACAAGCTGTAGAAGTGCCTGTGAAACAGCTTCCTTTCCAAGTCCTTCTTGTAAATCTTGACTGAATTTTGTCTTATGAGCAAGCATTTCTCTTCGAATGGTATCTGCATCTTTAGCCAGATGAATAGCTTCACTATACTTGCTAGCATCAGACAGAATTGTGCCATTGTCTTTTCTGAATGCTAGAAGGTCATCATGCCCTATGGGCCTCAGGCTCAGGGATCCTAGAGAATAACTGTTCTTTTAACCTAGTGGTATTGATGTCTGGGGAGTCTACACCTAGTTGTTGTAGCCAGAGCTTGTATAGGGAAGCTAGATCAGCAAGTCTGAATATTACAGGTGAAGTTTCTGTATTAGTAACCTTGCTATCAATGATGTAGTTCAGAAAAAGCCACAGGGTAAACTCTTTCCATTGATCATGATGATTCTCCTCTTGCTTTATCGCATGAAGATGTGCTCTCTTTGAACTGTATAAGTCTGCCAAACATCGTGGGTGATACTTCAGTTCTTGAGCAACAACATCGCCAGCACTTAACTTTGCAAGGAGCTTGCCATGGTTTAGGGTCTTGGCACATTGATTGAGCCTTTCATTCAGCTGCATTGTCATTGATTGTCTCAAATTTGATATTTCTTCCTCTTCTTCACACAAAAAAGCACTGTACCTTTGGAGGGTCTGAAGTTCTTGATCTCTTTCCACGGATGTACTGGGAGTCACTGTTCTCTTCTGTGCTCTTTTCAATTTGGTATTATTGAACAAAAGTCTGCAGCTGTTATGATATTTTGCTTTACTTTGCATCAATGTAGTTTCTATGCCGTCTCCATCATCTAACCGTGCTGGATCAAATGATAGGGGAGAGCGGTGATGATTTGACAGTGGGATGGTCCGGACAGTACATTTTCTGGAAAACGTAAGGGCCCTCTGCTCCGATAAATCACGTGAAATGGCGAGCTTGTTTACCATTGACACATGGACTTTGGTTAAGAGAGGATGCTTACTTTAATATAGAGGTTAATTTTTGTGGTTTTTCTCATTTCCGATGTAATTTTTTGCGTTTGAATCATAAGCTGTGGTGTAGTGAACATAAGGGAGTTGATTTTCTGGTTTGAGTGTGAATTTGTACTGTATAACAAAGATGTTGTAGCTATTATCCGCCTGTAATCTCGAAGGACTTGGAGCTGAGGGTGTCACCAAATAGTTATGATATGTGGGGGAAGATTCGGACAGTCGTCTAGGGGAGGGATGATTCGGACGTGTCCGAATCATCCCTCCTAGCAAACCTTTACTAAATATGAATTCCAACAAAGAGACAAAAGATTTTCACTAACAATATTTAAGTTATATTTTGTGTATATGCATTCATTAGCCCCTCATTACCTTATAATGCACTTCATAAACCCATCATGGAACACCTTCTTACAAAGAAAAATAGCCTATCTTTTGTTTCAGATTGATTATAGTTCCTTAGGCCCTATCATGGGACGAAAGTATAAGAAGAAAACCAATAGGGAAAGGAATGCTTGCTGCTATAGAAAATGCACTTCAGGAGTTTAAAGAAAAGAGTGGTTCAGTTAGAACAATTGCTCTCAAGTTTGGAATCCCTCGGGAGCACATTTCGTGATTATGTGAAGAAAGATAGAGACAGGGTTGACCAGGAGGGTTTTCAGTTACCTTCTTACTCAGTTAAGCAAGTCCTAAGTGCCCACATAGAAAGAAAATTAGCTAATTATCTGAAACAGTGCTCTGATATTTTTCACAGACTATCAAAGAAAATAACAATTGCAAACAGAGCTCTAGTGCCAGAATTATTGGATAGTTGAACACCTGCTGGAAAAGACTGGCTAACTGGTTTCCTGGAAAGGCACAAGGATCTCTCTTCAAGAAATCCAGAGGCAACAAGCCTAGCTCGGATGACGAGTTTTAATAAAACAAACCTATGAGTTTTCTGAAGCCTGCATATACAACCTGGATGAAGCTGGGTGCACAACTGTTCACAAACTACCTAAAATAATTGCACAGAAGGGGGTCCGTCAAGTTGTGCAGGTGGCTTCACATGAGCGTGGTGAGCTAGTGACCATGGTCAGAATCATATGTGCCAACGGGAATGCCATACCACCTTGCTTCATATTTCCAAGAGTGAGGTTTGATGAAGCTCGCGTGATGCACGGAGCTGCACCATCGTGCAAGGGACTCGTTCATCCAAGTGGATGGATGACGAGCAAGAATTTTCTTCAGGTTTTGCAGCATTTTGTCCTTAATTCTAGATGTAGTCCAGATCACAAAGTTCTCCTTATAATGGATAACCATGAGTCACATCTGTCTTTAGAGGCCACTGACTATGCTAGGGAACATGGGATTGTAATTCTAACCTTGCCTCCACACACATCAAATAAGCTCCAACTCCTTGACAGAGCCATCTTTGGTCCATTTAAAACTTATTGCAATCAAGGGATCAATTCATGGATGCTTGAGAATCCAGGGAGTCCCACAACAATGTATGATTTGGCTCCAGTTATGAGCACTGCTTGGGACAGAGCAGCAACACCTGTGAATATCAAATCAGGATTCCGTTCCACTGGCATTCACCCATGTGACACTTAATTATTTTCAAGAAAGTGACTTTGCTGGGGCGTTTGTGACTGATAGGCCAGAGCTGAATCCTACAACACCTACAAGCACAACAACCTGACACGAAGTAACACCACAGCCACATCCTACACCATCATCACAAAAGCAATTTTCTCCTGAGAATATTTGACCATTCCCAAAAGCTGGAGAGAGGAAGGGGACAGCTAAAGGCAGAAAGCTGGGGAAGATGCATGATTGCAAAGGACACTCCAGAAAAGCTTGAACTTGAACAGAAAGAACTGAAGAAAAAGCCAAAAAACCCAACCAAGAAGGAAATAAATTTTGGAAATGATAGCTCAAGAACATCAAAAAGCAAGAAAAATACAAAAATTGTTAGACACAGAGGACCAAACCAGTGATGAAGACCTTCATCACTCTGAAGATCTCTTGACAGCCGAGCTTAACAATAATTTCCTATGGCACCTCAGAGGAAGAGATCGAAGACACATAAGTTGGTTTCATTGATAAAGCCCAAGAGGAGGGAGGTTTTGTTCTTGTTGGGATAGATTCAGTGAAAGGTAGCAAAGTCTATTATGCAGGTAAACTGATCAGCAATTTAGACGAGGATGATGAATTTCAGGTCTCTTATTTAAGAAAATCACAGAAATTTGCTACTAATAGTTTTAAATTTCCAGAAATTGAGGCAGTAATTGGAGTGCTTCCAAACCCACTTCAGCAGAGTATTAAAAGAAAGCAGGGTATTTCAAATTTTGTTTTTGTTTTGAAAGATACAATATTCGTTAGGCCAACTTTAACATTTAGGCACAACAAATACCAAGTAGCTGAGTTACATTTTGTGTTTGGTTTTTACTCAGGGAAAGAATAATTTCAAGTAAATTTTGGTTATTTAAAAATTTGATGGCAAGGATATTTCAAATTTAGTTTTTGTTCTGAAGGATACAATATTCTTTATGCCTACCTTAACATTTATTCTCAGCAAACATTGTGAATTTGAGTTACATTTTCTGTCTGCCATTCACCAAGGTAGAGAATAATCTTTTAAGGTGATTTTGATTATTTCAATAAAGCATTTTGTATGCATTTATGTTTTATTTATCATCTGCCTTGAAGGTAAATATCATCAGTTATAATAATTGTCTGAATCATCCCATGCTCTTGTCCGAATCATCACCATAGGTAGATATGATTCGGACATTTTGGAAACTTGTATTTGAAGATAAATAGCTTCAAGTATAGCTAAGTATACGACTTTCACATTTACTTGTAAATGTAGGATGATGAGGCTTCACACTGACATGACAAGGATATCACTGCTCCCTAAATTCTTACTGCTAGATAAAAATGAAACAAAAAGTGTTCGAACCATCGCCGCTCTCCTCTATTGGCATAGCAATGAGAGCCTGAAACAAGGGTACATTTTTTCAAGATTAACATACTTAGCAGAGTCCTGCCTCCTCTGAAATAAGCTAAGAGGTGAAATTAGTGTTTCATCACTTTTGTCCTATTGACAAAGACAACATTTACTCCAGTCAGTTTGCATTTTTGGTTTGCCATCCATGACAATATACTTTGAATTTAAGCAGAGCTGGCAGAGGGTTTATCCTTTTACCACCCTTGCTCACTTTCATGTATGGGATACAGTTAGGTTCGAGCTGTTGCCCTACACCTAACCAGATCATTCATCCAATATCTTTTAAATCCCGTGCGATCTGTACACCATACGGTTAACGTTAAAGCCCCGTCATCCTTGGCTTGACTCTCCTGCTCTGGCACATCCTGTCAGTTCAGGTGTGGCTATCTAATTTCTTTGGGGCTGTTAGATAGCATTTGGGACACTAAGCTTGCAGTTTAGCAGATATTGAACTAAATGCTGAGTTTAGCAGCAGTGTCTGTCAGTAGTGTCTGTCACCATTGTGCCCTGGTAGTGAGTGACAGACAGTCTCTTGGCTCTAACTCCATAATTTAATTTTAAGAGTTTTCCGTCTCATATAAGAACAGTGTATACTCTGATAATGAGCTTCATCTGCCCAAAGCAACTGGTTTTTTGGTGCCAAAACCTTCTGTTTGCCCCATTGCTCTCTGCAGAATCCCCTCAGGAATGATAGTGTTGACTTGATTGTAAGATCGGCGCTGTAGTTTGCAACCCTTTGGGACACTATATAGACAGAAAGAGCTTATCCTCTTTGCCTTCCCTTCATTAGTAGCCTTTTGGTGTGCTGGCGGCCATCTTGAAAAAATGGTGACCATATTGGAATTTTTGATGGCTAGCACTTTTTTCTCAAAAAGTGACACACAGAGTATATTCATACCAAATTACATGCTTGTATCATCAAATGAAAGATTCTGGCCAAAAATCACATTAAGCTGCTCCACTATACGGGGCACAAAAAACTTTGAGACGTGTCATTCCACGTGGATTGTATATATACATAAATACAGTGTATATATATATAATATATATGTGTGTGTGCATGTGTATATATAAATCAATAAATATATATACGAGTATATATACAGTATATACATATATATACATATTTGTTTGATTTTGTAGGAGACAAAACAAGATAGTTTGGTTTTTACAAGGCAAGATATGTTTGTTCCTATTGAGACAAAGTTTACAAGCCTGTGAGTGCAGGAATACAAATAGCAGAGCCTAGATGTGTGCAGGATACCTGAAAGATAGAGATGTGCCACTTGCAGTGTCAGGAAGGTGCTGGGATGGTTTAAAGAGCGCCAGTACCAATGTGTTAGTGACTCTAATGTAACCATTGATTGCAGCCGAAGAAAGATTTGTAATAGTAATGTACATGGTCCAAGAAAGGAAAAGAATGAGGATGATAGAAAATGTTTATGAGAGATTTTGAATCTTTGGCTGCTAGATGGTTGTGGTAGGTGATTTAATAGCGGTTAGGTGACAGGGACAGATATGGTGTTATTGGTCGCCATACAGTTCCTGAAATAATGATGAATGGAGTTTTAAAAAATGTTTGGTAAGGTTTATGATTGTTGGAAATGCATGGTTCCCTGAAGAGAACATTCTTAAGTAAATTCTGGAAAGGGAAAATAGTGAGGAGGGTTTGACGTTCATTTGTTGCTTGATTGACTGATATGCAAATAAGCTGTTGTCATCATGACTATTGTCACTGACACAGATTATGTGTTAGCACTAAGTAGAGAGAAGGGCAAACTGATGGTTGAAATGGTGAGAATACACACACACACACATACACACACACACACACACGCACACACACACACACACACACACATATATATATATATATATATATATATATATATATATATATGTATATATATATATATATATATATATATATATATATATATATATATATATATATATATATATATATATATATATATATATAAATAGTCGACCCCAGATGTTCGCAGGGGATGTGTACCACAACCCCCTGCAAATAGCTAAAATCTGCAACTACTTAAAACCCCTCTAGAAATGCTTATACCTGAGTACTTTAATAGTTTTATTACAAAAAGTGCATTTAGTCATGAAAATGATATGAAGATACAGTAATTAGTGAATATTTTCCAGTGAAAATACTACGAATAGGTTAAATATCCGTGAATAATGTGTATATATTTTCCATAGAGAAATCCGCGAATTGGTGAGTCAGTGAATTGCGAGCCCGTGAATAGTAGTTGACTGTATATACATGTAACCAAAAATAACAGACTTACCCGAAAGTGTTGGTAGACGTGGGTGAGCAATCCTCTCTCTCTCTCTCTCTCTCTCTCTCTCTCTCTCTCTCTCTCTCTCTCTCTCTCTCTCTCTCTCTCTCTCTCTCAGGAATACTAAGCTCTACAGTACATCTAATGTGTATAAATCAAAGCTGTTTTGCAAAAATAGTTTATTCTGCAAATCTAATATAAGACGGGTTAAAAATGGTACATAAACATAATGCTAAAATAGAAAGAAAAAGGTAAATGAATATCCTCCCAAACATGTTGTCAGCTACAAGAACTATAAGTGGGATTCTTCCCATCTCAACTATTCCCAATCACTATTCAGTCTCCATTCTAATTATGTGTCTTTTTGCCACCATTTCACTTAAGTGGCCATATCCCATAATGGCCATGTTCATTTGTTTGTGTGTCTACATATGTCTGCCCATGCCTGTGCATGTACATGACTTTGCATGGCGATGCATGACTATCCATGAAACATCTGTAGAGAGAGAAATCATCTCTCATTAGTATTAACACCAACTCAGTTCACATTAACCCCATTACCCCACATAGAAATAAATGTTAAAAGAAATGATAAGCCAGTAAAATGTGAATTTACTGTTTATCTTTAACACTCACCCTTACAGCAAGGAGCCAGGTCCCAGAATCTTTCTCACTTGGCTCCTCCAAAACGAATGTAAGGCTTTTCACAAAAGCTCTCAACACTTACCCTACAAGCCACTTTTCACTACCGACAAATGCACAAACCCCTTCTTCATGACACACCCATATTCTGGTTCTAACCTGACAAAGCTTCTAGAACATTCAAGACAAAACACTGATGAGCCCTTCCAGCCACATGTCACTGATATGGCTGTATTTAAAGGTGACTTTCATTCGAGCACTCCTTGCTGAGCTCTGTAGATCATCAGGTGTTCCTATGTGCTGGAATGCGCTGAACACTACATTGTCCCATAGTGACATGCACTTCTAGAAACAGGGCTTGACCACCACCTTGTGCTGACCTCGACACAAATCATGCTTATTCCACATTTACTCTGAAGCTTCATGTGTCATTGTCATTTCAATGCCTGAAGATTGTTTCTCCATGAAATAACGACAATTTTTACACCTCAGAAATATGGCAACACTCATTATCATGACAATTACTAGCAATGCAGCTAGAACACCTGGTAACACCAACTTATGATTATGTAAGAATGCTAGATAGTCAATTTCAGCTCTTTTCTCTTTTACCACTGGTAACGTTGTAATCTCTGCTGCAGACGGTAATTCCACCAAATCATGGTGACGATGTGTATGCTGTAGAAAAATGTTCGCTGTTGAATTATAAACCCTCCTGCTAAATATGATGAACTCCGAAGAGACTATTTTGCCTCCTCCGTCATATAACTGAGACCCCTCCAAAAGGAATGATGTAGACGAGCTCTCGCAGATCTTGGTAATTCTACAGCTTATACAAAAGACTGCTGTGTACATTTGCATGGGAACCACCATATATTCATTGGAAAATGGTACAAAACTACACTTTGTAGCTGGGACTAAGATGATCAGGCCTGAAGGGTACTATCAGCAAACATCAAAGCGAAGGTCCATCAAAATCAGGCAGGGTTTTACAATTTTATTTAAAAAAAATAGACTATTTAAATTTTAACATACATTAAACTAACGCCAAGGACTGTGTAGTCGGGTACAAGACACAACTCTGAAAAAGTTACACAAGACTCAGAAGCTCAAAAAATATGCTTCTGAAAGTTACAACTTTGTACAAAACTTATTTCTGAATAATCAGGCTATACTTTAAGCGAATATCAACTATATCAAGCCTCGGGTGGCAAAAATGTAAAGGGATTAACTTAACAAACTAAATGAACTGGCTCTTGACTACAAAATGAACAACTTGGCTGGGGCAGTGATGACATGGAGAGTGCTCAGCTTACGTCAATGATATGCCCTCGAGAAAGACGCATATCACCCCCTCTACATGTCTCGTTGTCACCTCGGTTCCCTTTCAAAATTTCTACATAGGTTATTTTATCAAAGGATGTATTCGAATCATTTAAAAGAGAGCCCCTCTGATATTCATGATACAGCAATACAGGCAATTTGTCGGACACAAATAACACTCAAACATGTTTACAGAAAAATAAGAAGCACAAGCTCTGCCACCTGCTCACCACTTCCCTCGCTTATCCTGAGTGCTGTGAAGGATTGTTGAGAAAAAACGGATCCAATTTTTTCATGATATACTCCACACCAGAATTCTGGCCGAACAGGACAGCAATAAGGAAGGTTATGCAAGTGAGGCTCAAAGATTGGAGGTTCGTCATGGCCTGCACTCAATTGCAGCACTACAATTGAAAGGCAGCTCGCGACAGACTTACAACAATCAAAACACGAGAGTAATCACTCTTGCAAAACATAATGACACCTAATTCATGTCGCGCAAAGGGGTTTAAGTGACATTACATACAATACAAACATGCTTGTGCACTGGGTTTTGGCAGCACAAAGCAACAACACCAATAACACCCATTTCCTATCACTTCAAGTCCTCTCTAGCTTAACTACAACCTCCACGAGTCTTATCTTGGGTTTTACTTTACACTATATATCATCATTCTTAACCCATCCCTGCATCCTAAGTCTTTGGGCTATTGCTGCCCTTCTTTTTAGTCTAGCTTGCTCGCTCGTACCAGTGTCCAATTGTTCTGCACGTTCACTTAACTGTTCCATCTCTCTCTGTACGAGCTCACTATTCTCGCAAGACCCTACACTTTCTCCTTCGTCAACTCCCACACTCTGTGCAGTGTCCTCTTTTTCATTCACTTCATTGATGTGTTCATTATCGTCATTTTCTCCACCCTCACTATCCTCGCATGCACTCATTTCAAGGGGAATGATGTGTTCAACTGGTCGCAAAGTTTTTTCCCCTTCGTAGAGTACACTAACAGAGCGTATGACACCATCGTCATCTGGATAGACGGCAACAATTCTACCCAATGGCCAGTAGCTCCATTTTCTATGGTCGAGTTTCACTAACACAATGTCTCCAACACTCAGTGAAGATTTAGGTCCCACATGGAAATCGTGCCTCTCCTGCAGTGAACTCAAGTACTCTGTCTGCCACCGATGTCGAAACATTTGCTGGGTGTCAGTGAGATGGAAATACGATGACTCATCTGCTTCGTCATCAATGTGCAATGCATATTTTCATGATGCACAACTGGTGACATCAGTTGGATCATGGATCCTTGAATGAAATGAGAGTGTGTAAGAACTTTATCTTCCTCGCTATCACCAGTATACATAAGAGGCCTATTGTTTACTACTGCTTCTGCTTCCTTGACTAACGTACAGACCTGCTTCTTGTTGAAGATTTTGCACCTGAAGATACTTTGAGGGTGTGTTTCACAACTCTGATTAGGTGCTTGAAGAATCCTCCCCTCCATGGAGATTGCATAGTCTGGAAATGCCACTGTATCCTACCCTCACGCAGGAACTGTCGAGTTTCGCCTTCTTCGAAGATGTCTTGTAGGAATGTGCTGGCGCCGCGGAAGGTCTGGTGATTGTTGCTGTGGATACTACAGGACGTCCCATGCATTGCAACAAGTCTCCTAAACATCAAGATGAAGGTGGCAGCACCGAGGGTCGAACAGTAATCTAAGTAGACGGCATGGCTGCTCATGCAAGTTACCAACAGGATGTAGCCTATCCCTCCTTCTACCTGGATAGGTCTGGTGTGGTCGAGACCAATACAGGCAAACAAACATGACATCTGTGTTTGTGCAATGGGGAGCGGCGGTGGAGGCGTGCGGTGTAGAGGGGGCTTGAAGGCTTTAATACAAGCTACACATCTGCCAACCACCTTTTTCACTAAACATCTCAATCTCATACACCAACATTCCTGGAGAAAAATAGCTATTAGCAAATTCACGCCACGATGCATGTTTAGGGTATGCAAGTGTCTCAGGTATGATTGTACCCGTTTGTGGGTAACAAGATTAAATGATCTCTATTTCCTACATCATTCTTTAGTCTGTTTCTTGAGTATATTATGCTTTCAATCAAAACTAAGCCTAATTGGTTAACAAAATTAATTATATCACTGGGTACTTTAGATCCCTTTTCCAAATAACTATAAACTGAAAGCAAATAATGCCTTTGTTCCAAATAAACAATTTTCCGAAATGGACTAGCATTACTTTTAAAAATTTCAATACATTTTTCATAATACCCATCAAAATGCTAAATTCAACAATACTCTCCATTATAGGCCAGATGTCTGCAGGTTGTATCATGGCTACTTCTTCCTGTAGTTCATGGAGGGCGGCAACAACTTGCTTATCAGCCTGGCTTAGCGAGGCTTCATCTAGTATCTGTGGGGGATCGGCAGGACCTTCTACATGAAGAAACTGGGGTCCTTGGTGCCACAACTGGCTGGCTGTCAGCTCTTTCATACTAGTCCCTCTGGACAGAAGATCTGTTGAGTTACTTTTGGTCGGCACATGCTTCAGAATCATTCCACACTCCTGTAAAACAGAGTTAGCCTCTCCTACTCTATTAGCTATAAATACATTCCTATTCTTCTCTTGGCTATTTACAGAGGATATAGTGACCTTACTTTTGGTCCAAATTACAACTGTACTGACTTTTAACAAATTCTTCCAACTTCTTCCTAACCTAATTCCTAATAACAAGACTAATAACTCTAATTTAGTTATGGTCAGTCATTGTTGTTTCCTAGGGGTTACTCTCATTTTGCTAGTCAACAGGTTATTTTCTCCCTAACTTCCCCTGACATAGGCTACCGCCCCATATGCCTTACTTGAGGCATCAGTAAAGACATGGATTTGTGATTTGCCTATCAAAATTTCTCTCTTAAATTTTAACTTATGCACACTGACAAACTCTTCTAAGATTTTCCTGACCTCTGTCTGTTTTTCTGTGTCCAGAACATCATCCCATCCTATGTCTTCTTCCCATAGTTTCTGCAAAAACAACTTTCCTTTAACATACGTTGGACTGACCAACCCTAACAGATGAAAGTTTGATACTAACAAGGAGAGGACCCTATGTTTTGTGGGAACCCAGTTACTGGGCAATTCTCTCACCCCTCTGAACGGTTTCAAGCACATCTGATCACTACTCTTATCCCATAACATTCCTAACACAGAAATCTCAGTGGGCTCTCCAACTCCTACCCGTTGACCAAAGGCTAGGCTATTGCTTGCCCACCCTCTCAATGGCATGTTAGCTTCATCTAAAAGTTGTTTAACAGTTCGATAATTATCCCACATTTCTCCCTCAGTAGCATAGGTGGCAATATAACTGTCAACATAAAACGATTTTATTAACTCTTCCCTCCTGGCTACCCTAAAATGAGCCTGAAGGACTTGTTGAAGGAGAAAAGGACTGGTTGTAATTCCAAATACCACGACCCTGAAAGCAAAGGTAGCCGCTCATGACGGCGTCTTGTACCACAGGAATCGAGCATACTTGGTGTCGTGTGGATCAAGAAGGGCTCAATGGAAGGCTTTAGATATGTCAGCGGTTAGTGCGTAGGGATTTACTCCAAACTTAACAAAAGGTTGCATAACAACTCAACTAAACTTGGACCTGGATACAAGCAATCATTCAAGGAGATTCTGCCCTTCTGCTTGGAGGAGGCATTAAACACAATCCTGAGGGGGTTAGTAGAGCTCTCTTCTTAACACCAAAATGAGGCATGTAGTAGCCTTCTATTCTCGAGTTTGGGACTTCCTCTATGAACCCAGCTTTGAGAGAAGTCTGAAGGACTTGATCGTAAGTGGTTTGGTAACTAGGATCTTGGTCAAATCTCTTTTCTAAAGCAGTGGCATTACAGTAATTGACACTCGGATGTTGTTCATGGCAAAAGGGGAGACTTACTTGATAACCCTGATCAGTTCATTCTACTCTGTCCTTTACTTATTGGATGGCTACTTTCTCAGAGATGGAAAATTGCTCTTTGGGACTCATACCAATTGTATCAAGTCACCACCATTCATCGACATCATGGGTCAGTTCTGCTGTTTGGCAGACATGCAAGGCTTTCACGGTAGTTGTGTCAACTCCCTCAAGTGCCCACTGAGAGACCTCCCCAAAATGGGATACCCCTTGATGAGTTATGAAAAGACTGACCCCATCACACTATGGACGAAATGATTAAAATAGTCATCACCGATCAGCACATTCACATCTTTCAACACGTCATTATGAACTTCCTCGTCTGCCATCTTGTACCCTTTGTTTTGCAAATGATGTTTACGTTAACTAAACTCATTTTCAGTTTTGTCCTTATTACCCTATTTCCCAACTGAACTTTACAAGAGACCAAGTCATATTCTCCATTAATAACATTAGATCCAAATGGTGCAATACTAAGGGAGACTTTCTTTATTACTGGCAACTTTAATTTCTGGGCTAGCCGACTTGATACAAAACTAAGTTGGCTCCCGGTGTCTAAAAACACTCTGGTCGGAGTCTGTTGGCCCTGGGCACACAAGATGGCCAATGTGGTCAGTAACAGTGCTGATGGTAAGCCTGAGTCAGATGCATTTACTGACTTGGCATTCACCCAGGATTTATCATCACTCTTTTTCTTCTCATTTACTCTACTTACGTTAGAACCCTCGGGATTTCTATTTCTACATTGGCTCTTTACTGGCTTTGATGCGACATGACTTGAGGTTAGGGCAGGGTTAAGGCATTTGTCGATCAAAAAAAAAATTGACAAAAATAAGCGAATCAACGTAGGCCCATGAAATTTTTTGGGCTTATTTGCACCATAATGACGTATATTCTGTGTGAGTTTCATGATCCTACAGTGAAAAATAATGATGTTCATACGTGAACGTGAAATCTTGGATTTTTTTCGATTTTGGTGTGGGGAGAAAAATGTTGCGGTCCTAGAGAGATTCCTTTCTGAGAGAAGTCTTCTATGTCCACGTGGAACACGCACAGTGAAAATGATCCAAATCAAGCAATAAATCAGTACAAAAAACGTGATCAAAGTACGTGTAACAAAATCATTATTTTCACTTTTGGAGGGTGTTATTTTCACATTTGGAGGGCTGACGATTCTAATTTTTGGGGCAGGGAAAAATCCTTCTGAGAAGACGCGCTTATTACTTCACTTTCCAGCTTGAAACCCTGTAAAACTATGTTGCATAAACATATTCGAAAAAAAAAGGTATTGAAAGCCCTCCCGCAAAAATTTCGAGAAATCGCTGCTTGAAGTTTATGGCGATATAATCAATTATATAACCAGTTTTACGGTTTAGTTTGGTTTAGTTTAGTTTCCTATGAATCGTCAACGTTTTCTGTCTGAGTCAATCATAGAAAACTGCTTCTGACAAGTTTACGTAAATATTTACCGAGCTCCAAGTGACGCTCGGTAAATATTTATCGAACGCCAAGTTGCGCTCACTTGATATATAAGATTTTTTTTATTTTATTTTTTTTTAGGAAAGGGGGGGGGTGTGTTATGGTGGACGGGGGTAACTTTGACACATGCCTCAGTGTTCCACTAGGCCAAGGGAACACTTTTAGCAAAAAAAAACAATAGAAAAATTGGCCCAAAAATGTCATTTGAGACTGTGCCCTACCCTTGATGACTGACTCGGAACATTTACGTTGTTGAACTGCCTGGTAGGTGCATTTGACTGAGACTTGAAAGTATTATTACTACAAAGCAAGTTATGATGCCTACCATTACACAATTTACAATTCTGTCTGTTACACTGAATGCTACTATGGCCTTTGCCTAAACATTTAAAGCACCTACGGAAATATATTAATTTGCTCTAACAACACTGTCAACTCGATGTGGAAATTTTTCAGATCCACATGGTTGAATTTTGGAACAAAGTTATTGGTGAGTTGCCGATGCAAAACAACTAACGTTTGCTGCTGATTACCTTAGTAACACTTCAGAAACCCTAATGCAACGTCATAGTTAGCAGCCGTTACACTTAAAGCCTTGACTACTCTAAGTGGTTCTTTTTCGAGGGCACCAAGCAAATATGTAAACATAGTTATGTTACCTAAATCAATACATCTGTTAACATGAACATCAAACAATTCTCTAAAGGTAGCATATTCGCTAATCTCACCACTAAACAGGTAAAAGAAGCTCTTTCAACTTCAGCAAACTAGCCAGCTGCTGTGATACACTAGCAAGGAGAAGGGCAATTACATTATTGCTCCATCGAGTACTTGATGAATTGATAATTCAAAGCTTGATTCCAATTTTACTGTACTAGTCAAATAGAAGTTTCTCAACATTTGCTCATCGGTTTTAATGCTATCGATCAGATTTTGGTACACCACTGTAGCACGTGTCCCCAACAGTTCACAATGGTCCTCAGCCACCACATCGGTCAGTAAAACAACCAGTGAACTGGCCTGCAAGTTACTTGCGACAGCCATGTTGCTTCAAGTCGCATCAAAATTCCTCGTTGCAAAAAACAATAAGTGCCATATTCTCTGAAACTCTATTATGCTCTTGTCACTCTCGCCACTTCCTCAGCCACCTCGAAAAACCATCACTTCCTGGATGTTCCTGATGCTCGCTGATACTGACCATCCAGTTCGAAGGACCAAATGTCGCTAATTTTCCCCACGATTGGGAGGGTTCTAAGTCCCAGATGGTATGGAACTAGGATGATTAGGCCTGAAGGGCACTATCAGCAAATTTAGAAACGAAGGTCCATCAAGATCAGGCAGGGTTTTACAGTTTTATTTTAAAAAATAGACTATTTAAATTTAGCACACATTAAACTAATGCACAAGGACCATGCGGTCGGGTACAAGACACAACTCTGAAAAAGTTATACAAAGCTCAAAAAAATAAAAAAAATATGCTTCTGAAAGTTATAATTTTGTACAAAACTTATTGTTGAATATCAGGCTATACTTTAAGTGAATATCAACTATATCAAACCTTGGATGGCAAAAATGAAAAGGGATTAACTTAGCAAACTAAATGAACCGGCTCTTGACTACAAAATGAACAACTTGGCTGGGGAAGTGACAAAACGGAGAGTACTCAGCTTACCTCAATGATAAGCCCTCGAGAAAGATGCATATCGCCCCTCTGTATGCCTCATCGTCATCTCGGTTCCCTTTCAAAATTACTACTTAGGTTATTTTATCAAAGAATGTATTCGAATCATTTAAAAGAGAGCCCCTCCAATATTCATGATACAGCTAATGCAGGCAATTCGCCAGACACAAATAACACTCAAACATATTTACAGAAAAATGAGAACCACGAACTCTGCCACCTGCCTACCACCTCCCTTTGCTTATCCTGAACGTTGTGAAGGATTGTCGAATTTTTTCACGACAACCCCCTAGTGATATCTCTTAATCTTAAACCCTTATTGTCACAATCATATTTATTGTGGACTAACGTACACATGTCTTTATAACCTATAGCTGAAGACTGATATTTGCTACCTATTACATACATAGCCTCTATTCCCTCTAACATCACTACTGGGTTATTATATGTACTAGGAAAAGTCCTTAATATATAACTATGAAATGGTTCTTTATCTCTTGTCGGAATTTCAAAAATCAACCCTCTGTCTGACAAATGTACCTTTATTATCCCATAATATCTATATAAGTCACTACCTGTGAAAATTCTGTTGGACCCCCACTTGTAAGCTTCATTCGTCAAAGTAGGCTCTAACACCCCTCTAGGCAAAATATTTTCAGAAATATGCCCTTCTGAAGCTGCTATTACCGCTTTTACTTGAGATTTAATCTCATTTAACAAAGATTCGGTCTACTTTTCAGTATTCGAAACCGTAACATGAACCGTAAATAGAGCTATTGTCAAGTCTAGGTCACCTCTAATCCCTTGTTTTCACTATATGCATTTCTCTAACCATCAAACTGCTCATGTAACTGCATTACTACTACATAATTTCTCCAAAACTCTACCCTGATCAGCTACCTTAGCTTCCAATGCCTCAACTCTCGCTAAACTTGTAAATGTTACTTGGCCAACTGCTGCTATGACTGTAGCTGAAGCGACCACTGCCCTTTTACGCTTCCTGCTTTGACCACACAAAAGCTTTGTATCATTTGGTTTCATATCCGGAACCCATGTAAGTGTTTCTGCCTTTCTATCCTGTATTCTGTCTGCTGTAATCTTAATCTCTGAGAATAAACGTGTTAAAGGATTTGACAAATTATCTTTAAGATCATCGAATTCCACTCATTAAAGCTCTGCCGTCGTCCAGCCACACCTCATGGTCCTCTTCAATTATCACCCCAGGTCCTAAATAAACCTTTCCTACTGCATTCACAGCCACCACAAAGGTGAGGAGTATGCTAAATCTCCGCATCTGAAAACAGAGGAAAGAGAAAAAAACCTGTAAATACATGCTTAACCCCAACGAAGAGAACGAAGAAAAAAATAATAAACAACCGAAAAAAAACAAGCAAACAAACCCCACCAGACATTAAGTTGTTCTTTTAATCTTAGATATGTGTGTTAATTTCATCACTCCCATTTCTTTATTTAAAACTATGAACCTATTTCCCTTTTTCTCTTCTGTAACATGAAACGGCCCTTCAGACTTGGAACGCATCTTGTAATTTAATTAATTTCTGACATTTATCTTCAAAAACACTTTATCCCCAACTGCAACTCTACACTGTCTGATTTCGTATTACTTCTCGCAACCATTGCTTGTGTCTTGGACTTAAGATTGCTTCTAAGACGTGAATGTCTTTCTTTCGCTGTAGCAATTAACGATTTAATCGTATCATCACAACATGAAGGGATTGACAACAAATCAAATGCACCCCAACTGGACAACCAAATAATGCTTCCACAGGTGACATACTGTATTTATGCTATGTCTCACCATGTCCAAATATCTATCCCAATTATTATCATTACTGCCCACTGTTACTCTAAGAGCTTCTAGCACTTTCCTATTAGCTCGCTCACGCAACCTATTAGCCTCTGGCCTATAAGGAAGGATATTTACCTTCTTTACCCCCCACAATTTCTGCAAGAAATTCCAATGTTCTGTTTACAAATTCTCTCCCACTATCCATGATAAGTATCTCTAGTACTCCGTATTTGCATATATATTTATTGAAAAATGTAACCGCAACCTCATCCGCCATTTTATTCCTTGACAGTAAAATCTCCACGAACCTTGTTAACTCATCTGTAATCACCAACAAGTGTTTATGTCCGTATTTGATGAGATTGTCCCATATTTATGACATTTGTCCCATATCGACCCTCCTCGGGACATATTTTGTCCCGTATTTTCAATATTTGAAAAAAAATTCAACATACTAGTGAAATTTTGCAAAATACGGGGTAAAGGCAGCCGCCCAAAATTGGCAAGAGTGTTGAGAAGTGGAACAAGATACTCACTGAATGCAAGGATCTTAAGAACCTCTTCACCCTGGTGTCATTTGTACTGAGCATTCCCCTTCAAACGCTCAAGTGCAAGTGGAGTGAGTGTTCTCTCTGGTGAGCCAACGATGGGGTGTAGAGCTGATCAAGTCAGAGCTACAGATGAAGTGCAATTTCACATTGTCTGTTCTGAGTTCATCACACATGCTCAAACCAAACACCTTCTCTTGAGAGCAGTTGGATCCAGTGCAAAATATGACAAATGAAAAATAGCATACTAACAACAATGAGGAAAATAATTTTAAAAGGATTATGGAAATGTATTCATCATATGTATTTTATTGTCTGCAATTTATTCAATATATTATGGCAAGTCACTTTAGTTATAATATCCTTTAAAGCTGTAAAACATGCTTGATTGCAGTATTGTAATGCTTTGACACATGTAATGAACAGCTGTTTGTAACAAAATCTACAATGAACGCACTTTAAAACAAAAGAAAAGCCAATGAAGTAGGTCCTGGACAATCTGGACCCAGCTGAGAAGGACTTTGCGCTGTCACTGCGTGCGTAACTGCACGTAAGTTGAGTATCTATATTGTTCAACTACCTCTCCAATTTAGGTGTCCCTTATTTCAATTTTCAAAATCTGGTCATCCTGGTCCATATCCCAACTCATAAAAGTTTGCAAGCAAATCCATATTCACCCTCTGAAATGGCCTGCTTGGGATAGGAAAAAACCTCAGTTTATAATATGTTACCCTCGCCGGTTTACGAGAATTACACACAGAACCCTCCTTCACAAATTCCTCCACTGATGAAAACATATTTTTCCAAAAGTATTGACTACTGACTTTCTGATACATCTTCCTAATCCCCAAATGTTGACTACCAAATTTACAATGTGTAATCTCCAAAACCACTGGAATCAACTCCTTTGGTACCACAATTTGCATTGTATCCCCATTATCCTCACTATTTCTCAACTTATATTTTATTTCCTCACCACCAAATAAGGCAAGCTATAATCCTTTCTCACTAATTCACCTCTAAGAAACGCCTTTGCTTCCACTAAAACCTCATCCTCATCTTGTTTCTTCTCCACCACATTGATATTCCAATCCACAAACTCACCATCCGCACTACATACTTGTTCATCCTCTGTGTCCACAAAATGCCTACTAAGAGCATCTGCCACCACATTATGTTTACCCTCAATGTACCTAAGCTTAGCATCAAAATCTCAAATTGTCAAAAACCAAGTAGCCCTCTTAGGAGAAAGATCAGGCTCATTAAAAAATCCAACAATGGCTTATGATCTGTAAGAACTTCCACTTCATTCCCAAAAGCAGCATTGTAAAGTGGACCAAACGAGACACCACTGCAAAGGCTCATTGTCCACTGTCACCATTAACCTTTCATACTTTCCTTGTTTTGAACTTCTTGCTATAAAAAGCTACTGGATGAAACTTACCCTCAAATTTTTGCATTAAACCTGCACCTACTCCTTCTTGACTGGCATCAGTCACTAATGTGAACGGTAAAGAAAAATCAGGGAATTTCAAAACTGGAGGACTTATTAAAGCATCTTTGACATTCTGAAAAGCTACCTGCTGAGCTTCACCCCATGAAAATTGTACATCATCCCTCAATATATCTGTCCAAGGTACCAACAACGTAGAAAATCCTCTCACAAATTTACGGAAAAACCCTGCCATTCCTATGAACGAGCAAACACTTTTTTTATTCTTGGGCATAGGAAAATTTGCAATAGACCTGACCTTCTCATCATTCACTCGTATACCTTTTGAAATGACTTGTCCTAGATATACAATATTCTTCTTCAGGAAATCACACTCGGCTAGTTTAACTTTCAAACCTGCCTCCTAAGCCTCGTGAGAATTTCTCTAAGTACTTCAAAATGTTCCCCTATTGATTCTGTAGCAACTAATATATCATCCATATAAACAAATACATTTTTCCCCAACATCCCATGGAAGATTGTGTTTACTAGCCTCATAAATGTAATAGGACTACCTGACAAAGCAAAAGGCATCCTTGTAAATTCATAGTGTCCCTTCGGGATTGAAAATGCGGTCAACCTTCTACTCTCTTCCCTCAATGGCACTTGCAAAAACCCTTGCATAAGGTCAGTTGATGAATAAATATTCTTGCCTCCACTCTCCGCAAACAAATCTGTTAAACATGCCACCGCATATCTGTCTGGGATTGTTTTCTCATTTAATTTCCTAAAATCTACACATACACGGACCGAGTCATCTTTCTTTAGTACTGCTAACAAAGGGAAATTAAATGGTGAAGAGCATAGTCTAATTATACCTTCATCCTCCCACTTGTTAACTTCTTTTTCAACCCACTCTCTTATCTTAAAAAATATTCTATATGACGGGACATATATTGGGTTCCTACCCTCCTCCAATGAATCTTGTGTTCTAACATATCTGTCAACCCCAGTTTATCTCCTTTTAGAGCAATAACTTCTGGGTATTCAGCTAAAACCCCACCTAACCCCTCTATGTATTCTTTATAGTCTGCCACACCCAAATAATTTCCAAATATCTCCCTTCTAACCTCCATTTTAGCCTCTGTAAATTCATTTTGCTCCCCCATTACTGCTACTGATTCCATTTCCTCGGTCCATTCCTCCACAAAATAAGTATTTCTTTCATACCTCTTAACTGAATTATTGCAGTTTAGCAGTTCCACTCTTGTAACCCCTTTATTCAACACCTTGTTTATGGAAATTGTACTTACTGTCTCACACCCGTTTATTTGCTTTTACATCCCTTACCTCACCATACCTGGTTCTAAAATTATATCCTGTATTAAAACACTTTTATACATCCTTTTCCCCTCACCAATAGGCTCACTTTCTCCCTGTGATTGATTATATCTCCCTATTTCCTCATTATTTCCATATAACAGTAGTATCCCTTCATTTAAGCATATTTTATTGAATCTGATTGCTGCTACAATGCCATTCAGTTTAAAGTACTCTTTTTCTAATCTTCTGATGCTGTCTTTTTCTTCTTTTGGAAGGCTGAAGATAAGTTGTCCTAATTCCGCTGCTGCTTCCACTGCCATTTCTGGTTTTCCTTCTGACGTTTTGTTCCTCCTAGGAACATCTTCTGAGGTCTGATTCCAGTGAGAGTCTTATGAACGAACGAATTGGGGATAGGAAAGATTGAGGATGTATTTGGAGGAGAAGATGGGGTTGAGGGGACAGGTTAGAGGTGATAAGGGAGGAAAGTGAAGGAAGTTAGGAGGGAAATAGAGGGGGGCAGACCCCCTTGCTTCGTCAGGTGAAGTTGGCGATGAAGAGGAATGAGGGACAATCGGAGGTAGGTAGGGTCTCGATATGGTTATGAGTGATGATTATTTTTTTTTTTAATGATTATCATTATTTTTTTAATGATAGTGGGAGGTGATGTGGAACGGTGCTGGTGGTTAAGAATGCCTGTCAGTTGTTAGATGTCATACATTGATTATTGCTTTATCTCAAACTAGATAACTGTTTGAGCTCACAGTTTATTGTATTCTAGCTCCTGTAAATTGGTTCTGGTTGAGGCCCTTCTATCTTAGGAGCCATTCTTGGCCAATTCCTTAAGTTTCTCCTTCCCTCATTGGTAGTTTCTCTGCTCCTGTCTACAGTGTTTACATCTAATGCTGACAGCCTGTCCCACGTCTTATTTGCCAGCCTGTGGATTCTACAGTTGATACTTTCTATGTTTGCCCTTTCGTGTAGTTTCTTCGTTGTGTTGTAGTAAGGAGGGGCTTCCTTGTATGCTCTCCTGATGTTTTTTTTCTGCAGGGCTTGCATCTTCATTACTGTGGTCCTACATGCTGGGGCTAGGACTGCTGCGGGGTACTCAAGCTGTGGTCTCACCAATGTTTTGTAATAGCATCAAATAAGTTTTTGTGGAAACAGCCCTGAATCTCCTTATCCTTTTGGAAGTGGCCTCTGCTGTTTTTAGGCAGTTCAGCATGTGCTGTTTTAGGCCTGTTTTTGAATGGGATCTGTTTATCGTCCACAGTTACATCTGCTGGTTTGATTGTAGCTATAGACAGGAGTTGGAACTTCTCCTGGCTGGTAGATATCTTCCATTTCTCCTCATACTCGTTGACAATATTTATTTCTCTTGATGTTTTCAAGGCTAACATCTGTTTACTTCTTTTGTTGGGATATGTAATTATTTGAGTGTGGTCATCGGCGAAGATAGACTGGTGGCAGCCAGCTGATGGGGCAGGGACATCTCTTGTATAAAAAGTGAATAGGATGGGGGCCAGAACACTTCCTTGTGGTACTCCACTGAGGAGTGGAAATTCTGGCCGGGTAATTTTCCCCATTCTGATTTGTGCTTTCCTGTTATCCAGGAAGCTGCACAGGATCCTCGGTATAAGATTGGGAATGGTGGTTTCCATCAGTTTGAATTTAAGGCCATTGTGCCACACTTTGTCAAAGGCCCTCGCAATTTCTCTAGAGACCACATTGCATCCATGTCCCTTGGTTTGTGACATAGCTATCATTTCATATATTACTGATGTGGCCATCTGGTTTCCACTGTCCCTGGTGGACCCATATTGGTTTTTGTTTGTTAGGTCATTGTCCTCAAGGAACCTTACGAGTCTGTTTTTAATAACCGTCTCTATAATTTTCCCCAGGAGTTCCAGGAGGGTTATTGGTCTGTAGTTCTTCACCTGCTTGGAATCTTTTCCTGGTTTGCTTATTAGTCTTATCACACCTGTCTTGCACAGGTCAGGATAGTATCCCATGCTTAGTGTCTCATTCGTCATTTCATTGAATATATCCAGCATGACATCTGGGAGGTGTTGCATCATTTCTTTATTAATATTTGATTTTCCAGGGGCTTTTCTTTTCTTCCCTCTTTGGAGGATGTTTTTAATTTCCCTTAGTTCCACTGGTTTTGTCATAGGACCATCAGGGTCTAGCCTGCTGGTATCTACTCTGGGATATTCTCTTCTTCCATTATCTGAAAGGTGTTACTCCAGAATTTCCTGAAGGCTGCTTCTTTCTCTTCATCTCCATATAGTTTTCTACTATGTACGGAGCACTCTCTCCTCTCTTCCCTAGTAAGCGGTTGATGCTATCCCAGAATTTGGCTGGCTGACCATAAAGCTCATTGGCTGTTTGGACGATCCCTTCCCAGTGTTTGTCATGCAGGGTTTTTGACTCCTCAGTTATCTCATTCTGCAACTGTCTAGCAGCTTGAAGGGACTCCTGTGTCCATCCAGCTAGTCTGGACATTGCTTCTATATTCTCGAACTGCCATTGAAGAAGTTTGAGGCGATCACTGTCAACAGGTACTTTAAGAATTCTGTAGCTTCTTGTTGGGATGTGGGTCCTTGCTGCTCTTTCAATTGCCCTAAACCAGTTTTCCAGTCTGTTATCAATGTAGGCTTTATCCCTTGATGGTCATTTAGGCTGGGGGCCTCTCTCTCCAGTTGGGCCTTAAAGTTTTTGCATATCCTTGGGATCGCTGGTATCACAATCCCCTTTGTGGCTAAAGTTAGGATTACTGGAAGATGGTCTGATGATATCAGGGCTCCTTGCAAGCAATATATCAGGCCTGCCTGCACGTTGGCCCAGAAAGGTAGCGAACCCAGGACCAAGATGCGTGGCTATCCCTCTGTTTATGAGGTCCTGTACTTGGATGCCATTCGCATTATTGTTGCCGTATACCATATATCTGTGGGACGCATTCAAATCTCCAAATAGGTAGGTTGGCATTCTTTTTTGAAGGATCTTGCATATGTCCTCTCTAGGGAAAAGCATTCTTCTTGGGGGAAGATACGTTGTTCCTATGAGGACCGGCCCTCTCTTCATCCTGATTTCTACTGCAAGTATGTCTTCTTGATAATCATCCCACAGACTGTGGTTCAAGTCGTTCTTGACTGCTACTGCAATCCCTGCATGCAGCTCATTATATATGTTTCTTCTATAGACAGTATATCCATAGATTCTTCTTCTCTAATTCCAGTAGCATTGAGGAGGAGTACATCAGGATCAATGCACCTGCAGTATTCGCTCAGCTCTCTGCTCCTGTTAAAGGTCCATTTCAATACATTCTGTTGGATGACCAATAGTTTCTCCATGTTATGTTCTGTTGTTGTTGCTTCTGGGACTACTTGTAGTGATTAGTTCCTTAGTCTGAAGTAACCTGAGTTATGTCCTCAAATCTATCCTGGCTCACTCTTGTGATTGGAATTTTGGTTAGGTCTATTATGCCATTTTTCATATTTTCTATTTCGTCTTCTGGTAGGTCATTCATGTATGTATATTTTATTTCACCTGATCCAAAGATCATATCAACCATCTTTGCTTTGGAAGGTTTGTTTGGTAGTATCATTCCCTTACTTGAGTACAGATTCATGTTCAGTTTCATTGTCTTCTTTTTGGTCCTATTTCTGTTGATTCCATGTGCTTCATTTGCTTGTTTTTGCTCAGAGTCATCTTCCCTGGATTTTTGTTGATCTTCTTTCTGGAGTTATCGATTGGGTTTCTCTCTGCCTTTTTTTGTTTTCAGGGGCTTCTTCTTGTCTCAGTGCTTCCTCCTCTTCAGTCTCAGAGAAAGTTATTATATCTTCTTCCTCTATTTGGTCATTGGTTAATTGATTTGTCATTTCTTTGGGTTCTTGGTTTGTCTGGTCCCAAAGAACTTGACTCTCCTGGTTCTGAGTCCCTTGGGTCAGTTGATCCTGCTCTATCTTCCTTATGACTTCCTTTGCAAATATGACCTCCTTAGGAATTTTAACCTTCGTTAGCCCATTTGCTTCATAAATTTTATCTAGAGTTCTCTGGAATGTGCCGGGAACTGCTGCCTCATTCATATTGGCCATGATGAGTGCAGTGTTTATTGTTTTTTTCTGATTACTGTGGGGCATGCTCCACTGGCTGGTTTGATTTGAAGGCACCGGCAGTCCTTGGCTGCTGGGGCCCTGACTGGTGGGTCTATTCTCAGATGCTGCATAACTTGTAGGTTCCCTGTTTGTAGCTCTTCGTGGGTGAGCCGGTAGAGCCGCGGACTGTCACTCGATGGACCGGAGTTCAATTCCCCCAGCCGGCTGATGAAGAGTTAGAGGAATTTATTTCTGGTGATAGAAATTCATTTCTCGCTATAATGTGGTTCGGATTCCACAATATGCTGTAGGTCCCGTTGCTAAGTCACCAATTTCTTGTAAATCTTCTTCCTTACAGGGCATCTCATGACAAGTGTTGGGTGGAATTCTTTGTAAGGCACACATTTCAGTAAGGCACTTCTACATTCAGTGTATCTATGCTCATTGCTGCTGCAGTTAGAGCAGATTTTATAGTCTTTTTCTTGGGGGCAGTTCTTCTCTTCATTCTCATAGGAATAGCACCTCATGTATTGCAAGATTCTGACATAAATTTCTGTCTAGTTGCCTCTTGGCAAAGGACTGGGAGAATATGAGTATTCCTTGGTCAATTGCTTTCTTGACCATTTCCTGAGTTTCCATTTTTATCTTTATGACATTTGAGTCTTCTATGACAAAAACCTCCATTACTTTGCAGTAAGTGTAGCATCTCTCAGCTTCCCTGGCAAGTTCTGGTTGAGTGTGTGAGAGTCTTTGCAGTGCAATGAGGGCACGATAGGATAGAGTGAGGGTTCGATCACAAATCGATTTAAACCCCTAAGGGCCCCCCAGAAGGAAGGTAAGGTTTAGAAGGGGGTAAAAGGGGGGTGAACTGTGACGCCAGCTTTCATGCTGGGTGCTAGGATTGTTGACTGCATATGGGAGCCAATGAAAAACAGGGTCGGTTAGATAGGGGCCAATGAAAAATAAGGTCGGATTAGTGCTCAGAGTGCTGGCCTCTGATTGGCTGAGTTTGTGAGCCAATGAAAAATATGGTTGGTTTTGTGGGAGCCAATGAAAAATAGGGTGATTTAGTGTCCAGAATGCTGGCCTCTGATTGGGTGATTCACCTCAGAGGCCAGGGAAGCTCCACTTATTTCCTCATTATCTCCCATTTCAAATACATCCTCCTCCATTTCCTCAGTGCCTATATATGGGATAAAACCACCAGTTTCACTAACCGTTATACCTCCTTTACTAGGGTATATAGAAATCCCGGTCCTCTTACACAATGGATACCCCAGTAAAGCCTTGTTTCCCAAGTCAACTCCTCTCACCAACAAAACTGATTCTTGATTAACTGGTTCCCTAGCGAGAAACGAATATCTTCAGCTCCTACAACGTCCAGTTTATGAGCTTGGACATCGCACACTTTATCCTCTGAATGCCTTAGTGGCAACTGAGGGAGCTTTGATTAATGAAAGTCAAAGTCCATCAGACTGACTGTCGCCCCTGTATCCAAAAAGATTAGAGGATTCGACCCAGTTACAGCTCCTTTCACCACTGGCATCTGTTCTATATCTTCCAAAAGCCCTACATGACATGAACATTTTATCCTTTCCCTTTTGTGTGCTCTGCCCTCTGAAAATTCTGTCTGTTCCGGGAACTTCTTGGGTATCCTTCTTGAGGAGATTTCTTATAGTTATTCACTGATCTATCACTACTATTTTTGAGTAAGAGACGCAACCTCCAATTATGTGAAGGATTCTTACACATGCCACAATATTTGGTTCGGCAATATTTCTTAGTATGCCCCTGTCTAGAACAATTGAAGCAATTAATTTGTGGCATATGATCCGTAGATTTTCTATCACTCTCCACCTTAATGCAAAAACTACTAAAAGCAAGGTTTGATTCTCCCTTCGGGAAGTCCTTTGGCCTGTTGTTGTGCTTTTAGGCATTCCACTGAAAAAATGTGCTGTTTACCGTTGGGCATTTCGACATGCACTTCTTGATAGGGGAAAAGATAAAAGATTCCTCAGAAGTAGCTTCTATTGGACTATCAAAACTACTAACTATCGCCTCTGGCACGTCACTTAAAATCCATGAGAAATGCAGTAACTTCTGAAAAATTTCCTGGGAAATATAACCTCTATCTACCCAGTCCGAGCCTCTCAATTTTCCACCAAATCTGTGGCTGCATCAAACAGTTGCAAGCTATAATCCACCATGGAACTCTGGCCTTTCCTAATTTTATGAAATGCTCTCATATCCTGAACCAAATCTCCACTCATCCTCCCTATATGCAGTTCTTAGGAATTTTTTTAAAGCCTCCCAGGTACTACATTTCCTGAACTCAAAACTGCAACAACATTTACCGATGTCTCCAACATCTCAAGCAAGAAACCTTTTAGCTTCATTTAATGCATCTGCATTATCTGTGATTTTTTTGGTAGTTAAGTGATTTTCTACACTTTCGATAAATATCTCATCTGGCTGTCTTGAACTACCATTTACCAAACCGGCAAAGGGTTGGATAGGTGACGTAAATGTTACAACCCTATGAGTCAATGACTTATCTCCTGAAACCCCGCCTGCCATTTTACTGCTTTTCCCCTTCTTCATTCTACCTAAATGGAAACTGCCCTGCGTCCTGATAAAACTCTGCATAACCATAAAAGCATATAAGATTAAAATCTTGCACAATACCTTCTAAAGAAAAAACACAACACTATTCCCCCCTGGTAAAATTGGCCTAATCTTAGAAGCATGTACCCTAAGGAAGTAAAACACTTCTTATAGGCCGCTACATTGACGATCAAAGCCCTTGCAACCACTGACGCGCATGATCAGCTGAGTGTCAATGTCATATGTTTTTCAAGGTTAACTCACGCGATCTACCCACAAGAAAAGAAAGAAAAAAAAGAATCTCAGAAGTAAAATTCACCCTATGATATCGCCACCGCTTGACTGCATGCAAAAATGCTACCATGTGACAAATCACTGTCTCTATGCTAAGAAACCACATTACATACCACACACAGTACAACCCATTTCCCACATGCACATAAGAAAGATGTTTCAACCCAAAATAACTTGATAAAAAAAGAAAGAGTAGAGAAAATAAAATTCTGAATAAACTAAAAAGGCAAAAAACCCAAGAATAGAAGAACTCGGTTTTTCTTCTTCCCTCGTATCTCCGCGACCACTGTTATTCATGGAATTATAACGGCACTTTTAAATTAAGGCACGAAAATATATGATTATGTTTAATCCCGCACTAAAGCACTTTATAAACAACTTTTATTGAGACACTGACTTAAGCAAGACTGCTTTGCCACCGCCTGGTTGCATCTGCGCTAAAAAATGCAAGATTGCAATTTCCCCTATGCAACAAGACACCAACCCTTCCAATCCTATTTCTACTGTTTCCATGTACCTATATCCTAATTACTATTACCATTCATATACCACTCTTCTGCATGAATTCATAACACTGAAAAATTTAGTGCTTTACCGCTGCCACCAAAAATATCTTTAACCAGAAATAATAGACTTGCCCGAAAGTGATGGTAGACATGGGTGAGCGATCCTCTCTCTCTCTCTCTCTCTCTCTCTCTCTCTCTCTCTCTCTCTCTCTCTCTCTCTCTCTCCAAGGAATACTAAGCCCTACGTTTAATGAGTGCGAATCAAACCTGGTTTGCAAAAATACTTTTTTCTGCAAATCTAACATAGGACAGGTTAAAAATGTAAATAAACATAATACTAAAATGGAGAGAAAAGGTAAAAGAATATCTTCCCAAACATGTTATCAGTCACAAGAACTATAAGTGAGACTCTTCCCATCTCAACTATTCCCAATCACTATTCAGTCTCCATTCTACAGTAGTTATGTGTCTTTTTGTCACCAGTTCACTTAAGTGGCCATATCCCACAGTGGCCATGTTCACTTGGTGTGTCTACACATGTCTGCCCATGCCTGTGCATGTACATGACTTTGCATGGAGATACATGATTATCCATGAAACATCTGTAGATAGAGAAATCATCTCTCATTAGTATTAACTCCAACTCAGTTCATGTTAACCCCATTACCCCACATAGAAATAAATGTTAAAAGAAATGATAAGACACTAAAGTGTGAATTTACTGTTTATCTTTAAAACTCACCCTTACAGCAAGGTCCCAGAATCTTTCTCACTTGGCTCCTCCAAAACGAATGTAAGGCTTTTCACAAAAGTTCTCAACACTTACCCTACAAGCCACTTTTCATTACCGACACATGCACTAACCCCTTCTTCATGACAGACCCATATTCGGGTTCTAACCTGACAAATCTTCTGGATCATTCACGGCAAAACACTGATGAGCCCTTCCGGCCACGTGTCGCTGATACAGCTGATCTAAAGGTGACTTTCATTCTGGCACTTTGTGCTGAGCTCCTCAGATCATCAGTCGTTCAACTATGTGTTGAACACTACATTGTCCCATAGTGACACGTACTTATAGAAACACATACATACATACATACATACATACATACATACATACATACATACATACATACATACATACATACATACATATATACATATATACATATATATATATATATATATATATATATATATATATATATATATATATATATATATATACATATTATATATATATATATATATATATATATATATATATATATATATATATATATATATATATATATATATATATATATATATATGTGTGTGTGTGTGTGTGTGTGTGTGTGTGTGTGTGTGTGTATGTGTGTGTGTACATACACAATTAGCTGACTGAACCACAGGTTGAGATAGATGTACTGTACAAGATGAAGAAGAATGGGAGAAAATGTCAATATAAAGTAATGTGTTAAGATAGTGTGTTAGATAAGAGGTAAATGAAAGGACCACCAAAGGAGGAAATGGGTGGAAAATTGACTACGTCTAAAGCCAGAGGTAGGAGTACAGTAGATGAGGAATAGAATGTGGTGGAATGTTGGGATGAGAGATTTAGTGAAGATAAAAAAAGGATTATTTGTGGTTCAATTGCACAGTGAAGAGAACACCATGTGCTAAGCAGATAGATCGGGTAACTAGGAAGGAAGTGAGAGAGGAAAATATGGCAAGTGATGAGGATAGAGTAGAGTCAGTGAAGAAGAATTTTAGGGAGAATAAAAAGTTGTTTTACAGATAAGTAAATGCATAAGGAAAGTTTAGTCAACAAGCAGGTCTCAAAATAATATATAACAATGAAGAGATATTTTCTGAAATGGATGCAGTTCTAAAGTAAGTATTTCAAAGATTTGGTGAATGTGGAAGATGGGAAAAGAGGCAGAGCTGGACGACACAAGATGGAGAATGTCAATGTAACTTTGATGATACTTATAGAACTGAGGAATTGGTGTTGGAGGCAACTTAGAGGTCGAAGGACTTAAAGGCGTGGGAGCTGATGGGATTACAAATGGAAATTTGTAGGATGATACACTGGTGTTAACACAATACCGAGGGAACCTGCCAAGATTTCCAAGCCTAAGGATAGCCATGCGGTTGTCTCCATAGCAGCGCCTGACTGCTGCATCACAACTCATGATACTGGGGAGGAGTTTTGGCCATGTATAAGAAGCGAAAGCAAACAAGGAGATACCCTAGATTCATTTTGTCTAAAATTTCCGCTTGAATTAAAAAAAAAGCAGCAGTAATATCAAGAATAATGGATGGATGCAATGGTTTTAGAGGAAAATAATGAGTGACTGAAGGTTTGACTACAAGCTAAGGAAAAGGCACTTACTTAGAGATCTGTTATAGTTAGGCAGATAGGAAATTCTAACAAAGGACTGTTAGAAATCTGATAAGAAATTGTCCTTGACGAGGTTAATGAGCATGCATAAGGTGAATGATGTCTAACAAGTGATTATGCAAGCCAAATCCCCTGAAGTGCTAGGAGTTTTGGAATCAAAGAATAGCTCTCGCTAATTGGAATACCTAAAGAGAAAGCTACTTAGCATTGTAAATTTACATCCTTGTATTACTCTGAGATATTAAAAAATGCCTCTCTAATTCACTAATTCAATCATTCGCTCATTATTACAATCACTCTAAGTCCTGCATTAAAATTATCATTCATATGAGATCGCTTGTAATTTTGCTGGGTTAAGGTTTTTAAGCATGGTTTTGCTTTTAAAATGATTTTGCAAGGTTAAGACTGTCTTAAGGATTCTAAGTATGGTTTTGCTTTTAAAATAATTTTGCAGGGTTAAAACTATCTTAAGGTTTTAAGTATGGTTTTGCTTTTAAAATAATTTTTTGCAGGGTTAAGTCTATCTTAAGGTTTTCAAGCATGGTTTTGCTTTTAAAATAATTTTGCAGGCTTAAGAATATCTTAAGGTTTTAAGTATGGTTTTGCTTTTGAAATAGGCTAATTTTGTAGGGTTAAGATTATCTTAAGATTTTTAGAATAGCTTTGCTTTTAAAATAATTTTGCAGATTTAAGACTATCGTAAGGTTTTTAAGTATGGTTTTGCTTTTAAGATAATTTTGCAGGGTTAAGAATGTCTTAAGGTTTTTAAGCATGGTTTTGCTTTTAAAATAATTTTGCAGGGTTAAGATTATCT
>JANJGK010000003.1:46114910-46134910 GCA_039081455.1 Macrobrachium rosenbergii | reverse complement strand
TGGCACTGGAAAGGACAGCCAAGACAGCTCCTCAGTTTGTGAGGCTGGGGAGACGCCAAGGCGTGAGATAGGAAAGGAGATGAAAAAGCTGACAGGTTCTGAGGTGGAGCTGCTGTCGGGTACATGGATCATGTCCATAAGTTCTGAGATGGGTGCAGTGCCACCTGGCACTGGTAGAGAGCCTTCTGTGCCAGAGATTAACAGTGTGGAGGTTAATGATTTCTCCTCATAATCACCCTTAGGAATGAGTCATGGGTTTACTGATGGCGCTGTTTTTCCTGGTGCACAGGAGGAAGAAGTTGAATGTGCAAGAGGTTTACATTTTGCAAGTGGTTCCTCTGGCCCTGGCACTGAAGCAGGCTCAGGCATGAGGATTGAAGGAGTGACATCAGTGATGTCTGGGTCAATAGTGCCAGACGTTAACTCAGGTGTATTGTTCAAGTGGCCAGAATCTAAATCTGAGAAGGGCTCAATGACCGAAATAGATGGAGCACTACACAAGTCAGGTGTAGGCACGGACCGGAGGCATGGCACTGGCTCGTCTGCTGGAGTTGACTTAGTCCATGGGAAGTAGTCCTTCAATAGGTCAAGGCCTAATATGAGGTGATGGCATCCGGGAAGATCTTCCACCACTCTTAGGCAGCACTGATTTATTGTTATGTGGTCAGTGCTTCTGTGACTTGTTGTCACCCTCAGGAGGATGGTGGGGATCATTTGGGTGATACGTTCCACCCATTCAAAAGTCATTCCTTTGTCCTCTCTGATTTGGGTATCTTCAGGTAGCATATACTGTGCAATAATGGAGCCCTTGGCCTCTATATCAGCCAAGTGGTACAAACTCCACTTGACCCAGGTTAAATTATCATCAGGGAGAGCAATGTTGAACTCTCTTTCATTTAGTTGGAACTGCAGTGAGTCCAAGAAACACTTGTGTCTGGATTTTTTCGGAGATGCAGCGGACCTAGTCAGACACTGGGTGGAATTTTTGGAAAGCCCACGCATGTTGCACAAAGCGCAGAACTTTTGCTTCTACTCCTTAAAGGGAGACCAGCCCTTGGACTGTGTCTCTGGAGCAGATGTCGGTGCTGGCTGAGCCTCGACGACAGGGCTGGGTGGAAGCAAAGCATCTGATGGGGAATTAAAAGGATCAAGACCCATTTCGGGCTCAAGAAAGAGCCTAGTTGGGAAACTCTGTCCTAGTAGATCATAATCTCCAGGAAGGAAATTGACTACTCCAAAGGTATTTATTCTACTTGTTGGGGTGTGATAACCTTCAGTCGGACAGTTGGGAATTTTGTCCTGTGTCCATCGACACTTTCATATGTTATCGTTTTCATGGCGTTGATAACTACCTAGGCCAGTACCCCATCTTCTAGTATGAGGGGGATTTTGCTGTAGGGGTCCTCAAGAGTGGAGACCATATGACGGTAAGGACTGTATCTGGGAGGTGCTACAAAGATAGACCCCTCAACTGGTGACCCTAGCAGAAGGGCTCCCCTTTGGATGGGTGCCAAGAGCGTCTTTGAAGCCAGCCATCCATACCCTCTTTTACATAAGCTTGTAACTGACCTCCAGTATCACCTGCTTTTAATCCTATCTGCTCATAGAGAGTGACTGCCTCTTCTTAGGTAGCCATTTTGCTGAGTTGCTAATGGTTGAATATTTTCAACTATGGTGGATGATTTGGTGTTTGATGGGTTAGTAATGTAAATGTAAGAGTGGCACTGGATGAGAAGATAGTGCCTCTAGCTTGTGCAGTACAGGTACAGATGAATAAGTAATGAGTGGCCATGCCAGAAAGGGAACAGAATAGAAATGCCACTCTGAACGGGCAGAGTATAATGAAATAGGTTAAAGGTGGGCTTATAGGGCTCCGGCTATAATAAGAGTGTCCCCTTTTGGTAAGTTGGCACTGGCTCTAAGTGCGATGGTGCTCTAGCAAACTAGTAGAAAATGGGTGAGTTCCACAGGGTGGAGATGGATGGCACAGGGCTGGATATTAAGGGCAGCAATTCGGGCAAGGGCCTGTGAATACTGTGAGAGTGCTCCTTATGAAAAGGGTGGCACTGAAAGCGTTCCTTGGAGTGAGTGGGTGACACTCACAGTATAGATTGTGGCAGTCTTAGCGCAGGCTCGTTCCTTGGGAATTGAGCATGAGGTTGTGGCTTGTTCAAGAGAATGTTTGGGCACTTTGGAGTGCAAAGTTAGGGCTTTGGTTCGAATGAACATCTTGTGGCCCTTTAAGGGTGTTCAAATAGAATGGAGTTTTGGTTTTATTCATGCATGGATGAGGCTGGCTATGGCATGAAGTTAAGGAGTTCTGGGGAAATCGAGGGTTTGTGTGTGTTGAATGCAGTTATTTGGGTTCCGTAGAACTTTAGGGTTTGTGCATGTTGATTTGGGTTCCGAAGAACTTAGGGTCTGTGCATGTTGAACGCTTCAGGGTGTCTCGAAAGACGTAAGGGTGTTTGTGACAAACAATTTGGGTTGTCTCGAAAGGACGCAAGAATGTTCATGGTGAACAATTCAGGGTGTCTTGAAAGACTCAGGTTGTTCGTATGAACAGCTTCAGTATGTCTAAAAAGACTCAAGGTGGTTCGAATGGACGGATTCAGTATGTCTAGAAAGACTCAAGGTGGTTCGAATGAACAGATTTAGTATGTCTAAAACAACTCAAGGTGGTTCTAATGAACAGATTTAGTAGGTCTAAAAGACTCAAGGTTGGTTCGAATGTATGGATTTGGGAAGTCACGCAAGGACTTTGGATTGCTCGAAATGAACGGAGATTTGGGGAAGTTGCGTAAGGACTTTGGATTGTTCAAAATGAACAGAGATTTGCGAAGTCACGTAAGGACTCTGGATTGTTCGAAATGAATGGAGACTTGGGAAGTCACGTAAGGACTCTGGATTGTTCGAAATGAACAGATAAGAAGTCTCATATGGACTTGGATGGTTCAAAATAATCGGATAAGAAGTCTCATATGGACTTGGATGGTTTGAAATGATCGAATAAGAAGTCTTGTTTGGACTTGGATGGTTTGAAACAATCGGATAAGAAGTCTTGTAGGACTTGGATGGTTCAAAATGAACGGATAAGAAGTCTCGTATGGACTTGGCTGGTTTGAAATGATTGGATAAGAAGTCTCGTATGGACTTGGATGGTTCGAAATGAATGGATAAGAAGTTTCATATGGACTTGTATGGTTTGAAATGATAGGACAAAAAGTCTCAAATGGACTTGGATGGTTCGAAATGAATGGATAAGAGGTCTCATAAAGACTTGGATTGTTTGAAGTGAACGGATAAGAAGTCTTGTATGGACTTGGATTGTTCGAAGTGAACGGACAAAAAAGTCTTGTATAGACTTCGATGGTGAAGTTTCATAAAGGCTTGAATTGTTTGAAGTGAACGGATAAGAAGTCTTGTATGGACTTGGATGGTTCAAAATGAACGAATATGAAGTCTAGTAAAGATTTGGATTGTATGAAGTGAACGGATAAGACATCTTGTATGGACTTGGATGGTTTGAAATGATCGGATAAGAAGCCTTGTATGGAATTGTTTGAAATGATCGGATAAGAAGTCTCGTATGGACTTGGATGGTTCGACATGAACGGATATGAAGTGTCATAAAGATTTGGATTGTTCGAAATGAACGGATAAAAAGTCTCGTATAGACGTGGATGGTTCAAAATGAACAAATATGAAATCTCATAAAGAATTGAATTATTTGACGTGAATGGATAAGACGTCTCGTATGGACTTGGATGGTTCAAAATGAACGGATATGAAGCCTCGTAAAGATTTGGATTGTACGAAGTGAATGGATAAGAAGTCTCGTATGGACTTGGATGGTTCAAAATGATTGGATAAGAAGCCTTCTATGGACTTGGATGGTTTGAAATGAATGGATAAGAAGTCTCGTATGGACTTTGATGGTTTGAAATCAATGGATAAGAAGTCCTGTAAAGACTTGGGGTTGTTTGATGTGAACAGATAAGAAGTCTCATATGGATTTAGATGGTTCAAAATAAACAGATGTGAAGTCTCATAAATATTTAGATTGTACGAAGTGAATGGGTGAGAAGTCTTGTATGGACTTGGATGGTTCAAAATAATTGGATAAGAAGTCTTGTATGGACTTGGATGGTTCAAAATGAATGGACATGAAGTATCGTAAAGAATTGGATAGTACGAAGTGAAGGGATAAGAAGTCTCATATGGACTCAGATGATTTGAAATGATCGGATAAGAGGTCTCGTATGGACTTGGATGGTTCGAAATGAATGGATAAGAAGTCTCGTATGGACTTGGATGGTTCGAAATGAACGGATAAGAAGTGGTGTAAAGATTTGGCTTGTTTGAAGTGAATGGATAAAAGTCTCATATGGACTAGGATGGTTTAAAGATAATGCATATGAAGTCTCGTAAAGACTTGGATTGTTTGAAATGAATGGATGAGAAGTCTTGTATGGACTTGGGTCTAGCACAAAGGTTAATGCAAGCCTAAAATAATGATTTGCTGAGAAATATTGGAGCTAGCTGGCGATTAAATGACAAGGCTTACGTAGATTTGAATATTGCTTAGAATAGGTTCGAATATACAATTAAATGCTTGAATGAATGATTATGCTGGCGTCGCAGCAAACGTTATTAAATTATATTGCTCTGGGCAATTTGGAAGCAGTAGTTTCTGATTATACACAATTAGATGCATGAATAAACAATTTAGCTGGCTTCTCAGCTAGGTATAAATGCATAAAATGCGACAAGGAAAGGACTTTGCTTATTTCGAAGTGAGTGAGATCAAATGCGGTAGAATATGATGAGTACAAAAATCTTAAATCTTTCATGCACGGACAAAGTTATATTTGCCAAGATCACGTGCACAAAAGAATGGAACGAAATTACGTTACTCTACTGGACCTGATTGAACACGTGATCATGAGGGATGTGTTTACTTTACTGGTACGTAGTCAAGTGTGACCGGGTTTGTTATGACAGGGTCTGCACATGCTCAACATCTGAATCAAAAAGGGTTGCACAGGATCTTTATGAAACGACTGAACAATAGTGGGAAATCATTCATCCGCCGTCTTCATGAGTGCGTTTAATAGGCTAGGATTCTTTCTATGACTCGCGTTAAGGAAATATGTATATAATATATATGTATGCAATATATATATATATATATATATATATATATATATATATATATATATATATATATATATATATACAGGCAGTCCCCGGTTAATGGCGACAGTCCCCGGTTAATGGCGATCTGGTTTTACGGCGCTTGTTTAGCGACGAAAATCGGCAATATTCAGTGCTGAAAATTACAGGTTTCCACTTATCAGCACCGATAATTGGGTGTTGGTGCCAATACATACCTAACAGAGGCGCTGATAACCGAAAATCGGTATGTGCCTAAATTTCTTTAATCCCCAGTATAATGCTAAACATTCCCTTTCTGTAGTACAATAATTTCTTCCTGCTGGGTTTAAGACTCTACTAGCATAATATACTGCCCTCATTCTACTTTTGTCTTTTTGTAGTAATACAGCTCCTAGCCCTGTACTTGAGGCATCACAGGCTAAGTGAAAGTCTTTGGAGAAATCTGGGTAGACTAGTACAAGATTCGTTGTCATTTTACTCTTTAGCGTTTGGAAGGCTGTCTCTTGCTCTTTATTCCATTCATATTTGACATCCTTCCTTGTTAATTCTGTTAATGGTTTGGCTATCATAGTAAAACCCTTAATAAAAAGTCTATAGCAACCTATCATTCCTAGGAATCGTCTCAATGCTTTCAAATGTGTGGGAGCTGGATATTCAACTATTGCCTTTATCTTGGCCTAAGTATTCCAAAGATTTCATTAAGAATTGACATTTCTTTAATTTGATTTTTAATCCTGATATTCTTAATCTTTCTAGGACTATTTCTAAAGTTTTGAGGTGACTTTCTAAATCTTTATTAAAAATGATAACGTCATCTAGGTAAACTGCAACATTTTCTATGTCTCCAAGAATTTGTAACATTAATCTAACAAAAGTTAAAGGACCTGAAGTGAGTCCAAATGGCATGACTTCAAATTGTAAGTGTTCTTTATGTGTGCTGAAGGCTGTGTATGGTTTTGACTCTTCGTTTAAAGTTACTTGCCAATATCCACTCAGCAAATCTAATGATGAAAATATTTTTGCACCTCCTAATTGAGCTAACATATCTCGAATTACTGGCATTGGCATTCTATCTGGGATTGTGTTGGAATTTAACTTTCTATAATCTATCACAAGTCTCCAATTTCCATCTTTCTTTGAAACAAGTAGAATGGAGAATTATATGGAGATTTGGAAGGGATGACTACCCCATCTTTCTTCATTTCTTCTATCAAATTATGGATGACTACCCCATCTTTCTTCATTTCTTCTATCAAATTATCAACTATGGGTCTTTGGCTCATTGGTAATCTGTAATTAGGAATCAAGAATGGTTTTGCTCCATCATCTAACAAAATTCCATGTTGTAGGACATTTGTTCTGCCTAGTTTATCTCCTTCTACAACTATTACACATCTGTATTTCTCTAATACCTGAATTAATTTATTTTTGTTTTCTGAGAAATCTGTTTTATTCATCTCTTTGCTTAGTTCAGACTTTTGAGCAGTTACAGAGAAAAATGCTTTTTCTTCCAGTGTTAGTAAAGGGTTGTTAATAGGTATTCCTTTGCAAAAGACAGTCCTGCCTGCATATAGTGTTAGTTTGTTATCTGAGTAGTTTTGGACATAAACTTCACAAGTATTACCCTTCAGGTGGGCTAATGAATTATCCATTCTGATAAATCTGGCAATTCCTCATTTAATAACAGAACGTCTTTAACCTCTACCTCTTCTTTTCCCCTTAATTGTATTTTTGTTAAACACTTTGGATGCAAAGTTACTTGTCTATTAAGTATGAACTGTACTTTGTTATCATCAGCAGTGCTTATGCAACATATCTCTTCATCTTCTATATCTGCAAAGTATCAATGTTCTGTATACTTACTAGTTTCTTCAGTTATTACTATTACATTATTTACTGTATATCTGCTTTATTTATTTATTTGATAACAATGCTTCATTTAGTAATTTCCCTTCATTATTACAACTTATTACTACATTGCTATAGCTATCAGTATTTATCTCTGTATATTTATCAGTATATAGGCGCCTTTGTTTTTCGTTATATTCAGAATCTCGGTGATCGCCATTATTTGTATCTAGGTCATTTCTTTCTTCGGAGTATATAGTTTCTTGATGTGCACATCTTCTTGATTCTCTACTCTGCAATTATGGGAATTCCTCTTTTCTATCCTTTTTCTATTTTATCTCTGTAGTTCTGATAGAAATTCATTTCTCTCTATATGTAGTTCGGATTCCACAATAAGCTGTAGGTCCCGTTGCTAAGTAACCAATTGGTTCTTAGCCACGTATAATAAGTCTAATCCTTCGGGCCAGCCCTAGGAGAGCTGTTAATCAGCTCAGTGGTCTGGTAAAAGTAAGGTATACTTAAGTTCTCTTTATGGTAATGTCCTTTATGTATGTCTTTCTCGCTTGCCGAAGCCGTCTCAGACAAATTGATCAGATTTGGGTGAAACTTTTCTTCTTCAAGCGTACAGCATACGCTCCTTTGATTATCCTGTTTCAGGCTAATCCTTCCTTCTCTGCAGTCCAGGATGATTCCACATCTCTTCATTAGGTTAAATGAGAACAATACTTGTGAGGGGAAAAATCTGTCTTCTAGAACTAGAAAACTTTCAACAGATTTATGTGACGAAATGTCTATTTCTAAGTTCACATTTCCTAAACTTTTAATCTGTTTACCCGCTACTCCTTTTATTATTCTGCTTTGACCCTGAATTAGCGTTTCTTCAACGCCTAAGTATCTGGTTAAAGCGTGTTTATATATTATGTTTACAGTACTATCTGAATCCATGAGTACAGTACATATCTTTCCATTTATGGGAACTTTAATGATAGGTAAATCCTTTCTGGTTATTTCTTCTTCTCTCATGGAGAATACTACTTCTTTACTCTGCAAATAGGAAAATGTGGATGAACCTTCACTTCCCCTTTTTGCTAATTCTTCTGTTTTTATATTATCTTCTTGAAGGGACTTTCTTGCTTTCTTATGTGTAGGGATAAATTGTCATTGACTTGAAGACTTATTTGATGTTGGGCGATTGCTGCTTAATTCAATTACTTCTTTACTGTTTTCCTGGAACCAGCAATTCCTGGTTAAATGTCCTGCCTTCTTGCAAATCGTGCAGTTAGGAGGCCTTCTGCACTCGTTTGTAGAATGACTGGTATATCCGCAGTTTTCACAGGCTGTCTTTGGTCTCGCTCCTTGAGCAGTTCACTTGGGTTGAATTATTTGTGTTTGAGCTTTGACCATATTTATAAGGTTTGGGAGGACCACCCTTTGTTTGATTCGGTCTTCCTTTCTGGTTTGGATTCCATTTTCTTTTAGTATTTTGGGCATATTTTCCTTGAAAGGTAGTTGGTCTATTCCCTACTTGTCTGGAATTATCATAGAACTTATTATTAATTCTAAAGGTAGGATTGTTATTTCTGCCTTTCCTTTCATTTTGTGTTTCTGTTATTCCTACAAATTCTTTGGAGAGATTTATCTCTTTCTTTTGTATTTCTTCTCTCATGGTTTTCAATGCTTGAAGGCTGTCTTTCTTTGGATCAATTTTTATTTTCCTGAAAGCCTTCTTTTCATCTTCTCCAAGGGCATTATAAATTGTTCCAAATGCCAAGTAATTCAAAACATGCCTTAGATCAACTAAATTATTGTCGTTATCACCAAACTGTGTCTTATCTCCTCTGGTGATGCCTGTTTTCTTTAAGTGTTCTGTTATTTTCTCTATTGCATTCTCAACACTTGCATACAGATTAGCTATTGTTTCATATTGCTGGTTAAGGAATCTGGTTATGTTATATAAACTGTCAGTCTTATTTACTGGTTCCCAGAGTGATAAACAAATTTCTTTGAATTCCACATAGTTATTAAGTTTGCTAAAACTCGTGGAATTCAGAGTTTCGTGGGCGTCACCGTGTTCTGAACTTACGAGAATCAAGGCTTCATTTACTGTATAAGATTCGAGTCGACTTTTGTCAGGATTTTAATCATCCACCTGCCCACAGAAGCGTGTAGCTGTTGTTATTACAGCTACTTGATTCATATTGCGATATTTGAAGGTGTGAGTATTATTAGTATTGTTACTAATATTATTACTGTTGGTATTATTAGAATTATTAATACTATTTTGGTTCTGGTTAGTTGTGTTATTATTGTTAGTATTTCTTTGCACTAAAGTTGAGTGGGAAATTAGTCTTGGAATTCGGCTACGCCTGAGTGTCGACAGTCTTAAATTTTACGGTGAATGGCTAACTGTGTTCAGTAATTCATCAAAGACTCTTTGCATTTTACAATAAAATTATTCAAATTGAGCACACCACTTCATATATATGTATATATATATATATATATATATATATATATATATATATATATATATATATGTATAAAAAAATGTTACACTATCCACACAGTACCATAAAATAAAAGAAACTATCAAAATATAATAGTAAAAAAAATTTAAATTGTTAAATGGAGTTCAAGTGCACAAGTAAAATAAATCCTTCAAAAGTAATTATTCAAATAGACAAAAAAAATCTTATGTGAAATTGGGCATCATATCATCAAGAAAAAAAATATCCATCACAATGAGCACACAAAATTGCATATAATTACTCAAAATATTTATCACCATCTGAGTGAGAAAAATAAGAATTCCCTTTCTAAATTATTTACTAAACAAATAATTATCATAGAGAGAGTAATAATTGTAATTACGCTTACAAAAAAAAATTAATTCACTAGAGAGAGAGAGTTTCCTTAATCTTCAGTTTGATAAAGAGAGGTTACATAATCTTTACTCTATTATAAATTTAAAAATTCTTCACTTCTTCACACATTTAAAGAGAGAGAACAGTAAATCTCACTTTCTCGATAACTTACAGGTTGTTGTTATTACGGAATTCTTTCGTAGTCGATAAGTTGTTCTTCTGTTGTTGTCGCCTTCGGAGCTTTGTTGAAACACACTCTGCGTTGTTTCTGTTACACTCATGGCGATAGCTTGTTAAACACACTCGCTGCCTGTTGTTGCTCGATGTTGTGCCAGCTCACTGTGTTGTGGTTTTGCTTCTCCGTTGTGCACCATTACTGTTTATGTTCACTTCTGTTTGACGCTTTATTGCAGGATTTTATTTCTTCATATAAGTTTTGCTTGCCGTCGCAAAATCTAAGTTCATTTTGTAGATTTTCGTTTCACTGTAACTTAGGTAATTGCACTGATATTTCTGTTAATGTCTGTTTGTTTCGTCTCGCCTTCTGGATCCTATATCACTGCCACCAAATTTATGTCGTGCACAAGTTTATTTCCATAACTTGTGTGACATATTATTGTTCCCTTCTTACCTGCGTCTTTCTTCTAAGTCGGCGAAGTATTCGTCCACAGCGTCTCCTCCCATTGTCAGCAGCTTACGAGTTGTTATTTAGAAGGGATATATGTGAAATGTGATTATATCTCTCAGAAAGGCGTAATGGAGATGAAAGGGGTAGCTTCTTACTTTAATGATGAAAGTTAATTACATACACAAGTACAATTACGGTTACAGTTTATTATCTTGAAAACCACTCTTGCTATTCGAAGTTAAGTTTATGTCTGGTTAAGTAGCCCGTGGTCAGGGTAAGGTTAAGTAGACGTGAACAGAATCTGGTTAAGTAGCCCACGATCAGAGTCTGGTTGGGACCACGGAAGCTATGGGAAAGTGCTGCGTCTTCTTGTATTGGTGACTATCGACTCTAATGATTCTTCTCTGGCTTCATTCTTCTCTGGAACCCCTGGTTCTTCTTGCTATCTTCCATCTCCTCCCTTGAAGTTACCTCATTGGAAGAATTTATCTGTAAGGCCTCCCCTCAAACAGCTTGATTGGGAAGGACAGTTGTGGGTGTTGTTAAAATCTCTCCTTAGAGAATTTGATTGGAAATGACCTCAGAAGGAGGTGTAAATGACTCCTCCCTAGAATGTTTAACTGGAGAAATGGTGAACTACTTCACTTTGTCCAGCCCCTTTTCATGGAATTTCATGTAAACGCCTCCTATTGAAAGCGGGGTTATAGATATGGCTGGAACATTAACTCTTGATGAGGCGCTTGGTCAGCTCAGTCGCGAGGGCACAGGTTCAAGATTTTATGATCGGTTTTATGGCCCTGGGCACGATATACTTGCTCACTGTTTTGAGTTTGTGTAACATGGTTTCCTGCGGTTAGCTTACTTGACATTTCTAGCCTTGCAATGCATAACAACCAAAGCTTAATTGTTGTTCTCTCTCTCTCTCTCTCTCCTCTCTTTATTCTCTCTCTCTCTCTCTCTCTCTCTCTCTCTCTCTCTCTCTCTCTCTCTCTCTCTCTCTCTCTCTCTCTCTCTCTCTTTATTTAAAAGTTACTGCTCTGTTGCGTATAAATTGTACTTTGTTATCATCAGCTGTGCTAACACAACATATTTCTTCTTCTTTTATGTCTGAAAAATAGTAAAGTTCTGTATCTCCAGTGGTTTCTTCTGTTACTTCTATTATACTATTTATGTCTGATTTATTCATTTTATAAGAGCAATACTTCAATACTTCATTTAATATTTTCCCTTCACTTTCACAACTCATTACTATATTGCTATAATTATATGTACAGGCGCCTTGATTTTCGTTATATTCAGTGTTTTGGTCATCACAATTATTTATATTTGGGTAATTATTTTTGTCTGGGTATATATATATCATCTGTATGTGCACATCTCAACAATTCTGTATTATGTAATTGTGGGAATTCCCCTTTTTTATGTTTTTATTTTATCTTGTTTGTTCTGGTTACTTATCTGTCTTTCCTGTATGTCTGTCTCGCTTGTCGAAACTGTCTCAGACAAATTGATCAGATTTGGGTGAAACTTTTCTTCGTCAAGCGTAAAACATACGCTCTTTTGATTATCCTGTTTCAGGCTAATCTTTCCTTCACTACTATTTAATATTATTCCACATCTCCTCATTACCTTAAATAAGAACAGTACTTGTGTGGGAAAACACCTGTCTTCTAAAACTAGAAAACTTTCGTAAATTTATGTGACAAATATTTATTTCTAAGTTCACATTCCCCAGACCTTTAATCTGTTTCCGTGCTATTCCTTTTATTACTCTACTTTGACCCTGAATCTGAGTTTCTGCAATGCCTAAATATCTGGTTAAAGGTATTTTATCAAGTATATTTATAGTACTACCTGAATCAATGAGTAGAGTACATTTCTTTCCATTTATTGGAATCTTTACAATAGGCACATCCTTTCTATTCCTTCCTCTTTCAAGGAAAATATTACTTCTTTGCTATGTAAATTGGAAAATGCGGATGAACCTTCATTTGCCATTGTAACTATTTCTCCTTTTTCTCTTTCATCACCTTGAAGGGATTTACTTTCTTTTCTCTGTAAAGGGGTTAATTGTCACTGACTGGAAGATTTATTTATATTTGGGCGACTGTTACTTATATCTATAACCTCTCTATTGGCTTCCTTATTATTGCAGCAACAGTTTTTAGTTAAATGCCCGATCTTTTTTGCAAACTGCACAGATTCTAGGCTTCCTGCATTCCTTAGTGGAATGATTGATATACCGGCAGTTTTCACATGTTATTTTTGATCTACCTTCTTGAGCTGAATTATTCTCTGGTTCTGATTTGTTTCACTATATCTTATGGGTGGACCGAGGAATGGTCCATTCCTCGATTGATTCTGTCTTCCTTTCTGGTTTGGATTCCACTTGTTCCCAGTATTTTGTGCATATTTCCTTTGAAAGGAAGTTTGTCTATTCCCTACTTGTCTGGAATTATCATTATACTGATTTCTTTTATATGAATCATGGTTATTTCTACCTTTTCTTTCATTTTGTGTTTCTGTTACTCCTAAAAATTCCTTAGAAAAAATCTGTCTCTTTCTTCTGGATTTCTTTCCTCATTGGTATTAAAGCTGTAAGGCTATCACTTTTAGGATCAATTTTAACTTTCTTAAAAGCCTTCGTTTCTTTTTCTCCGAGAGCGTTATATATCGTTCCAAATGACAAGTAATTTAAAACATATCTCAGACTAACTAAATAATTTTCTTCATCACCAAAAACATTCTTGTCTCCTATGGTGATGTTTGTTTTTCTCAAGTCTTCAGTTACTTTGTGTGTTGATTCTTCATGTTATGAACCAAACCTCGGTCCATCAGGTTCCATCATCAATTACAGAGAAATGGACTGGAAAGACTGGCAGAAGCCGAGACAACAACGGGGAAAGGGGAACAACAAAAACATTATTACGTAATATACATATTTACAATTGAGTCAAGTCTGGCGTAAATCAATAAATAAATATACCACATCACACAACCAAAGAGTCAGTCAAATAACAAAGATATAGTAAAATTAGTTATTTTAAAATAAAACTTTACCACACAAGCAAAAAGTAACAAATACCATATAAAAGTGAACAACATTTCAGCTACATCAAACAATAATAAACAATACAGACAGCACAATGGTCATAAGTAGCATCAATTAACATAAATAATGGTATAACCAAAAATATAAAAATAACTGAGAAATCAATGCAGCACAAATAACAGTAATCCAAATTTTCATAAATATCAATTCACTCATAATTCATAAATATCTGTAATAATAATTCACAATCCTCCTACCCAGAGATGTCAAGACCACTAACAAGGGTCACAGAGGATGACCATCAAAGGTCATCGAGGATGACCATCAAACTACTGCCGTGAGGTCATCAAAACCGCCCCATGACGGCAAACAGGAATATCTCCACGAAACACAGATGTTCACAGCAGAGTCGATGCGACAGCCCCATACTGCTGTCTCAGAGGAATGCCTCCTCTCCACTGATGACTAGGGTTAGTCATCAACTCATCCTCGAACTCGAACGAAGTTCACATTCTCGAATACTGTAGGGGCCAACAGGTAATTACTACCTGGTGTTAAACACGTCCATGCTGCTATGCTGTCTAGACCCTGACTCGATGATCACCCAAACTTGACTAACGTTCTGCCGACGAAAGCAACAGACGTAAACTATAAACATAAACTGTAAACACAAAAAAATAAGCACCACCAGCTGAGGAGTGCACCCACAACAAGGAAACAATCGTTCATTACACAAAACAAGCACTAAGCCTTACATTCAACATCTGTGTGAAGATTTGCTATGGATTCTCCATCATAATGCTGGGTATGGAATTTGTTAATATTATATAAGGCATCACTTTGACTCACTGGTTCCCAGATTGATAAACAAATTCTTCCAAATTCAGTGTATGTCGTTGTGTTACTGATTCTAAATGAATTCAAAGTTCTGTGTGCATCATCACTTTCTGAACTAACGAGAAGCAAGGCTTTGTTAATTCTAGCTCTTTCATCTGTTATTCTCCCTGTAGAAATACAACTGTCTGCATCCATTAACCACTGGTTCACAGAATATGATTCTAACCTATTTTTGTCAGGATTTGAACTTTCAACTCTTCCACAGAATCGTGTGGCTTGTGTAATGATTGCTGCTTGCACCATTGTTCTAAATTGAAATGTGTTATTATTGTTATTATTATTGTTACTTGTATTGCTTCTTCCTTGAGTTAATGATATTCGTGAACTTAGCACTGGAATTCGACTGTCTAACTGTTGTTTGTCGTAAAAGGTAATGTCTATTTCTAATTGCATTCCTCAATGCATCAAACGAATCCTGCATCACAATGGTATTCTAAAAATCATAAAAAAATTTATACCCAAATACACAACAGTATTCAAAAATACATCAACAGCATGTTATGTCATTAAAAATTCCTATCTATCAAACAAAAAAAATCACCTTAAAAAATTTTTTTAGAAGAATTATAAACGTTATATACCTTCTGAGAGAGATAATTATAAAAGTCTTATACTTTATGAGAGAGAACTTAAAAAAAAAATACACTCACACAGAGAGAGAATAAAATAACTTTCCAATCACGGCTTACTTATTTTCTGTTGTTTTTCAGTCCAGCTGTTGCTTGTTATCACTTTTCCTTTCTGCAACCAACACTGTCGTTGTTTTCGTTTGCTGTAGACACGTCGTTTGCTGTAGACACGCAGTTCGCTGTAGACACATTGTATCTGACATCTGGTTTTAAAACTTGACTAAAACTGGCCCATTCTTGTTTTGTTGACCATCAAGGATATGGCTTCTTCTTAAATTCACAGCAATGTTGATTTCTAATGGAAATATATGTACATGTGAAATGCACTCATCCATTTTTAACAGATTGTAAAAAAATCTGTTTGGGTGTGTTTCGAAAGTCACCAAAACACACGCTACTGTTGTTGATACTTCACTGGATGCTTGCGTTGTATTCTCGTGTTCACTTGTTATTTACTTTGTTTCTCGTTGTTCAATAATGTTTCTTAGTTGTGGGTTTTCTAAGCGGTAATGTTTATAAATATTATTTCACTCCGAATGTTTTGACTGTTGACGTTTGTAGCAGGACGCTTGCGTTCTTGAGGTTCAATCTTTGTTTTCGTCGATGTTATGATTCACTTCACTCTGTTGATGTTTTGTAGCGGGAATGTTTTTAAACTCTTGAGTTTTGATTCACTTCGTCACTTGTTATGTCCTTCGCTCTGTTTTTAAATTCTTGCTTGTGTATGCTTCGTTCACTGACACTGCACTTTTTACGTCTTCTGCAGATCCCACCGGTGCCACCATTTATGTTATGACTTTCTGATTTATCTTTCTTTTTATTCTTGTTTGGGCACTAATGTGATAATGAATTCTCTTTATGATTCATGTTATTTGTTGCCCATGTAGAGAAGTTTATTTTTTTCTTTATAGATGCTTTATCGTTTCTGGTTTTGTCGTTATAGTAGCGTTTTGAGTCCCAGGAGGCTTAAGAAGACAGTGCATGCTTTCTCACTTCATTACACACTAATTAAAATATACATTAGATTTACAGAATTAAATGAATCGAAGTATGAACCAAAGTTTGAGCCTTTCTTCTTCTTAACCCACAACTGGTGAGGCCTGCGACCTCATTCTTCAAGGCTCTTTCTTCTTCTGCTTCTGTCTGTTCCTTCTCTGCTCTCTCTGCTTCTATCCTTCCCTTTTTGAAGGATTTTAAAAATGGAATGCCCCTCCTAAAATAGGCGGGCAACAGCTTCTTTCCAGCCCCTTGGTAGATGTCTAATTGGATGAAGACTTATCTAATTAATTACACCTTTGGGTGTAATTAAATGAATTAACCCCTCCTTAGTAGGTGGGACTAATTACATCACCGGAAATCTTAGATTTCCGGTGAGATTTAACACCTAAGTACATAGACTAGCTTGTTTAAGAATTCCTTTAACGATTTCAATAGATTATACTGGCACCCTGTTTGACTACATGTGCATAACACATCCTGTTTTGCTATTCTCTCTCTCTCTCTCTCTCTCTCTCTCTCTCTCTCTCTCAGTCTCTCTCTCTCTCTCTCTCTCTCTCTCTCTCTGTCTTTATTTCGTTTCATTATTCCAATCTCTCTCTATGTCTTGTTTCTCTCTCTCTCTCTCTACTATTCATCAATCTATCACTGGTTCTCTTCTCAGTTCTTTTTCTCTCTGTTATATCATTACATCACTCGGTCACTACCAAACATTGTCCTCAATGTTTAATCAAACATAAAGTGGATACAAATAAAATGGATTCAAAACATAATAATGCATATAATAAAAACTGTTTCTCCAACTGTGAAGTAAAAGATATAAGTTCATCAAAACATATATATATATATATATATATATATATATATATACAGTATATATATATATATATATATATTGAAACATCAATTATTGTTAAAATATCAAATACTGAACGAATACATGGACAATAAACATATGAATGATAAACATATTATGCAAGAAATAATGTTAGCATAAAATTTTTACTTATTTTCATTATTAAGTTCTTTCAGTATCCCTTGTATTTTCCTGATAACAAAATTTTCACTTTTATGATAAACAAAACAACAGTAATCAATATTATCGTTAGATTTGCAAATGGTAAAATTGGGGAGACAGTTTCTTTATACCAGAAATATTTATCAACATAGTTAAAATTTTCAAGTTTCTTTATTTCTAACTGAGACAACTTAAATTCATTTATTTTATATGTTACATGTTTGTTGAAGTTATATGTTGTGAAAAGATGAGGTTCATAATATAATTGGTTTGCTATCACTAACTGACATGATGTAAAAAATTTAATATTTTTAAACCTTATTTCTGTGGTAATGTTGTGACATTTAATTTTAGCTACAACAGTATTTAGTAAAAATACAAAGATTTCTTGATCAATTATAAATGCTTCAAACGTTCTATTGTAATCTGTGGTACATACAGTACATCTTTTTCTTGGCTTTGCTTTAACACAGTTTCTTGAATACAGGGATAAGCATTAGTACCCTTGTACAGGTTATCAAAATTACGTATATATTCTTGTTCTTTTAACAGAATACATTCATTAAATTGTTTCTCTGTGAAGAATAACAATATTAGAGCGTGTTCTTCTAATGCAAAATGCCTGATTGTTCCCTTTTGAATGATTGCTCTTTCATTACTAATCATAGGAAATGGGTACACAGTGATTAATGTGTTTGTGATCCTAGTATTGAAAGGTACAACTAAAATAATTTTATCATAAAGCACTTTGGCACTTATCTAATTATAATACATGAATACATCTTCGACAAGTGGCTGAAAGTGTTTTTCTATGATGCAAAACCTAGTAATTTCTTCTAATTCTTTAGGAGTGATTAGTGTTGGGCTCAAAATACCTTTATAAGGAAGCAAAATGGCATTTAATGTGTTTTTATGTTCCTGTATTTAAAAATTGTATGTTTTTCTATTTGTTATGCATTTCGATTTTGTCTATTCTTTCTTTTTCATGTTCTACATTTGCTTTGGTATATATGGGTTTCACTACATACACGATATTTATGATATTTTCTTTATATATAGGTTTCATTGCATACATTACATTTATGATATTTTCTTTATATATAGGATTCACTACATACATTATATTTATGATATTTTCTTTATATATAGGATTCACTACATACATTATATTTATGATATTTTCTTCATATATAGGATTCACTACATACATTATATTTATGATATTTTCAGACTAATACCAATATATATACATGCATACATACATACATATTTAATTCTGTCTGTTTCGTAGATTATATCTTTTGTTTACAACATTATCTACAGCATTTTCATGTCTTATGTTATCTATAACTTCAGTGGACCATGGATTTGTTTTTACTACTTTTGCTTGATTCCAGTGAACTCTTTTTCCTTTAGATCACTTTCATTAATTTTTTACTCTACATTTGTTGAATTTTAACACTTCCACAACTCTATATTTTCCAGTGAACTCGGGAGAAACCTTTACATTTGGCCCTTCTAGAACATGGTTTTGTATATAAATTTGAGTACCTACTGTAATGTCTAGTTTAATGGTACTTTTATTATAATATTTGGCATGAGTTTTATGAACCTCTTTTAATTTTTTCCTTGTTTTCATGATTGTCTCGTAAGTACGTCTGGTCTTCTATGCAATATAGTCATCATAGTTATAAGTATGTCTGGGTGGTGTTGCATTCTTTTCTGATAACTATATGGCAAATAATGTGGGTATTCTCCTATTGTCTCATTCACAGTATTATTCAATGTGAACTGTACGTCTTCTATTGCCAAGTCCCAGTCTTCTGTCCGTGGGCTCACTAAAGTTTTCAGGATATCTTTTATTTTACGATTAGTTCGTTCTACTACTACATTAGAACTTGGTTTATAAGCGGTTATTTGACGCTTATTTATTTCATAAAATTCAAATATTTCCTTTAAAAGATCACTACTAAATTCAGCAGCATTATCAGAAAGAAGAACTTGTGGACATGAATGTCTTGTGATAATTCTAGATTTAAGAGCTTCTGCTACTGTGGCTGCATCTCTGTTTCTTACTGGTACGATTTCTACATATCTACTTTGATAGTCTAAGAAGACTAATATTTGCCTATTTCCTCTAGTAGTCCTTGGAAATGGACCTAAAAAGTCCATGGTTACTACTTGAAGTGGATTTAATTCTGATGGATATTTTTCAAGTGGAGCTTTAAGATTTACGTTACCTTTATGTTGGTTACAAACTATATAGTTTGTACAAAGTTCTTGGCATCTTCACTACAATGTGGCCAAAAATAATTTCTGGTTATGATTCTGCTTGTCTTTTTAATTCCTGGATGTCCTGCTAACTTATATGAGTGCGTTAGTTCTAAAACTTCTTTGATTAGTGTTTTTGAGATGTATAGTCGAGAGCAATCATTCTTCTCTGTTGCCCTTTTATACAACAATCCATTTATTAATTGAAAATCAGGTTTTAAGGATTCATATAGCATTACCTGTCCTGCTACTTGTCTGATTTCTGCATTATTTACTTATTGTATTTTTATTGTTTGTAGATCTAAATCTACTACTTGACAACTAAAACAAAAGGTATTAATGGTAATGCATTTTTCAGTTTCTTCTTGAGATCTGGATAATGCATCTGTCAAGGTATTAAATTTCCCTGGAATATACCTGAATTCTGGGGCAAATTCTAGTACACTAATGAACCATCTATTGAACTTCATGTTGTTGGTAAAGGCTCTCTTTTTAAATAAGCCACAAATGGGTTTGTGATCAGTAAGCACATTAACCTTATGGCCTAAAAGTATGTGTCTAAATTTCTTTAGACCCCAATATAAAGCTAAACACTCTCTTTCTGTGGTACTATAGTTTC
>JANJGK010000003.1:46089910-46109910 GCA_039081455.1 Macrobrachium rosenbergii | reverse complement strand
TAAACGTTGCGATATGTTCTACATGGTAACTAAGTGCGTGGTCTATTTGACACATTTTTTTCGGATCTACCCAGCACCTTTTTAATAGTCAACTTATTCATGTACAAACTGACCATTTTAAAATTTCTGAGTCAGTTATTCATCATCCCTAAAGAGGGTTCTTTCCTTTTATTCCACAAGAAGTGTCTTCCTTTTTGAAGTGCTTTATTTTAAAACTTTGAATTATAAGTATGTTTGCCCGATACCTGTTTAAGATGTATAATTTGGTCTCAGCGTAGTTGAAGAGTCTCATCTCCTTTTGTATAGTTACCCCTTTTAATGCAGTTTTCTTTGTTGAAGCCCGAATAGAGGATAATTCTCGGTATTATTCTGGAACAGATATCAACTGTAAATTTTATTTATCCCCTTATTTTTTTTAACCGAATGTTAGTAAGATGTTAAGGGAAATTTTATCTTTTTTTATGTTGAAAAGCATGTTAATAACGAGTTTTTGAGAGGTTTCAACGAATTTGTCTTTTCAAGATGTTAGCAGACTGCCTAAGCGTTCGAGTGAGAGCTGAGGGTATATGTGTGTGTGTGTGGATACATATATATATATATATATATATATATATATATATATATATATATATATATATATATATATATACATATATATATATATATATATATATATATATATATATATATATATATATATATATATATATATATATATAGTGGCTAAGGAAGAAAAGATAGCCTACAGACAAACAGACAGTAGCTTACTCCTGTCACCCTACATGAACCGTTTCTAAGATGAAGAAAGAAGAGTATAAAAAGAACCTCTGTCAGACCACTTCCACGAGTTACGTGAAAGCGCATTATATTTCATCAGTTAGTAAGTGTTTTAATCACATCAGATTATAAAGTCAAAAGAGACACTCCCACCCCCAAGCTTTCGTATCACATGTTGAGACAATTAGGCGACCGTAGTATTAGTGATTTGGTGCGCTATTTTTGTTTTTGTGTTTAGTAACATAAGAGTGACAAAGGTTACAAAGCTTCAAAATGTTGAGCAGACCCGTGAGATAGGACTGGAAGGACAAGAAACAAGAAGAGGCTAAAGACTTCATGACTGAAGAACATAATGTCATCCCATGCAGAGCAACAGAGAGAAAGAGAAGTGGCAGAGGAGGAGGAGAGAGTTTATGAAGAAAAAGCAAGAAAAGAAGTAAGACAGGGAGTGGAGAGGCTGAGGGAACACAAACTTCAAGTAATAAGACTCAAGGTTGAAAAGGACCATCAAACCACTGGCAGTAGCTTATAGCATCCCAGATGTAGGAGCAGAGCAGCTGAAAGAAGTCCAGCTGAAAGATCTGAGCCATCAGGCAGTGAGTGAGTGCCAAAACAGGAAGAATACAGGACTAAGGATGAAGGAATTTTTAGATTGAAGGCTATTAATGACATTTTATATCATGTTTTCTAGGGCAAAGTGGCTGGAGAAATGTGGCAAATCCTGGTGCTGAGGATGTATCATGCCTAAGAGATTAAGCTGGCCCATGAGTCCATTATTGGAAGTCATCTTGGTTCTAGGAAGGCTGGTGACCATATAACCAGTAGTTTTGCTTGGCTAAGAGTGATTACTGATGTCACCAAGTTTTTCAGGTCTTGCAGTGTTTGCCAGAAGACTGCAGTGAGGGATGTGCCAGCAACATACCATTGTGAGAGATGCAGATGATGGAAGAGCCATGCAAGAGGATGGCTGTAGACCTAACTAGATCTACCTTACCAGAGTTGGGGAAAGTCAACACTAGTGGTGGTAGACTTTGTGTCAAGGTACCGAAAGGTAGTAGCACCTCCTACAATAGAATCCAAGCATGTAGCAGAGGAACTTGAAGTTTTCACCAAATAGATATTCAGTGACTGAGGTACCCACGTCATCAGATGGATGACAGAGCAGCGAGTCAGAGCAAAGATGTATCCTTAACCATTTGCAACTAGGGAACTGATTCAAGAAGATGGGGATCATCGAAAGGTCAACCTCTGCATACTGTTCACAAGTAACGATGGTGAGGAAGAAAGATGGATCAAACAGGTTCTATGTTGACTACTGTTGACTGACCACTGCTACCAACTTCAACAGTGAACTAATGAGACATCCTGAGACCATGATGGTAAAACCTTGTAAACAACAGATTTTTCACCATGGCGGACTTGAGCAAGGAATATTGGCAAGTCCTAATGGAAGGAGTGTCAAAGGAGATGTTACCAGTTCAAGAGGATGCCATTTGGATTAATTAACACCAGTGACTTTCAACAGGTTGATTAGGAAGATCCTACTAGTGCTAAGAACATTGACCATTTTGTAAATGATGTGTTGACTCCCTATGTGTCATGGGAAGATCACATCAAGGGACTCAAGGAGTGAGGAAATGAGTGACGATCTGTCATTCCAAGAGTTAAATCAAATATGGAGAAGTGAAATTGCTAGGGCAAAGGTCAGCTGTCATAGGAATGCTATGGACAAAGCAAGACTGATGAAGATTCAGGACGCATCACCAGCAAAGACCAAGATGCAAGTGAGATCATTTCTAGGTTTATCAGGCTACTGGAGGAAGTTTATGGATAATTAAACGAGTCTAGCAGCCCCCTTGAGAGACCCAGTAATGAAGGGACGCCTGAACAATGCAAAGTTGAATAAAGTAATTTGATAGAGTGAAGCGGGTTGTAGGAAATGCACCAATATTAGGACAGTCATTGTGTAGACAGATGCTTCGAATGAAGGATTAAGAGGCATACTGTACAACTGCAAGAGTTTGCTGATGGCATATTCCCATGTGCTTATGCAAGTAGGAAACTCAAGAACTGCTGTGTCATCGAAAAAGAGTGCCTAGCAATAATTTTTGCAGTTAAGAGATTCCATCTGTACCCATAAGGGGTGGATTTTGTGATACAGACAGACCACTAGCTACTTGCTGCAAGACTGAAAGCCAAGGATCATTAGGTGGGCCAAAGTTCTGCAGAGCTACAAGCTTAGAGTGGAGAGCATTTCAGGAAAGCTCAGCATCAGCGCAGATTACCTCGGATAGTTAAATGAATGAATTTATGAGAAAAATCGATTTAAGTGGGAGTGTCTTATTAAAGCATAATATATGAGCTTAAAATTTTATTTTGCTTTCTTCTCCCTTTAATAGAATTTTCTGTGTTGAAGTTCGAGCGTAGACGATAATTTTCCATATTATGTGTTAGTATGATGTTAGTAAGATTTTAGCGTCTTTTTGTTGTTCAAATGAGTGTTAATAATGATTGTCCCAGAGGTTTGCGTAATCTGTTTTATTACGAAGTTTTTAGATTGCACGAGTCTGGCAGAATTACGTAACTTCTGCCCAGGGGTGTCACAGAGTAAGCTCGAATGTTTAAATGAGAATTGAGACATCCATAGTTATAGTGGCTAAGGAGGCAAAGGGACAAACAGGAGAGCAGACTGATAGAAGACAACCTATATACCTCAGACTCTCGCCATCTCACAAAGGAAAAACCCGGAGCTCCGTTTAGAGGAGTTATTAAGTGGTAGCTGAGAGTGAGGAGCCATTTCCAAGACGAAAAAAATAGCGCGAACAGAACTCCACCAACCACTTCCGCGAGTTTATATGAAAGCGCACTGGGAAGAGTACAATACATAGATTTTATATTTCACCTTTTACTAAGTGTTTTAATCACACCATAATATGAAACCAAAAAAGCCACTCCCACCCCAAGCTTTCATAATATATACTGTGACATTTCAAGTTCGATAAATTCATTATGGTGTTTTTTTTTTCAGCCGTTAAGATTATGATGGCAATTCTGTTGTTGTCTCTACTGTAATTCAAACCTTTTTGTATGGCATTGTAAAATTATAATCGGTTGTATTCTGAGGAGGGAGTGACATGACATCTACGAAACCTAAGTGAATTTCATTTTCGTTCTGTATTTTATAGTATACACACATTATGTAATATATATATATATATATATATATATATATATATATATATACACATATATATATATATATATATATATATATATATATATATACTGTATATATGATCATTGTCCCTTAGGAATAAAGATTGTCTTTCAAACAAAACTTTACACTTGCAGTTTCTTGTGGTACAACCTTTTTCAGTTGGGGAAGAGTAGTAGAAATAAGATTTCATACTACTTTTAATTCGCTTGCATAATGAAATTACCCTGTCGTCATTTTAACTGACAAAAACGTTATTGGCGTATTTTATTGATGGACCAATTTAGTTATTCCATTCTAGATTTCCAACTTCATAATACTCTGTTCTTTTGAAAGGAAATATTTTATTACTGGCTATAACTCTCTCTCTCTCTCTCTCTCTCTCTCTAATAAAATACCCATTAATCTTACATAATCATTTGAAAAGGAGGAACTGGGTGAGGAAAAAGAGAAGAAGAAGAGCGAAACTACAACGTCCATTCTCTCAGCTACAGTTGTAAAAGATTCCCCTTCGAAACTCCCGGGTCCTTCGTGCCTGTAAATCTCGTTCTTGTTTTTTTTTTTTATTTAGCTGTTCTGCTTTATTTGCATTTTAGGTTAGTCCACTTAGAATCTCTCCTCAATCATGCGACTCAACTATAAATCTAGTCTTATTTTTTCTGTCTTGTTAATAACAAACTGAGATGACCGCTGCTTAAGAGAAATTTTGTAAATGCTTTTCAACTTTTGGTGAATCCAGGCAATTTCCTGCGATTTATGGCATCTTCATTCTCCTAAATCTCTGCGAGTAGGTCGATAATGTTCCATTTTCTTAGGTGAGCTCAGAAGGGCAAGGGAGCCCTGTCGATAGCTCTAAGCTGATTACCCTTCGACAGCTCGCATGCACAGCAAACCCCATTGACGTTCCCTTCCCTTCAAAATACGCCCTGATCTTTTTGGTGCCATTTTTCGAACAATTTCGTCGTTTTCCTATTTTCACTGTTTTCCAATAATGAATTCTTGAATTTTAAATGACTGCAATAGTCAAGACCTAAATACGCATTTTTAAGAGCAACTTTGAGGGTGCTGGTTTGTCAAAATGTCTCTGAGTAATTTTAACATGCATGTGTATGCACATTTCTAATATTGTTGAGACAGTCTGCTTTGCAGCAACACATTTAGTCATTTGCTCCTACTACTGAGGTCAAGGAAATACTGCAAGATAATGAAAAAAGTTACTTGAAAGTTAAAATGGTGTTTCCCCAGGATGGTTACTTGTCTTATGCAGGAAGGTTCCTCTGTTGCTTTCTATTCTTCCTATGCAGGATTTAGTGCACAAACATCTTGCTATACTTATTGTACAACGGTTATCAATCTTTACTCTGCCTTTCTATCTTTGTTGTTGTTCTTCGTAGCTTTAGTTCTTCATGACCGTCTACGTGAAATTTCCGGTAGCCCCTGTGGGACCATTATTCAACTGGGTTGACGCCGGGTAATGTAAGGGTGTGGGGCCATGTAGTTTTCATCTTAAAAAGGTTTCATTATCTGTGCCGAATTGTGCATAAATTTTTTCCTCTGCTGACCTCGATGAATCCTTTCCAGTCTCCAGAATTTATCTCGAGTGGCAGAAGTGAGACTGTAGAAGGCCAAGTCTTATCTCATATCTGATCCAACGAGCAAAATCCCGCGAGAGAACAAAGCAGCTTAATCGCAAATGACACTGAAAATTTAATAAACATGATTTCCTCATTTGAGGAAACAGAAGGCCTTCTAGCTAATGGATAATAATTAGGTTTATTATACTGAGTATATAATTAAACTTGTATCAAATGTCATAAAAAGTACAATGAATATTGAATCTTATTTTTGATTTGTTTCATCCGTGATGCTTCCAGATCTCCTCGCCTACCAGTGTGCCACTTTGCTCAAATGACATCATACCTTTCTAATTTTATTTGGTGCGAATCCACGGCAGTTTTTACAAAATTCTGAATTCGGTTCCCGGTAATTTGTCTACTTCATTTCATACAGCACATACTGTACCTCTTCTGGGTCAATCTACAACATGAACGAAGCACATCGGCCCGCCTGTCTTCTCCTGCTGACCTCATAACCATAACCGTGAAGGCGTTGGCTGCTCGTTGCATCTGCAGTGTTTTCCTCTTTTGCGTCTCCATTTTCTTATCGAGCATCTCTGTTATTTGGAAGTCTTAACACTGATGCCTATTCGGAGAGAGGGCGAAAGAAGTGTGTTCATTAAGATTACTTGTCAGTAGAGAAAAATCTATTAGAAGAGTGGCCTCCGTTACCATCGTAAACGTTAAAATTGTGGCTTAGTTTGTTATTTGTTTGAAAGAGCATTGCATTGCCACGAATAGGAAGCTGCCGAAGCCGAAGTGACAAACTTCGTTGTCAAATACGCAGATAAGTAACATCATTCACTAACCTCCAATGTCGGCAGCATCAGCCAACAAAAGCGGAGAGGTACAGTAATTGATCCAAATAAATGTACCCGACCTTTGAAGAGAATACGACATTTTGCTGAAAAGCTGTTGATAAGTTTTGCTCTCTGGGTATAATATTCAACTGTCACTAGGGAACCACTGGAGTACTGATGGGATCTTTAGAACAATATTTTTTAGTTAATTCAGCCTGATACCTCGCATGCAATATGAAACAATTTCAATAAACGCTTGTCTTTGCTCCCGACAAGAAACAGAGACATTTGTATCATCGTTTTCATCCTTATACATGAAAACTGACTTTAAAAAAGCTCTCCTGAAACGGGCAAGATCAAATTTCAACTGAAAAATCGCTTCTCGTACTCTGGTGAATGTATTCGAGGTCACCCCTTAGGTTATGTTTTTACTGGTGGCTGTGCAAGGTGTGAAAAGCACCGAATCCTCGGGTATAGCGTTTTTATCCTAATATACTCTACTACTATTGCAATAAATCAACAGGTTTTGGAGTCCCTGGAAGTGCATGGAAGTGGTGGTACAAAATAACATTATTAGATGAGTGTTGATTTGTTTAAGGAGAGACAGTTGAATGATATATTACGGCATTAGGTGAGATGAAAGTAAAAGAGCAGGGAGTGCAATACTGGAGAGCAAAAACTGCGACTGTGGTGGCTGAAGAAAAAGTAGTCTCTGTGATGGAAAGAAAAAGCACACCGTATTTGCCGGCGCATCAGACGCACCCACGCTTAAGACACACCCCTATTTTACAAGGATATTTTGTGGAAAAAACAATTTTAGTGTGTTTCATCATAAATTTATTGAAAGATATTTTAAAGTGATTTTGTAGGGGAAAATGTATGATTCTGTGCATGAAATACAATATTGTGAGAGTAATGGAATAAAGTATGTCAAGTCTAAAAGAGCATCTCAGGTACCCAACTGCTTCCTATTATGTATATTGACTATCAGCTAACAATACTTTAGTTTCCACATACTTTGGAGAGCACGGGGAGAATATAAATTAGCCTGTGGCTACTGTAGTCTGGAGATATGCCACTCTTTGGAACAGGCACTGTATTACTAAGCTTGCACTCACATGCAAAGATACTATGTCGACATAAAAATCTATGGAATCCATTAATCTTGGGAGACAACACACAGGAAACTTCTTTTAAAAAACTAAGGGAAGAAACCATCAGGACCCTCTCCAACCCAGATATTAAGATTATCAAGAATTTTCTTAACATCCCTGGAGTGAAATGCAATTACTGTAAGAATAGTTTTAGGATGACAAGTTTCAGGATGACATCCTCAGCTGGTTGCTTAGCTTCAAAAACTCGATGAGGCAGTTCAGCCTTTTCCCTAGGGCAGCAACCAATCTGCCATCATCTGCTAGTAGTGGGGGAATGGAAGATAAGCCTGACCCAAACTAGATGATACTAATTTGGTCCACCGCAGTTGAGGCTGAATAATTCCTTCAAGCTCCCTCCTCAAGGAATTATTGTAATTTCTCTCGGGTGTATGGTAAGTTCTATTTGCAGCACGGTGAAACTCAACAAAAATGGTGTAATTTTCGGTTGAACGGTTTTGTCTCCATGTGCTGGCATATATGTCCATCTCAATGGCGCAAAGATCAGAAGTACCTAAATATTCGCAGGCCTTGGATTGACAATAGCTGGAACATCTGTGAATATGAAGTCTAATTTATCACCAGAAATAAGCGTGGGTTCCTCATTTAGCTGGACAGAATCGGAGAATACACAGAACTCAAGAGCAGACCGGCCATGTTGATCTGTGGAATTTGAATGTAGCCATTCGCTGTGCTTTGCACTGAAATCACCAAGAATATCGAATGAAGCTTTTGAATCCTGTGACTGAGCCATACTAATCCTTTCCAAGATAGTCATATATAGAATCTGCGATATCTGGTTTGCAGTAAACAGCAAACATGTAAACATTGTAGAACTTACTGAAAATTTTAAGACAAAGAACTTCATGGCAACTACTATGATTTTTCTAATGAAGAGACATTCTGCTATTTTTGTTAGCCCCCTCTCTCTTTCTCTTTTTTCTTTATACACAGTAAGTATATATGTATGATATATACATATATACACATATCTATCTATCTATCTATCTATCTATCTATATATATATATATATATATATATATATATATATATATATATATATATATATATATATATATATATATATTTATAGATATGTACCGTAACATATGTATATAGATACACACACACACACACACACACTATATATATATATATATATATATATATATATATATATATATATATATATATATATATGTATATATATATATATATATATATATATAGTATATATATAACACTGGACCAAGAACACTACCTGTGGAGCTCTAGACACGATAAGTCTTGGTTCGCTAAGATCCCATCAATAGTAACTCGCTGCTGCCTACCAGTAAGGAAATCTTGAATTAATCCTAAAACGTATCCATCCACTTCAAGAATCTGAAGTTTATAAATAAGGGCCTTGTGATTTACTAAATCGAAAGCAATACTAAAACCTATCTGAATTACTCTGCACTCAAAACCCATATCAGGTTCTCTTGCAAATGGCATGTCAAGTCTAAAAGAGCATTGCAGGTACCTAATTGCCTCTTATTGTGTATATTGACTATCAGCTAACAATCCTTTAGATTACACAGACTTATATAGTGGCTTAAATATATATACAGTATATGTATATATATATATATATATATATATATATATATATATATATATATATATATATCTATATATATATATATCTATATATATATATATATATATATATATATATATATATATATATATATAGATATATATATATATATATATATATATATATATATATATATATATATATATATATATATATATATATATATATATATATATATATATATATATATATATAGGCATACAGCAGGGTGCATGAAACGCATCAAAAAGCCATAATTTATTCATCAGGGACGTTTCGCACATGTACTATGTGCATCTTCAATCTGCAAATATAACAAATTTCGTTAAAATTTACAAAAAAAACATTTTAAAAAGATAAGGTTAAGAGGAAAAAAAATTATTTACAAAAATTTAAAATTAACTTGAAACGTATACAGTAAAAAGAAACCAGTACTCAACAAGCCATTCAAAGGAGAAGGAGAAGAACGAATGACCAAGAGCTGACCCCACCCTACGACTTCAGTTATGCTAGATAGAGAGGAGAAGCGGAAACGTTAGAGTTCAAAAACGGAACAAGTCGTTTGAGGTATAAGGACTCAAGGGTGGTTAGGTAATCACTGTGGCTTGTTCCACCAATAATAGAGAAATGTTTTTTGTTTATTTCGATTTTACATATTATGAAGGCATGCTTCTTTATGTTAGAAAATTCTGGTTTACTCAATTTCTGACCCGTTCTAAAACTGTATCCCACATGGCTACAATATCTCACCTGCAGTAACCTACGGCAATATCCAACATAGATACCGGGACATCCCGGGCACTTGAATTTATAAATAATGTTAGATCTCATGAAGGCCTGCAGTTTGTCCTTGTAGCCAAAGAATACACCGATCTTAAGTGGATTGATTGGAATAAATTGTATCTTAAGGCAGCCAAATTCCTGTTCAATTATTTGTTTAAGTTTGGCTGAAAACTTGTTGTCAAAATTAAACGGGATTGTTGCATATATATTTTTCTTTGAGACATTATAAGAGGGTGTCGGATTAGAGAAGTGTTTTGACAGCAGTCTGTCAGCAGGTCATCGTCGAACGATGATGACCTGCTGACACACTACCACAGGATCCATGAACTGCTCACCCGCTGCCGCAAACATGGCATCACTCTCAACAGAGACAAGTTCACAGTGGCAGAGACCTGAGTGAATTTCTGTGGCTTCACTCTTTCTGAAGAAGGAATCGCTGCTGATCCAGGACGAGTTGCTGCTCTACAAGACTTCCCAACACCGTCCAACCTGACGGACCTACGTTCCTTCATGGGGTTAGTAAACCAGTTGGCAGAGTTTACCCCAGATATTGCCCTGACTGCACAACCACTGGCGATGCGCCAGTGGCAGCGAAGCCCATGGGTCCCCGGCAATGCTGGAAGCGTCCGTAAGGCGTAATAAAAGTGGTGAGGTGGCGGTCCTCTTCTGCTAGCTCCATCTGCCAGTAGCCATGTAGAGCGTCCGCGGTGGCGAAGAACTTGGCGGTAGAGTCGACAGTGCGGACAGCAGCTAAGGGTGTGGGCGAAGGGTGGGCTGGTCGGGAGACTTGTGCGTTCAACTTGGTGAGATCCACCGTGATGCGAACTCCCTTGGACTTTGGGACGACGACTAGAGGGTGGCACCATTCGGATGGCTCGTCTCCACAAGGCTTAATGATTCCCTGCTGGACCATGGAGTCTAGTTCATTCTTGACAGGTTCGCGGAAAGCATAGGGGATCTGCCGTGGGGTGTGAATGGCGAATGGGACCGCATCCTCCTTGAGGTGAATTTTCATGGGAGGGCCTGCCATCGGCCTTAATGGGGCTCCTTTAAGGTCTTCCTTAGACACGAGCACATCCTGGAAGGCTTGTAGGAAATATTCTCGGGCCTCAGCAGGGGTCGTGTTGGCATGGAGGGGTAACTCCTTACATCGATTAACGTGGGTGACCTGTAGGATGGGCCGTGGAAAGCCTGGTGGGATGATGGCCAACTCCTTGCAGAGTGCATAGGACAGGAGTGGCATCTGAACACCTTCATGGACTTGAATCGTGCCGAGGCAGGACTGCTTGGCCAATGACAGGGTGGCCTTAAAGGTACCTAAAGCTGGTGTCACCTTTGACCCATCAGCCGTGAGGGTCACTGACGTGGCAGGAGGCTGTAGCGCAGTCCTGGGAATGCGAAGAAATTCCAAGTGCTGAGGGCCCATCACTGATATATCAGCTCCTGTGTCAGGCAGCATCATAATCTTGGATGTCTCATCCCTATAGGTGAGAGTGAGGGATATGGGCGACGGTAAGGGGCAGGTTGTTGTGGAAAGGGTCTCGACCTTGCGACAGCTGGAAGACTTGTTAGAAGGGGGCGTGGCATTGGGTGGGCCTCCTTGCTTGGTACTCATCTTCTGTCTGCAACACTTGTCATAGTGGCCCACTCGGCCGCAGTGTCTGCATGTGGCCTTGTTGGCAGGGCACTTTGGGGTCCTGCGCTAGTGTCCCTTGCCACTACAATTTCCACATACACTGTCGGTGGCTGGGCACTTGTCTGCAGAGCCGTGCTTCCTTGTGCAGGAAAGGCATGAAGAGTCTCTGTTAGGGGTTGGGTGCGCGGTAGCGTCCTTGCTGCCATGTCTTTTGGTTTTCTTATAAGCAGAAATGGCACACAATTTAGAAGGAGGGGCACGTATGGCGTTGGTGGCTGTCCGTGTGGCCTCATAGGAGCGACATTCGTTGACCATGGTGGCCAGTGGAGCTGCAGCATCCAGGGCAATGAGTTTCTGGGTGAGCTCCTCATCCCTGACTCCCATGATGATGATCATCTTCAGCTGGGTTTCTTCGCAAGCAGCAGAATGGCCAGGACAGACGTCGATTTCCTCTGCTACATGCTTCAGTTGGACGTAGAAATCATTGAAGCTTTCCCCTTCCTTCTGTTTGCAGGAAAGCAGGTCCCTGCGTCGTAGAGCTTTGTTTCGCAGGTTCTTAATATGTTCCTGGAGAACATTCAAGACCTCGTCCACACTCCGATCCGTGTCTGGTGGTACGTTGAGCGCGTGTTCAAGTATCCTTTGTGTCTCCAGGCTAAGGCACATACGAAGTTGTATCAACTGCTTCCTGGTAGGCAATGCCCCTAGGTCCACCATCACGCTGTAGTCATCCCAGCGTCTGCGCCATTCCCTAAACACCTGGTATGTAGCGTCAGGACGTAAGGGCGGTGGGGTCTGGGCGATGGCCTTCTGTGGGGGTGGTGGCTGGGTGGGCGTTGGCACTGAGGGTTGTGTAGGAAGTTGTTGCGAGCCCGCTGGTGTTGCTTGCTGTTGGGCAGGGTTGACTGTAAGTAGCTGCAACAGAGCGGTGAAACGTTGAGCTTCCTCCTCTCTTCTTAAATTGTCCTCTTGGCGGCGTAGATCCTCTTCGTGATGATGTTGTTCCTCTTCTCTCCGACGTTGTTCCTCCTCTCTCCGACGTGCAGCCAACTCAGCCTGTCGAGATTCCTCAAGGTATTTGATGAGGAGCCTTAACTCTGCATTTGGAGCTGTGGGAGGCGGTAAAGTCAGGTGTGGTGAGAGCGAAGGCGGGGTTGCCGGCGTTGTAAAACCTGGTGGGGTTCGACGGTCTGTTGGTGAGACTGGGTGTGAAGGCCACTGGTGGTTCTCAAGGTCCTGGTCGTGTTGTATATCCTCAGGTTCGTCTTGATGTGAAGCAGAAGCCATTATGAACCGTTTTCAGCAGTGTCATACACAGTTACAAGAAGATGAGAGAGAATTTCTACAGTTTTAATTATAAAAGTTACGGTAAATAATTCCACTGTGTGGCGAGATAACATTGGCAGGCGGGGGAGAGCGGAGCAGGTCTGGGAGGGCTCCTGGGGGGTGGGCGGTGGGTCCGGCTGCTCGCCTTGACGGTTGACTTGACTCGAAAAGTCGGCAGTGTGTGCTTAATGATGAGGGTGGGTAGACGTGCGTCCGGCTCCGTAGCTGGGTGGGGGTTATAGGGTCCCACTGCGTGGCTGGGGAGGGGCACAAGAGAAATACAACCCACTAAAATCAAAGCACTAAAATTACACTGCACTGGCACTTCACAAACATTGCACAAACACTGTAAGGTCCTGTAGAAACACCACAACAACACTGTAAGATCCTCAGGCGATGAAAGAATGTCCACAGGCAATCGTAGAATATCCACAGGCAATTGAGGGGTAATGGCGACTCGATTTGAAATGCTGAATTCGGCGTTCCCTTGAAAAGCTGGATGGTTAACTCACTGCGCCATGGTGATATGTGATGATGTCTTGTAGGAGAAGACTGAATGTTGCAGGGATGGAAAAATAATATCCCGAGTCATAAGTTGCTTTATTCCATACAGCAAACAGGTGAACACAGAGAGGGAACTGCAAGGCGTACAACTCGCGCCAAGAGAAGCAGGAAGAGTTATCATGCGCATGTGTGGAGTGCGGATTCATGCGCATGCGTTAGCAAAAGACAATGTTCATGAAATAGAATACATATACATACAATAATATATGGAGTAATCCACAGTTATCTGAATAGATAACTGATGGGACGCTGTGAAAGGCGGCAACGCTACGAAGGCATAGGATGAGTGTCAGCACTGAGGTTCATTACCAGATCCAGGTAGACAGCACGAGTGTTGAGACATGTAATTAGGAGGATGCATCCATGACCCTCCTGAACTGATTGGACCTGCATGATCAAGTCTTACATTGTGAAACGGCATCGTCAGCTGAGGTTGAGGAGGCTGTGACAATGGAGATCTGAGTGTCTGCTTACACTCTAAACACTCTTTGATGATATATTTAACCAGCATTCTCGCTGCTGGTGCCAACACTCTTGTCTGAAAAGTGAGATAACTGTATTGAATCCAGAGTGAAGGTTTATTCAATGGATATGTTTGAGATACAACATTACAAGTTTGCCCTTGGGGGCAGCAGGATCAAGTCATTCATTGTACTACTAGCGTTTTGCAAATGATATCTAGAATATATTACATTACTGAATAAAACTAAATTTGTATGTGTAAATTAACTATTTCATGAGAAGCCTCTCCACCTTTCTCCAAATATCTACACGAAGTGGTCCAATGATGGCAGTGTTCTACATATGCTAGCTCGGTTAAGGGATTACGAGTATCTCTAATTTTCAGAAATCTATAAATATGTTTCATTATATTTTAAAGAACTGTGGTTGGATATACTCTCCCAAAAATGAGGTAACAGAGCAGGAGGTACTGGTTGAATTTCCTTCTGCAGCTCTCATATTGCAGACATTGCTACTGACGAAGATGTATCATCTCAGGAGTCATTAATTGCGGTTAAGGGACCTGGGTTGTGTAATATGGCTGGGCCTCTTGCCCACAAGGATTACTCGTGGAGTTGCTTAACGTCTGGCCCATGGGACAGCACATCCACAGGATTCTGCTTGGTGGGAACATACCGCAAGTCGAATCCACACCCCTGTAGAATAAACGATGCTTCCCATGAACGGTTGGCTATGAATGTGTTCTTGTTTTCAGTTTTACTAACCACTCATGCAATAGCTACTTTACTATCTCCCAGATCGTTACTTTACTAAAGTGAAGGATTTGGCTTAGATACTTTGCTAATCTGGCCCCGACGAGTAAAGCCATCAGCTCTAATTGTGGGATCATTGGTGCATTTCTTACGAGGGGCAATTCTAGGTTTTGCTGTTAACAGGTAAGTCTCCCCATTGACGTTGACATTTCTAACATTAGCTACTCCTCCATAAGCTTTCATGGAAGCATCACAAAAAACATGTAATTCTGAATCCTCTGAAACTACTCCCCTTTTGAATTTTAATTGATCAATCTCCATAAAGTCAGCGAGCATTTCTCTCGCTTCTGTTGCTCTCTCAGGAGTTAGCACATCGTCCCAAGCCACTTTCTCATTCCACAGAACTTGTAAAAAGGTTTTACTTTTGACAAAAATTGGTGATACAAGGCCTAAAGGGTCAAAGTTGAACACAACTAAGGACAGGATCTTTTGTTTGCTGGGTATCCATTTCTGATTTATCACTCCCTTCTCCTTAAATGATTTGAGGGACAAAGTGTCAGACTCACGGTTCCAAATCATTCCAAGAACTGGAATTTCTACTGGTTCTTCAACATGTGCTTCAGAATCAAATTTTGTATTGTTACTAGCCCATCCCCTGAGTGGCATGTGAGCACGTTCCAAAATTGCTTTGACTTGAACTGAATCTTGAATCATATTCTTATCTACGTAAGTTTGGATCTTATTGGAATATTGCTGATGGCACACAGGATCATGAATGAAATGAGCTAATAATGATTTCGTGTGAGCGATTGCAAGCTTATAGTTGGTAGCTGACCTCTCGCAATCAAATGGCAGACTGACCTGGTAACCTCACGAGGTTTGTTTAATGCTGCTCTCAACTGCAGCATGGTGTGCAACAGTGAATTACTTATTGGGCTGAATGTCCAGCATGTCCCATCTCCACAACTCATCAACATCATGCTCAGTCTCTTGAATTCTACACGCACATAAAGTTCTTACGACATGTGTATCAACGCCCTGTCTAGCCCATCCTGGCAGTCTCTCATAAGGGGATAGTCCATTAGGTGTTACAAATAAGCTGACATCGTCACACTTTTCTAATTCATATACAAAATAATTGAAGTAATCCGCACCAATCAAAATTTTTACAGTTTCATGTGTGTCACTTTCTACCTCCTGATCAGCGAGTGTGTAACCTTTCTGCTCCAAATGCTCTCTTACATTCATCAGCCCAACATTGTGAATGGGCATGTTTACTTTATCATGAACAAACAACCGTAACCTCAGGATTAGTTGGCCTATTCTCAATTTAAAGTCCCCCCCCCATCATGTCAGTTGCAAAGGGTGCAATATTCAGTACAACCTTTTTGACGATGGGGAAGTCCATTTCAGCAGCCAAATGGCAATAAATAAAGCCCCTTTGGCTTCCGGTGTCGAAAAACATTTGGTTCACACATTCCTTATTATTGACCCCACGAGTGGTAGCTGAAGCTGTAGGCAATAAAGTAGGTGGCAAGTCCACACTACTAGGAGAATTCGATAGTCTAGCATCACCAGACGGCTTCTTGTCTGATTTGTTTCCAAAAGACAGTTGTAAAAACATGCTAATTTTACCAAGTTATAAGTGTTTTTTTCTAATATTTTTTAATTTATTTTGTAAAATTATAATTACAGTTCACACAATATCATAATACATGAGAACTAAAATTAGTAACAAATTCTGAGTATATTTACTGTAAAATATTTATGAGACATCCTGGGTTTATGAGCTGCAGTACATTCTCCCATGACATCTCAAGTCAAACTGATATCCCTCTCTCCTCTACTGAGCTACTAGACTGGCCATGTAAGAGTTGCCAGAACTCTTTTATGGCCCATGGAAGGGATCTGATCACTTTTCCTGCAATTTTCATTCAAACTGTATGGTGCAAAATCTTGAACATATATGTACGTTACCCAGACTCCACCGCAAAACTATATGTAAATATAAATGTATGTTACCTGTCCCCAAGGGGTTAAGACCCTTGTAAAGTCCCTGCTGAGCAAGTTTTCTATGGTGACGTCCCATTTTCTTTGTCTCTACAATTCGTCACACCTGGCGTGACAGGTCATGCAAATCCAATCATTTAAACTATGTGAGTTCCATAAGCGATAATTTTTCAAAATATCGCAGCTTTCGTGCCAAGGTTAAGCCAATATTGAGTGTTCGAAACGTTATAGATAGGAAAGCATTTTCACAGAAATAAGAATAAAAAAATCAGTTCTCCTTTGAATTCTTTCTGCTTCTATTATGTGTGTGTATATACATATATTATTCTATTATATATATATATATATATATATATATATATATATATATATATATATATATATATATATATATACACATATACATACATACACATACATGAAATTTTTATCACACTGTGATTTATATACAATCATGAAGCTACAAATGTCACTTAATATCCATTTCACGCTACTTCAGGAATATCCCCGTCTACTGGAGTTGTTGGAAGGTACTGTTTCGAGGGATCGAGACCCGGCAGTACCGATCCACTTATCACTTATAAATCCCCTCTGGTGAGAATTCACCAACGGCGATATTCCCGAAGTAGCGTTAATTAGATATTAAACGACATTTGTAGCTTCATGATTATATATATATATATATATATAAATATATATGCTTACAAAGTTACAGTAGTTGAGCGTTATTTCAGTATATAAGCGAATACCACTGGAAGATGTGTGTATATATATATATATATGTGTGTGTGTATATGTATGTATATATATATATATATATATATACATACATATATATATATATATATATATATATATATATATATATATATATATATATATAATATATATATATATATATATATATATATATATATATATATATATATATATATATATATATATATATATATATATATATATATATATATATAAATATATATATATACATTTATATATATACACACACATACATATATATATATATATATATATATATATATATATATATATATATATATATATATATATATATATATATATATAATATTAAAAATTGCAAGAAGTCGCTAAAAGCCAGCCCTTTAGAAAGGATAAGAGGATGAGTGCCACTCCCTTAACCAGCTTAGCCCAACTAAGCTGCTTAAAACAACCATTCTAAAGGCAGATTGAGCTGGCTGAATTGTCTTCCCACAGGATACCTGGGGAGATACAAGCAGATGGTCGGAACACCTGGAAAATGATACATCTTCAGCCCAGTCACCACATGGGCCCGACATTGGGGCCCCTACCCTTGGACAGGAAGATCTTTGCAGTTAGCCAGAGACACTCAGGTGATTGTTACAAACGCTGAGAGCCCCCCCCCCCCCCTTCCCCCACCCGTCACCACCTGAACCTCCTGACACGGAATCCAGCCCCTTTGTCACCAAGTAGATGGAATTCCCTAGTGAACTAGTGCAGAGTGCCACCTGTACGACCGTGCATCATCATTCTTCGCCAGAGACCCGCTTCCCCCCATGGTAAAGTTCGAGTAAAGACCTTTCAGTCATGACAGTTTGCCATTAGAAGTGTTTATTGAGTGTCAGTATTACTCTTTATCCTTTGTGCCATTCTATCCAGTGCCATTTCCAGTGTTTTGTGCTCCAGTGTAGAGTGTTCATTCATTCCTTGAGTCCTTGGCACCATCAGTGCAGCCTCAAGTTATTGTATGTGTTATATTTTCCTTTACTGGCGTGTAATGTTTAACTCTCTCTTGCAGAGGGACCAATTTGCTGTGGAATCATCTTGGACTGTGCCTTGCCACCATTCAAGACTCCAATAGGAAGATCTTCAGGCTTTGCAAGCCTCCTAATAATTCATTTAACCATTTTCTTTTGATTCTGTTCTTGTAAATATAATTACTTAATTTAACCAAGGTGTTTACGTAACATTCCCTCATGAAGTAGAGCCCTAAGCTCATGTGAATCATTCCCTTTTTCTTTTCTTTTTATGATTTCCCTTAACGTACAGTCAGATTTCCAAGGCCAAATAAATAATGTTCCGTTGCCAGCCTGTAAAAGTATTCTACAAATCTAGAAATCCAGGGAAATACATATATATATATATATATATATATATATATATATATATATATATATATATATATATATATATATATATATATATATATATATATATATATATATATATATATTTATGTTTTTCCTGGCAATCTAGTTTGAAATATTCTCTGTGAGACAGGTAGCAACAATTTCAGATAATTTAGCCTTGTGATTCCGACTTCGTGGGGCCAGGGAAACATAAAACAAAAGGAAAAAGGGGGAATTTCATATTGTAAGGCTCTTACTACTGAAGGAAAATATTATGTAAACACGTGGGCAAACTTATATGAGTGTATTTACATAACTAACATCAGTACAGGAAAGAGGAATGCAAGTAGATTACTGATCCTGAAGGGGTTTCCTACGGGATGAATGAAACTAGGGGGATTCCAGACACAGTCCAAGAGGATTCGACGATATAGAGTCCCTCTGAAATGAGAGATATGCACATTATACGCCAGTAATGAAAATAGACAAAAGAATAATGAATTCGAAGCTGCACTGAGGTGCCAAGGGGCTTCAATGAATTAATAATGGCTTAGCACTGCCGGCACTTGAGGAGCGCGGACATTTGACAAGAGATTCGGTGATTACTGGCACTCAAATTAAGTAAATGTTATGAGGAAAAGCGTGACTGAATGGATGTCTTTACAGAGCACGTTACCATAAGGCAGATTTGGTTTCCAGCACAGAAGGCGGTCCGTGGATGACTTGCGATTTCCGAGGGCAAGTTTTCTTCCACGTGGTAGGATGCAAGGGCTTCTACGTAAAGGGCAAGACGATGGGGACTTACGAAATGCCAAGCAAATGGAGTGGGTCATCAGTCCGGCCAGCATCGAAGGGAACACGTGACTGGCGGGTGGAGTGCACAAAGGGAAAGTATACTTTTAAAGGCCACGTGGTTAGGAGCTAAGGGCCTCATTGAGCCAGGGCATGGCGGTGATTGGGGTCCTCTTCACACCATCTCGTCCAGCGCGCGTCTGAGACCGAGCCTTGGTCTGTTTGTCACTTTTATCTCCTCCTATGGGGCAGGGGGCATGTCCAACACATCGGGAGTTGAGTCATGTTCAGCTGATGCCCGCAGGGGGGTTTTGCCTGAAAAGGACAGCTAGACAGATTCACTTTTGCCTCGGAAATCAGAAATTATCT
>JANJGK010000003.1:46067410-46087410 GCA_039081455.1 Macrobrachium rosenbergii | reverse complement strand
TACCAGAAAGTTGTATGGGACAAAGCTTTTAACGAAATCTCAACACAACTTGACTGTTATCTCTCGCTTGTCAACATGTAACTCAAAACAAAGTGCTCGCTTACCTTAACTGATGACAGATGGAACATCTGGTCTAAAACTCTCTCTTTCCTACTACGTTATTAAAAGCGTATTATTAAGAAAGATATTGTTAATTCTAAATTATGATGTTAAGTTATCTAAATCATTAATTCTTGTGAGATCTGACATTACAAAGACATTCATATGTAACTAATACCAATATACAGAATAAACGACAGTTAGAACAGTAAATATATCAAAATCAAGAAATGATATACATATTACAAGGCAATATCATGAAATTCCTCCCCCCAGAAGATTAATTATCCCAGGTTTGAATCCAACAATTCATAATGGGATAAATAATCTGCAATTACATTGTTCCTACCAGAAATATGCTCTACTTTTACATAATATGGTTGTAGGCACAAAGACAACCTGGTCAGTCTCTGGTTCTGGTTTTTCATTTTATTAATAAATGAGAGATGATTGTGGTCAGGCAATATTAAAATTTCTTTGTTCTTGGGCCTGTTCACATACACTTCAAACTTTTTCAATACTGTGATTAATGCTAACGTTTCTTTTTCTATGGCAGAATAATTTTTCTGATGCTTTTTCAGCTTTGAAGACATGAAACACACTGGATGTAGAATACTGCTGTCATCTTTTTGAAGTAGAACAGCTCCAATTCCACAGTCAGATGCATCACCTTGTATCACAAACCTCTTATTGAAGTCTGGAGCTTGAAGTACTGGACTAGAAGTTGAAATGGCTTTAACCTTCTCAAATGATTCTTGACATTGTGGAGTCCAAACAAACTTTGTTTTTGGACTGGTTAAGTCAGTTAAGGGAGCTACTATGGCTGATAAATTTGGAGAGAATCGGCTATAAAATCCAGCCATGCCCAAAAATCTTTGTAGCTGTTTCCTGGTATTGGGTAGGGGAGGGGGTGGTAAGCCTTACGGATACCTTCCACATTAGCGTCAACAGGAGTGAGAAGGCCTTTTCCAACTTCAAATCCCAGATACTGAGCAGTTGCCTTTCCAAACTCAGTTTTTTGTAAGTTGATTGTTAGTCCTGCTTCCTGTAGTTTCTTGAACACTTTCCTTAAAATCTTCAGATGTTCTTCCCATGTATTAGAATAAATCACAATGTCATCAAGGTAAAATACCTACTCCTTCTATGGATCCTAGCAGTTGATCCATCACTTGTTGGAGTTTTGTAGGTGCATTCATCAGACCAAACGGCAAAACAGTGTATTGACACAGCCCAAAAGGAGTAATGAAAGTTGGCAGCAATTTAGCATTCTCACCTAAAGGAATCTGATAACATCCTTTCAACAAGTCTATCTTGGAAACAAACTTGGCTTGCCCAATATTATCAAGTAATTGATCTATAAGAGGCAAGGGATAATTATCAGGAAGCTTACAGAATTCAGTTTCCTATAATCAGTACACATCCTAAATGAGCCATCTGGTCTCTTCACTACAACACATGGAGATCTGTAATGAGTTGAATTAGGTTCTGCTAATCCATGCTGCAATAAATACGCAACTTCTTTTTTCAAAACATCTCTGTGAAAAGGTGATAAGCGATAAGCTCTCTGTTTAAGAGGTTTTCTATCTTCTTGGATCTTTATCTCATGCTTTGCCGGATCAGTATGCCTAGGTACATCTGCAAAAATTTCAGGGAAACTTCTAATCACCTCACTTAATGCACTACTTTGCTCAACACTCAGATGTTTTAGTTTAACCTCCAAATTTTCCATTATTGAAGAATTGTTCATCTTGCTTTCAGCTCCCAATTCGTAGCCATCATTGTCCTCTGTAAATGAAGTTGTCTGTGTTACTGACACTGTTTCAGTTTCAGTCTCTGAGAAGGAAGGTTTCAAAAGATTCGCATTTATCTTTCTCTGTTGTTTCCTTCTTCCCGGTGTTTCAGTCACATAAGTTCGATCACTTAACTTCCCTATTATCCTGTAAGGACCTTACAATTTATTGGTAAGGGGAAATCTTTTCACTGGTAAGAACACTAGAACTTGCTGTCCTACACTAAAACTTCTTAGCTTAGTTTTAGCACCATCTCTTCTTTTCATTTTCTCTTGACTTATTTTCAGATTTTCCAAAGAGAATTTTCTAACTTCCCTTAACATTTTCCTCAAGTTCTTCACATTCTCCTTGGATTTCCTCTTGGTTTTCTTCCTAATTCTCTGCAAGAATCTTCAATGGACCTCTCACTTCTCAACCAAAAATCATCTCATTTGGTGAACATCCCATACTTTCTTGATAAACATTCCTAACTTCAAACAACATCAAGGGTAAACCAGAATCCCTGTCTCTTCCTGATTCATAACAATATTTTGTTAACATACTTTTCAATGTCTGGTGGAACCTTTCCAAGGCTCCTTGAGTCTCTGGATGATAAGCAGTTGATAACTGTTGTTTCACTACTAACAAGTTCATAACATCCTGGAACAATTTTGAAGTAAAGTTCGTTCCTCTGTCACTTTGCACAACTTCTGGTATTCCAAACTTGGAGAAAAACTTCACCAACTTCTCAGCAATTACCTTGGCACTTATACTTCTTACAGGAGTCGCCTCAGGATACCTTGTCACAGGACACAATGTTAACAGATATTTCTTTCCTTTCTTTGTTTTTGGAAGCGGCCCAACCACATCTATAATCACCTTGCTAAAGGGTTCTCCTCTAACTTCTAAGGGTTGTAGGAGGGGCTTTCTGAATGGTTTCATTCGGTTTTCCAGCTATCTGGCAGGTGTGACACACTCTACAAAACCTACTAACATCTTTGTGATGTCCAGGCCAGAAAAAATACTTCATAATCTTCTCAATGGTCTTCCTGATTCCCATATATCCAGACTCGTGCACTTTGTATACTTCCTCTGTAGTTCCATTAGCTTCTCTCTAGTCACTTGACCAACTTCAAGGGCTGAACTCTCAGTATCTGATAACTCTTCTACTGTAGTTTCACTACTATCATCAGGAACACTCTGACTACTGAGTCTCTTTAATAACAACAGGTTCTTCTCTTTCTTGGGAAATCTCTTCTTTGTCATCACTAGTGGAAACTTCACTTTCCTGGAACAGTTCTTCTAAGCTCAAAGATCCTTCATTTGGATCCCTCCAGTGCAGGTAAATCCTCAGCTTCTTCACTTGCAGACGTAGTTCTCTTCATACTTATGGTAGTTACACAACTTGGAAACAGGTGGCGATTATTCTTCTCTAAATCCACCATAGGACTAATCCTCAACGGTTTGTTTGTCACTATAGGACAAGGAACAAATGGTACACCACCAACTTCATTACCCAGTAAAACATGCACACCTTCAACAGCTAGTGAGTCCTTTACAGAAAAGTCAATCCCTGTCATCAATTCACAGGACAGGTGCAAGCGGCATATAGGAGTTACCTCTTCTCCTATATCCGTCAAAATAACTTAATCTCCGGTGAGATGGTTGGTGAGCACCACGAACTACCACACTATGGTTACTCCCCGTATCATGTAATACCTTGACTGGTACCTGCACACTCCCTCCTTGAGTTGCCAGCGTACCTTCATAAATATATGGCTTAAAAGCCTCCAAGCTGCTCACACTCATTGCTTGAGGTTACATTTCCATTGGTTGCTAAACACTCAGCTTGTTTAGTCTCAGTCTTCCTATCTGCCTAAGTCTTCCCCACACTGCTCTTTGCAGTTGTTTCACCTGGTTACCTTTAACCACTTGACCAACTGGCTTTGACTGTTTTTGTGTCTGATAATCTCGACCGTAGTGTTCCGCTCTTCCACACCTGAAGCAGATAACATTAGTCTTCTGTATCTGTCTTGAGAAACTGGATGATGAAGACTTAACATTTGATTGCTGAGGGATATTACCCAGCTTTGTACTGGTATTACCACTAGAATGGTTCCCAGTAGTAATGTTCCTGAAATTTGGATGAGACCTAAAACCTGTGCATTGTTGGTTCTGGTACTTGACATTATAATTCCTTTTGTTACTTATTATATTGTAATCTTCACTCAATGTAGCAGCTTTGTCAAGTTTCTTAACATCTCCTTCTCTCAAATAGGGTCTAATGTTTTCAGGAATTCCTCTAAGATATTGCTCTAGGACTACAACTCCTCAAGTTCGTCCATAGATTTAACTTTAGCAGCCTCCAACCATCATTGAAAACATCTCTTTACTTTGTATGCATAATCCAAGAAAGTCGTCTTTTCATCCTTTCTCAAAGATCTGAATCTTTCATTATAATAGTCAGGGGTCATCTGGTAAACTTGTAGCACATTGTGTTTGAGTACCTTGTACTCTTTACACTGATCAGCTGATAAGGCTAAATAGGCACTTCTTCCTTTACCAGTGAGAACACTGTGTAGCAATACTGACCATTTATCTTCTGGCCATCCCATACCTGAAGCCACTTTTTCAAAGTGATCAAAAAACTCATCTGAAGCTTCTTCTGTAAACTTTAGAATTAACTTCTGTACTCTTACTACATCAAATACAGGGTCTGAATTACCTTGGGTACGGTTAGACGGTGTTACAGGTAATGTGGATTGAACTTTTATTATCTCCATCTCCATATGAGGCGTCTACAACGAAAACGTCGTTTCGCCACAATTCAAAAAACGCCAGAAAACTAGTTTGAAATTTTTTTCTTTTTTTCTACTCTAGAAACTTTAATTTTCAACTTACAGACAACTTCTTTATACCAAATTGAAGCTTCAAGTACCATCTTTATGACTGTTGCAAAGAAAATGTAACAAACTGCATAAGTTTATTAGTAGCTAGTGAATATTTACAATAAACTAGATTCATGCTGTTTACCAGTTTCTTATTTTTACTAAATACTTTCCATAAAACTCAACCTATATGATTGTAATCACTTACAAATTACTTATTATTATGGAAACTAAAAAATTAAAGTGTCTGTACATTAAAATAAGCTTCCTAATAAGTGTAGTTACTTAAAAACAAACAGAAAAAGAAAAAAAATGCAATAGTTGAGTATGTGATGTTTGAGTACCCGTTTTCTGTAATGCGCTGTCAGCTGAACAGAGTTACCAGACGTATTCTACGGGCGTAACTCTTTCAGCTTACTCATTCCATGATAGGCAACAAGAACACACATACACGCACAAACTTTAACACTCCACTGTATTTTTAATTTTGTGTAAACTTTATAGTCAATGCTTAGGTGTGATTGAAAATCTTTCTATACACTCAAGTATCATAAAATTAATGTCAACCAAAGTTTTTATCATTTTAAACAATAATAGTTAATAATAATTTATCATAGGTACTGTCTATGTTTTTTGTGTTTGTAAAGATAAAATAATTTGGGGCATGATTATGAAATGTGATTAATAAATATTAATTACTTCAAAAGTACAAAAACTATTTTGTGGCTGGGTGAAATGCGACACAGACTCTGTGATAGAGGTAAAGGTTTACCCCGGGAGATGCATAAAAAAAGTAACGGGGCTGGACTGACCACCCTATCTCAGATGTTTGTTTACCTGGGAAGATGAATAAACAAAGTAACGGAGTTAGTTGGGACCGAACGGCCGAGAAAGACACACATTCGGGTTTCATTCCTTACCATATAGAACTAGTAATGAAAGTGGCAATGAGTTCCGTGAGATAATGCTAAAATAATAATATATGAGTTACATAAGAATAAAAATACTCGCCTTCCAAATTTTGCTTTTCCTGATTATTTTGGTTTTCGATCCTAATTGTGAAAATAATATTGTCTTTTCATTATTGACAGTTAATATTGTTAAACTTCAGAACTATTATTATTCCATTTCTATGATTATCAGCTATCCTACAGCTGCCAAATTTACTGTTTGGTTGTGTACTGGTGCTTTTTGCCTGTAGTCGCTGTTACCGAAACTTAGGTTTATTTTATTTTATTTTTATTCTTCTTCAGATGAATCGGAACCAGCCTGTTCCATTTCATCGTCAGCAAAATAGCTTTCTGTATTTTCTCCAAAATAATCTTCCCCCAAAAACCTACCGAGAATGTCTGTATTTGCAACGGAAGGATATGGCGTTACCACGGCGTAGCTGTCACTAGGATCAGATCCCGTATTTTGATCATTCTGTCTGTCCTCTTCACTATCATCATCGGAACATACACTATTATTTCGATTTTTCATGGCTTCACAGAAAATTTCATCTGATCCACTTGTTTGTAATTGTGAATTGTGAATACTAGAGCAATCACTGAATAAATCGTGGGAATAAACATCTTCACGATCACTATTATCAGCATTGTCATTTTGCTCATAATCTAATGCAGATACTACCGGGTTTTCAATGTCTTCATAAAATGTCTCGTCTGAATCTGTGAATCTTTGGCCCTCGGGTAGATTAGCATAAAAGGTGCTGTCTGTTTCACTAAAATTTTCCTCACAGGAATCACGATTTTCATCAAAATCTAGAATGGCATTTTCATTATTTTCCTGAGTATCAAAAATTTCATCAGATTCATATACTATTACGGTCTGTTCTAAGGTGTTACAATCCAACTCATTTTCCAAGCTGCTACATTTACATTCATTTTCCGAGTCTGTAAAGCGTTGGCCACTTGACCAACATGCACATGGTCTTTTGTCTGACGATGACATTAGTAACTTGAAATCGAAGAGCAAACTGAGGGTGTGTGATGAATGCCAGCCAACTTACAAAGTTCCAAGCATCAGGCAACGATTATGAAACCAGTGGCGTCAGTGTTTGCTTATAAATTACTCGTGATCATAATGTCGCTAACGTTTCAGCTGACTACGTTGTTTGTGGTTTTTCTCCCAGACAGCTTTAACACGCTCGCTCTCCCTGATGATTAAGTATTAATGATTATTTTGTACTTATTTTACCCCGCTTTAGTAATAATTATGTTTTAAACTATCGCAGCCTGAATGCAAACCTGATGATGTCTAGCGATTTTTCTACATAATATCGAAGTAGAAAATAATATATTATTGTAATTGTGGTATTTAATCTTTAGAGGACTGCTGAAATAATAGGAAGGAAGAACTAAAAATGTTATTCAGGCCTTATTTCAGATAATAAGGAAAAACACATACATTGCTATACTTCCGGACGTAAAGAATAATGATAAAAGTGTTATAGGTCATCAATACTAAACACAAAATACAATGCAACATGTTTAATTCAATATAGTACATATTACACAACTGCTGTACTCATGCATGAAATATTGATAATAGTATTAATTCAGTACGCATTACACTATTGCTGTATTCATGCACGCAATATTTATAATAGCAGTAATGATACAGTACACATTACACTATTGCACTACTCATTCCCGGAATATTGATAATAATAGTAATAATAATAATGTTAAATAAATTAAAAATACCACAGCAAAGCAATGGAACAAATACATGAAAAGTTTGCAAATATAAAGCAACAATTATTATAATGCACATTTTCATAATAATAGTTTTATGATTAATTTCCCTGTAAATCTGGTGCTGAATGTATAAATTTAGTGTTTATGCATGAAAGTACTCATAATTAGATCATGTTCTGGATGCTGTAATTTTACTTAATAACAAAAAATATTATTAACACTCGTTCTCTGCAACTAGCAGTATATATTCTTTTTCTTGTGTGATTGCAATTTGGGGTCCTTTTCGTTCCGGTTCGTCAACATTATGGCAATCAGAACGGCTATTGAGTTCTCATGACATCTTCATCACGGAGGATAGTGTTGTCAGGGCTGTCAGCATCCTCGTTAATGTCGTCGTCTGAGTCGACATTAATCTGCTGCTGCAGTGCCATCAAGGAGTATTGCCGCTGTAGTAGATCATTGAACCATTCCCTCTGTTCGGTGCTTGGAATCATCGGGACTAGGGTTGCAAGGCTCTCCACCTTTTTCCTGGTGAGCATCCTTTCACCATCAAACTTGCATGGCAGCACGACTGATGCCAACCCAACTTGCATTCCCTTGCCACGCCCTCGTCCTTTACGACTCTGCCGGCCCTTCTGGAGGTTGATGTAGGTGGTATTGTCAGGTCGGTCGACAAGGTCGAAGTCTTTCTTCACGAAGAAGCCTTGTTTGTGTGAGGATTTCATTACAAATTGCCGTGCTTTTGATAATACCCCTGCAGAACGATTCGTGACTACATCAGCAAGCACCTTAATATCCACAAAATGTTCTCTTGTCATGTCATATACATTGTATATTGACTTGCATGCTGTGCGTATCAGTTCGCGGTATCGAGGTACACTGCAGATGTACGCTTGTCGCCGCAGCATCAGTTCTATTTGACCAAAGGCACGGTCACAGGGCATGAAGGAACGCCCACTTACGAGGAAAATAAATTCCACCCTCATAAGTAAATTTTTCTGTATCTGTTGCAGCATTAACAGGACGTTGAAGATATTTTTATTTTGTCCTGCACAATTATCTGCAAAAATTCTCAGTTGCTTAATACTGTCTTCTCCTTCTTCCTCTCTCACTATTTGTAACCAACGAAGCAGGCAGCTACCGACTACGTTTGGACCCCTTTCTGCAACTGTTTCATCCCACAGGAACATGTTACCCTTGTTTTTGGTGATGTCAAATATGCAAAAATTTAATAACCACAGCTTACTTGTATAATATGCCCTATTAACAGGCATCTTTGGGCATGGTTGCTGTTGCTGGAGATCAATGGCAATGTAACGAACATCCGGGTCGTGGGGTTCTTTCAGAAGCTGTAGACCTTTCTTTGCGTCTTCTTCGTGATTCGTCATCTCTTCAACAATCTCTGCTACTTTATCCATGTCATCTGCTTCCTGTGCCGATTCCTTCTTTATTTTTAACAGTGCGCATTTATTACACTCATCAGTTCTGGGTGGAGCAAATGAAATATTATAAAATGTTGTGAATATTTTCCGAAACATTTGTTCCTTTACGGTATGCTGATCATTACCATTCTGGTGCATCCACTCCTGATACTCAGCAAATAGTCCAGTAACAGAACCCCCAAAAGGCAAATACTGCCTTAAAGGAGACTTGGCCCGAGTGTAATGGCTTGAGACCACAGGCAATAACTTTATAAAGTCATGTACATAATCTAAAACTTCCGCCTTTAATTTATTAGCAGGATCACGCTTGCCCCTTTTATCAGTTGGCACAATCCCAGTGTGGATCTTAACTTTTTTCCATTTATTTTAAATCCATGACAATTTGCGTTCTTTGATGCCATGAATGTTCATAAAACCAACCCGACACACTTCAAAAACAACACCAGTGTGTGTTACACTGTACACAATTTTTGCTTCCCTCTTACTTGTAGCTTTGGTCGTGTACTTCCTCTTGAAGGGCACTTGAGAGAAACACGAATTTAAATATTCATTTTGTTTATCGTAATCCCCGACGTCCCAATATGCCTTGAAAATGTCTTTGATTTTTTCCATTCCCAACTTTTCAAAGCACCCATCTTTACAGGGTTGTCCTATTTCCCTGGCTGGCATCACTTTCTTTGTTTTCATGCTTATGTATTCTTGGCCAAGGGTTCTCTTCATTTTCGAAACATTAGCAGCCCAAGATTCTACTTTTCGTTCTCTTTTTCGGCCTCTTTTTGAAATACCAGCATATGATCGAGATTCACTTCGTCCCCTTCTGGTATCTCTCTGAGGCACAACACCACTGGGACCCTCCCCTGGGTCATCACCAATTACATCACCACTATGTGCTAATACGTCGTCTTGAATACTTTCTGCCATTTGGTAAAAGAATAATTTTAAACGGAAAAGAACAGAGCGTGAAGATACGTGTGACACAAGTCAGGGATTATCACGTAGTAATGAATGGTCAGCTTTCTATAATTATGAGGTTTGTAGATGGTACCCTGATCCTTACTTAAAGATAACCAAACAGGGATCGCTCATTATTTTCATTTTTTATTGCATATATTGACGGTTGCCTGAATTAATTTCCCATTATGATTCAATGATTAATGTAAGTAGTCTTGATCACTATTTAATCTTAAAAAAGTTAAGTACAGAAAAATTTTCAGCTGCTGCTGAAGAGTAAGGGACGGACATTTTATAATAATAAATTAAGGGGGTCGGCCGGCTACTACCGTTTTTAAGGGCAGGACTTTAACATTCATACCACTTAATAGGGGGGCTTAGGACATCTCCAAACCGCATATGATTTTTGCCTCTGACCTTTGGTTTCGTGACGCCAGCGTGATTTATCCCGAAAATAACCATTTTTCAAAATCTATCTCCTCCCTGGATACTGAATATTAAAAACTGAGATTACTGCCATATATAGACCTGATGTAGACCTCCAATAAAATGAAGAGTTTTTTTTATAAAAGTAATTTTTTTGCTAGATATGATTTTTTTAGTTTGGGAAAAAAAACTCGAAAAATCCTGCAAACAATCACATAAAAAAAAATTATGATAAAAAATTTTAAAAAGGGCTTCATTTTATTGTTCTAGAACGTCTTACGAAGCTATGTACCAAATTTCAATGCTATAGCTTTAAAACTGAGGGAGGAGATAGATTTTGAAGGTCAAAAAGTATAGTTTTGAGATACGGGCGTTCAAAGTTTTTCTTTGTATTTCTACAAAGACAATGTTAATAAATCATGACAATTGTGAATGTTATAATCATTTTTGGGTATTAATAAACCAAAATTATGTTATTTATCATAATTTAATCATAAATGAAGATCCATTTGCTAAAAATCTTGCTTCTTTAGGCTCCTGGTCCCCCCCTGCCTTTTCCTGCTGCAGGGTATTATTCTCTTATGAGAGGGTGTCATAGCTGCCCAAGCTACTCACTGTGGCAAGGTTTTATTTTAATTGTTGTTTCAAAACCATCGTTTTCATATTGCACTATATAATTTTTTGTACATGTGCACCCAGGCAATCTTTTAGCACAAATCTCTCGCAATCTTTTTCTACTTATGAGAACGAGTTCATTATCTTCCTCATCAATATCTTCGCTATTGTTGCTACTTCCGTCTCTTTCCAGCAATGACGTGCGTATACCAATACGAGTCTTGTACGTGAAAGCACCAGCAGTGGATGTAGAAGGGAGAGAGTTCAAGGTCAGGCGTAGCCTGGCTCCGAGGGGAGCGAGCCGACCCTCCCTCCGCAATAGTACTCCACTCTCTCTTTCGCTAATTCCACTAATATTATCGGTTCTTGAACTCTTCTTGGAGCTAATCTTCTTCTCTTGTAGGGATAAAAGATGTTTTACTTGTTTTTTCCTCTTTGGCATGATGAATTTTTGCCATAAGAAAGAAAAACAGACGTAAAAGTGATCGAATGACAGAGGTGAAAAAATGACGTGCACCCCTTATGACTCTTCTGATCACACTGAGGAAAGTAGCTGCTGTGACTCTGTTATGATGCGTGGAGTTGTGAGAGATCCCATTGCTCACAATTTGTTTGATATAAAATGTAATAATTATAAAAATGTACGATAACAGAAGACATACTACATTTTCTTGTAGGGATCGATGTTTTTGGCTCACTGAGTTACTTTTACTAAATACCCTGTAACTACGAAACTAAAAGGAATTTTGGCAAAATATTTCGTAGGCACATTCTCCATTGCCATACAAAGCGCATATATTTTTTTCAGGATTTTGCAGTTTTCGTCCTATACCTCCATATATTGTAGCCGGCCGACCCCCTTAATACGATAAATTTAGAAACATACCAGAGGTTAAGAATCGGGCCTGTTTCATTTTCGATGGGGTAAACGGGTTTGTAGTATAAAGGATATTCACCCTTATCCATCTGGTAAAATGGACTGAAAATCGCACAACATTATGTTCGTCTTATTTGCTTCCTTCGTCCTGAATGATACGGTCTGTAACCATTGTACCATGACACATTCTTCCTTTGGACATTAAAAATTGTCATTGTTTAAGTAATAACAAAAAAATTATCATTATCATTCTTAGCAAAATAAGGCAAGAAGTACCAAATTATGGAATATTCTATAAAAGTTGTACGAAAAATACTTGAGAGCAATGGAAGTAACGCTTAATTAAGTACTGTGCTGTCAACCAAAGTGGTAACACTGTTTAAAGGGAAGCAATAAACAACTACACGTGACTTTCGGGAGAGACTAGCTAGCCTGTGATTGGTCCATTCGCGCTCTTCCCCCCCAAACATCCCCCCAGACTCCCGCGCAGTGGAGGTGAGGGAGAATAATCGAGAGGGATGGGAATTTCACTGTTATGTTTGAGGCCAAAAAGACTATTTAGAGTTGGAAAATTAGCAAAAGCAGACTTGGACATGAAAATTTAAGTATCAAACTACGTTTTTATGTAATAAAACGATTTTTGCCCAAGTGTGGTAAATTGACGTTTTCGTAGTAGACGCCTCATATGATGGCTTGCTTTTTCTCTTTCTTCTTCTGCTTCTCTTTCTCTTTTCTCTCTTGCTCTTTGTCTTTCTTCATCTGCTGCTCTTTCTTATTCCCTTTCTTTTCTTTCTCTTTTCCCCTCTGTCCTCTCTTTCTCTTTCTGGCTGCATTTTCTCTCTTTCAGCCAGCATCTTCAGCTTAATCAGACTTTCTTCTGCTTCTGTGCATCTAAGCTCTGCTTCTGCATCACTTTTCTCTTTCTTTTATTTTTTTTTATCTCAGATTCAATGTTAGCTTTCAGGTCCTCTTGTCTATTTACAAATTCTGCCTCAGCTACATTCAACAGCTCTGCTAATTCTAACTCATCTTCATCAGTTATTTTATCAGTCTATCAATGCTTGGATTGCAATACATCTGATTTGTGCCTTAATCATACCACTAGACACATTTCCCCCACATGCCACTGCTAAAGCAGTCCACTGTGCCTTAGTCAGGTGTGGATTCAGATAACTCTTGGATGGATGGAGCTGCTAAAAACTCCTGAATATTGACCAGAGCCATTTTCTCTAAGTTACTCAACTAAATAATTCACAATACAATGCAGAAATAATTATGTGGTCACTCTCCTATCAAAAAGCTATCCCTAACACCACCAGCATAAACCATAAACCAGAGTAATATTTTGTTTTGTTCCTGGGTCTGGGCACCAAAAATTCTTATTGTCACGATGTGTTTCAAGTACCTGGTTATTACACAACTAATTACAGAATTCAAAAATTTACCTCACTTCAACCAGATACCTGAACGCTCATAACAATAAAATTACGACTGAGTACTCTAAAGGCAACAGTGATTCCTTAAAAAGCTTATTAATCGTGTGAAAAATCAGACTAATTTTATTAAAAACAAGTGTGAGGTATCAACAATTAAACAAGAAATATACAACTTTAACTGTTTCCCTGGTCTTAATTTACTTCAGCAAAACTAAAGGAACAAAATATGTATATCACTTTGCCTTATGCACATAATCTTATTCACTGGTGGTCAATAACTGAAACACTGTTTTTAAACATTTTAAATACAAAAATTTATTTCTAAATTAAATTTATAATTAGAATTCACAATCTGATAAAAATTTACTATTACTTGAAAACAACACAAAATTTAATTAATTCTTGAGTTTAATTACAAAGGTTAATTTATCAAGAAATTAAACCAATCAAGCAAAATTTAAACTATCAAGAATTACTCAAGATTTGAAAAGAAAATCTTAGTAAATGCAAATAAATCAAGTATACAATGTTAAATTATTAAGAAATACTTAAATTGCTAAGTAAAACAATGTTAAATCACCACTATGTAAAATGTGAAAAACTAAGAGATTGCAAACACAAGAACACACAAAAATACACAAAAGATTTACCAAAAACAATATCACTAAGGTAAAAATCCTTTAATATACCTTATTGTGCCATGGTAATAATAAGTAAAATTCACTTTACGTTAAACAAACTTGTGAAAACTTTCACAAAATTTACTCCAAATCCAGCTGCTCGAGATTCACAAAACACTTTTTGATAGGCTAGGTTACGAATATATACACTTTCTACTATCAGATCTCAAATTCTAAAACGATATCAATGACCACAAATATTTTATGTTAACAATTTCTCTCTTTTGAGGAAAGAGAGAGAGAGAGGGAACCACACAAAAGGTCTCTGAAATCAGAAATGTGCAAACTTTAGGATTCCAGCTACAAGTAAAACAATCAGATGATGTCATTATTAAGGGAAAACGTTTTGAACTGCAATCTTATAAAACATGATGCAATCGATCGAGACATGCTTTTACTCACAAAAATGCGTATGTGACTCGAACAGAAAATTGTATGGGACGTGATCAGAACAATACATGATCAGAGCAATGTAATCTTAAACATGACGCAATTGCCATGTTCTTCGGTGCAATAACTCGTTTGTATTTCTCAAAGAGGTTACATGTCTTTACCAGAAAATTGTATGGGACAAAGCTTTTAACAAAATCTCAATACAACTCGACTGTTATCTTTCACTTGTCAACATGTAACTCAAAACAAAGCGCTCACTTATCTTAACTGATCACAGATGGAACATCTGGTCAAAAAGTCTTTCTTTCCTACTACATTATTAAAAGAGTATTATTAAGAAAGTCATTATTAATTTTAAATTATGCTGTTAAGTTATCTAAATCATTAATTCTTGTGAGATCTGACATTACAAAGACATTCATATATAACTAATATACAGAATACACGACAACTAGAGCAGTAAATTTATCAAAATCATGGAACGATATACATATTACAAGGCAATGTATGATATATATATATATATATATATATATATATATATATATATATATATATATATATATATATATATATATATATATATATATATATATATATATATATATGTATGTTCATTATATACCGAATAAAGAATATAATGTATTTGTTTGTATTCATTTGAGACCCGATTTTATAGTTGTGTTTGTTTTCATTTGAGACCCAGTTATATAGTTATGTTTGTTTAAAAAAAGACACTCAACGATTCATTTTTTAAATTTCACTTATTCCATGTGGGATGATGACGAACCTAGCCGTCAGCGCTGCCAACGTCAGCTATGAACTAAACGCCTGTAAAGGGCTTGATAGTTGCTCTTGTTAATTGCCTAGTGATTCATAAAATATTAATTTATATTGACTGAAATATTTACCATCACTGTTAGTAAGGAATGTTCTATCTACTTATGTAAAATTTGTTAATTTGATTACCCAGAAAATATATTTTTTGACTTTTGAACACAAAGGAAGAGAATAAGAAAACTAAAAATTATTTTTGGTTCTGTTTCATTGCAGCTAAATGGTGGTAGCTGTTATCTTGTTCCTGAGAGCTTTTAATATACCCTAGAATAAACTTTCAGCTTCCCAATGGTACCACTTTAGTGATAATAAATATTACACGGGTAAAATTAGAAAGCATTTTGTGGAAAGTTCCAAGGCGTCTAACTCTTCATCTGTTCACCGAGGAGTAAATGACCAAGACCTGAGTGTAAACAATAGGGTCGGCCCGTCTGGACCTGAGAAGGTTAAAGACAGGTAATTTAATCCCCCTTAATTTCCCTTGAGACTGTTGGTAAGTCTGGGAAAGCTGCGAGACTCTCGCCTGAAGGGCGCCTCTAGTAGCTTCAGCCTCGCCGAGTGCATTGCACACGTCTTCATTAGAGACATCCTCTAACTTAACACCAGATCTAAAAATATCGGTAAGTTCATCACGATCTCGGTCAATCTTTTTAATGAGATCCTGATACGTCTCTACAGGTTGAGTCCGTAACAATTCTTGGTTGGACTCTTTTACATAATGACCAAGGATAGTTATAAGAGCCGCCATCTCATCTACGTTAACAAAAATTTACAGCTGGATTTTTGCTGTCATAAAACTTCCAATCTAGTCGTTTTAAATAGCCTTTATACATTGCATTTCTGAACGCAATAGCTGAATGAGTAGCCTACATGTCTGATTTGATGTGCAATTATGATCTATGTACAGTATGCTCGAGGGAGTGACGTGGCGAAATGCGAAGCTTTGATTTGATTTTTTGGTGATATATTCTTTGTGGAATGTTGTAAAATTCTTTAACGTGCGCCGATGGCTGCACTGTTAATTTAGGGCAACTTCTACGTTCACAATTCCGAGGGAATAACTGGTTTTACAGTTGCAAATATTTGAATGTTCCAGAACAAAGCCTTAATTCGAGCATCCTAACTAATCAAAAGTGCAAGGTATAGTGTACTCCTCGACAATAAAAGACATGTAACAAAAGAAATAGCATTTTCATTTCAAATCAGAACCATCGCGTTCGTCCTCAACGTCAGTGATTACTCGCCACGTAATTCAGTAGTACGTCTCCTTTACCATTTCCACTGATATCTAAACTGACTAGATAGGAGGTTTTGTTGGCAAAATCCCAGCAGAAGATTTTGTCGACAAAGTATATATTAAACATCTGTGACAAAAGTTACTATTTTGTTATCTTACAAAAATTATTCATGCGTACACTTCATATTCTGAGCCCCATGTTGGGACGATGATTACTCCACGTAATGAGAAGACAGCTTCGTATACCTGGCGCCAGGCATAAAATGAGAGAGAAGGGCAAAGGTGGGGCCGCAAGGTGACCCCCCATTTGGCAGTTAGGAATTCTCGTATGTAAATGCTCTCCTTTTTTCTACTCGAAAACAAAAATGGCAAGAGTTCAAGTTTCCTTGATACTGACACCTAATTCGATGGTGTCATTGACACTATCGTCATGTCATGAATTAATTTGAGTCATGTGATTTATAATGCTCGTGACACTCTGTGGATAGATTGCTTATAGCTGTGCGTACTCCTCTTAGTGTTTCATAGGACGAATATGAGTTTCCAATATGTGCACAGTATCTTCTTGTCACACAAGTAGTATTGCAAATATGAGCTGTCAATCATTTCGAAGTTCATGCACAATTGTGTCAGAGCAGCGCTGAGATCGAGTAAGACCAAAAGATCACATTTGCTTCATTCATCATTTCTGATACATCATATACAACTGGGGATACAACGGTCTCTGTAGAATATATTTGTCTTCAAGCTGACTGACTATCGGGCATTTACTCTTCCCAAATGAATAGGACATAGATTTGAGACAGGCCTGTATGAAATAAAATTTTGATAATCAAGCGCACCTTTCTCTTGGAAATACTCGCAACATTGTTATCGGTAAGACTTGAAAAATTTTCCTGTAACATCAATAATTCCATACAGTTTATTAAAAGCCATTTCTACTAATCATATTTTCTTATTATAACATTCAGATTTCCTCTTTCTTCCTAAGTAATTCTAACATTTTTTGTCTATTCAGTTTTCTTACCATGCCGTTACAGTCTTCAGGCTAAACTACGCCATTTGTCTTTGCGATTTTTCCTTCCTTTCAGTCTCAGAGTCTGACCGCTGAACCAAGGTGACCTGTCCTTCGTGATGATGCGTCTCCATAAACGAACACACAAAGTATTATCAGATTCATTTTTATTCCTCTTTTATCTCCTATTGAACTGAGTTGAACTGAACTGCATTGAATTGAATTCCTTATTCCAGCTATATGCCATATATATTAGATAAAATCTTTACATATAGGCTACATATCTTTACAAAAATCTTAACAGAGTATATTGCATAAATATTCATACCTTTATAAATTATAATTTCACATTTATTAAAAAGTTTTTTTCAAGTCTCAGTAAATTGCATATTATATATAAAATTATCATAAACTAGATCTCTATTTGTTTACTTTTATGACACTAAAAATGAGCTTAGTCCATTTTAAAAATGTTTACCCTCTAAAAAATAGTACAGGTAAAAACTGTATTATTTGTCCTACTTAGACGAAAGGAACAAACTAACTGCATTTTTCCTTAAAAGTTCATGGAATGTAAGAATACCCAGTTTAACAAATTGTTCAGCAATACCACAGAATCTGTCAATATTCATAAAACGTCTCAGTGAATTATTATAAGAGACACAAAGTTTGTTCAGAGTATCCTTTCAATTTTCCAGCGCGAGTGGAATACCATAGAGTGTGGTGCAGAATGATTTAAACAGGTGAACTTTAACATTATTGTCACACGTATACAAACTCCGGAGCAACAGATTGCCTCTCATACACTGACCGCCGTATAATGAGGTGATATGCTCGTCCTCATTAAGGTCACAGTTGGTATGCATACCCAAGTATTCGAAAGACTGGACGACTTCCAATTTCTCTTTATCCACGTACAACTCCGGATCTCCATAGTTAATGAATCTTTTCGGTTTATCTGTCATAACTTTGGTCCTTTCGGCGATGACCTTAAGGGAGTATTCATCAAAATACAGCATACACGCGTCGATGTTTCTGAAGGGCTTTTGCAGAAGGTCACCGACAATACAGCCATCCTCATTTTTCAAATAGTTTCTGCTTAAATCGTCCACGTAAACAGCAAATAGTAAAACAGACAGAACCCTGCCCTGCCTAATGCCCCATTTTGTTTGAAATGGCGAGGAAAGGGCGTTTCCCCATTTTACTCTAAACCTTTGGGTTGCATGCCAGTTTTTCAGTATTTCTGTTATATAAAGTAATACTTTTCTCTGCCTTAAAATATCAAACATCTTTTTATGGCAAACACGGTCGAATGCTTTTGAGAGGTCCATGGAACAAAGAAAACGGTGGTATTGTTAGAACGATACAACTCGACAGTTTGAATAAAAACAAAGCCATACCTGGGCTGAGAGGTTTTACAAGGAAATTGGTTATCGGTTGTTTCAAAATACTGCTGACATCTAGATAGCTTATAGGATTAGAGCAGATAAATAAGGATAGGGCAATTTAAGATTAAGTTTGATGAAGTGGGAGTGAATGACGAAACATGGAAGTCCTATGGAAGGGAAGATTTTATCATATGAATTAAGCACAGATGGAGGACATACGTTTAAAGTTCATTGAAGTCTTAAAACTGACTGACTTATTAAAAACTGCTCTACATTGGATTACACAAAGGAGGCTTATGATTTGCATTTTCTCTGGGTATTTATACTTCGTTGAAAAAAGTGTCTTTATGCAGAAATGCAGCAAGATCATTCCTAGACAGTTAACATCAGTTCAGGTTTTTTCTTTTTATTTACTTCACACTAAGGGTCACTCATAAACATCAAAGCCTACTGGCAATGAGTACATTATTCATTTTTACTTAAAAACTAACTATTAAGTTCTTTTTTTTATCATATACATCCTTTACTAATTCAGTCCTGATATCTAGGCAGAGGCGGAAATCTATGGTAGGTCCTCTACGGTTTAGCCTATATAGATACAGTTGTCTTATTAAATCTAGTTTTTGCGTCATCGTAATTATTGTTATAGCCTACTATCCACTTCATGAAGAACCGACTTTTTTCACTCTGTAAATAAGCAGCTCGTATAAAGTGGTGGAAAATAGGTAAAATAAACATTAACTACTGTTAAATACTTCTTGCCCTTCTAATCGGGTGACATGTTTTTCTAAAAATGGAAAAAGTTACGCGATTAGACTAGAATTTATAAATGACAAAAAATGTCCATTTCATGGACCACGTATGACCTATTAGAGTGCCTCTTAATTAGAAGTATGGAATATGAAATGCTACCACTGTTTGTTTGTTCGCATCATCAAGGAACTTGGTAATTTATCGAAAAATTGCAGATTTTTTATTTATTAACATAGTTATCTCTACGAACGTCGTCCTTAGTCAATTTATTGCTCTGAAACATTCTCAGTGATGGTTTACATCATTTTGAAACTCGGCTGAATGTTTTAAGTAGTTGTTAATGTTCCAGCTGCAATTTCTTTCCCGTTGACATTATTCTGTCAACATAACTTTCTGTAACACTCCTGCTGACTGACCTTCTACAGCACCGATGAAATTCATTAAATATTTCAAATGATTGTCGAAGTTTTCCAAAACAGTTCGTTTTCTGGG
>JANJGK010000003.1:46017410-46062410 GCA_039081455.1 Macrobrachium rosenbergii | reverse complement strand
TGTGATTCGTTCGCAACACAAACGGTGATACGTCCCTGAAGGTACAGTAACTCTGGCATAATGTCTTCATAGCAGTGGTAATAATTAACATGCTTTTAAACAAACTTGAATATAGAAGAAATTCCCCCTAACATCTTACTAAAAAATTATATTCTAAAAATTGCTAGCGTCTACATGAAATTAAGTCCTGTAGAGGGATAGTGTCATCAATGCACCTCACATGGTGCACTGTAGGCATTACTAAGGTTCTTTGCAGCGTCCCTTCGGTCCCTAGTTGCAACCCTTCTCATTTTATTATACCTCCTTTCATATTCTCTTTCTTCCATCTTACTTTCCACCCTCTCCCAACAATTGTTTCGGTATTAATCTTAGCGCTAAATGACCTTTTAGGTCCCAGCAATTGGCCTTTGACCTAAATTTTGTATTCCAATTCCAGTTCCAATACATGAAATTAACATACTTTCACTACGGTTCCAGTATCTTATTTTAAACAAAAAATTCTCTCTTCATCTCAGAACCGAAACACAGAAAATGGTACTAGTAGAAACTTCATGAAAAAGAAATAACCACAACATAACGTATTTTGATAACACAACCCCACTTAAGAAAATTATCTAATTTTTAAAAAAAAATTCAATCTACTGAGACAATCGGCGTTAATGTTGAGCTTTCCTGGAATTCTCTTCACTTGTGCACAAGGATTTCCACTTTGCTATATCTGGTGCAACACTTGAAAGGTAGGGTAGTCAATCCTGCTTCCCTCACTCTATGGACGAGATCCTTGAGTCCCCCTTGTGTTCTTCCTATGATTATGCGTGGGTTAATGCTTCATCCACAATATGGTCAGTGGTTCTAGCTCCAGCTAGCATCCTCATCATCACCCTATTGAAAATGTCTGGATGGAATCCTCTTGAACTGGTAACATCCACTGAACACTGTGAAGGCTGACTTCTTTGACACTTCTTCCATTCGGATCTACCAATATCCCCACTCAAGTCCATTATGGGGAAAAATTTGTCATTACAAAGTTTCACCATCATGGCCTCAGGATCTTCCATTGGTTTTTCATATTAGGTTACTGTGTTTAGTCAATGGCAGTCCACACAAAACCTGTTTGATCCATCCATTTTCCTCACTATCACTATAATGAACAGTATGCAGAAGTTGACCTTTCGATGATTCCCATTTCTATCATTTCCTCAATTTCTTCCTGGATCAGTTCCCAAGTAGTACCAGTAAAATATACATTTTTGCCCTGACTGGCTGCTCTGGCATCAGTTCAATGTAGTGTTCTCCCAGTGAAATTTTTTCTGGATGTCTTGTTAATATGTCTTTATAGTCTCCCAGTGACTGTAATACATGCTTCTTTTGGTGCTTGCTTAGGTCGTTGCTAATGTTGACAGTTTGGTACGTTTCTGACCAGTCCTCATCCAGAGTTACCCAGTCCCCATTAGCTTCCTCCTTGATGGCAGTCTCCCTCAGGCATCTCTCTTTCTAGATGGCAGCTGCTGCTGTTTCACTCATTTATTGTAAGTGGTCAGGATGTTCATATAAAAAGTCTTCAGTTCTTCACCAACATCATCTTTGTAGTCCAAGAGATTAACCACCTTGATTTCTTATGGCCTCGTCCACTGTAGCTATAGCTCGTTGGCCTCTATTGGTAATAACATTACCTTGAAAATAATGTCTCTGGTCCTCTTTTTGCATTGATGCTTCTGGTATCCCTGTGTGCCACAAAAACTCTTCCTGGCTGTTCTACATGTCTCTTCCAGGCAATTCCCCAGCTCCATCAAATACTGTTAGGGGTTGCACACTTCAGCCTCACAGTCTCTGGTCTAATGGTGAAAATCTGGTGTATAACTGCAGTACGTCATGATTCTTGAGCAGGATCACTGACAGATAATGGTTCGAATTCTCTCAAATCTTTCAAGAGAAATTCCATGTCACTGTGCTTCTCTTGGAATCTGGGTAACTTGTCCTTGCAATAACTTACAGGGGTGCTAGTGCTGCTTACCTGTGTCTTTAAAGTTCCGATACCACCTTTTGCCTTAAATCTTATCATTTTAAGTTCATGTGCGTGTGTTTCTGCCTGTATTTTTTCCTCATAAGATTTCTGTCTTTCAGTCAATTGATGTGTTTCAGCTCTTATTTCTCTTTATAAGCTCTCTTTCCTTCCAGTTCTTCACTTTGTCTCTCTCACTCTGCACAGGCTAAATCTTACTTCTGCTTGTCATTCTAAACCCATCCCCTTGGCCAGCTTCATCAGCTTTGCTATCTCAGTCACTGCCATGATGAAATATACTACTTTAGCTGACACAGTAAAATCACACTGAAGTACTGCCACTTGAAATATCCTGGCAAGTCCACAAATTTTGTTACACATTATGTGAGTAGAAGTCATTAGAAGCAGTGGCCAATGATTTTATACCTGGTGTGATTAAAACACATACACACACACACACACACACACACACACACACACACACACACACATATATATATATATATATATATATATATATATATATATATATATATATATATATATATATATTACTACAAAGGGACACCCTTCCCAAGCTAGGCCTACTCGCCCCCCAAACTTCACAGAAGGAAATAAAGTAAAATATAATCTTTATGCCTGTAAGAGAAATTAACATAAAACTAAAACTGTGTTATTCTGCTCAAAGAAGCACAGTCATTTTCATCATACTGCTGACTGACAGGAAGGCTATGGAAAACATTTGCCCCTTCTTAATTTCTAACCTATTGATCCCTAGACACTCTTTAATCACTTCCTTTGGACCCGTGACTGCTCTAAAATCCTCTGCTCCAGGGACGAAGCCTGTCGTAGGCTAAGATGAACTGGTGAAGAGGGTTAACTCGAGGAGAGCGTTTCAGAGGCCCATGCGATCAGAGAAAATGGAGTGTGTCAAGAGAGCGTAGGAAGTTAATCCTCCAAAGGTCATATAAGGGGCCATGCGACCTGAACACAGACAGAGGCATTTTGGCTGCAGATCCCGAAGCAGACTCCCCCTTTGACTTCCCGCTCCTTCTGGGCCATAACCCTGACCATGTGGCTACCTTGCTCAGCCCAAGTATTTCTACCAGTGAAATACTCAACTTCCTCCTCCATTCTTATCTACAGCGAAGACAATGCTCCGACAAAGGTAACGTGCCCTGGTCAGAGTTATTTCTTTATCAGTCACGAACTTATTAGTCTTTCACTGATTTTCTGTTTCATTTTTCAAAGTGAAAATTTCCATGTTAGATCTGACTTTGTTATTGCAGTGCATTGTTTCAACTCATAAATGTGTTTCCAGTGTTGCAAAGCAAGACATCTTGGCACCTTCAGTGCAGTTCACGATTTTTCCTTTGACTGCGCTGTTTCTTCCGTCACATAACTTTGTGCATTCTCAACTGCAGACAGCGAAGCTTGCTGTGGAATCTTCCTTTTGATTGTGCTCTACTTGCAGTGGTCCCAACCACTGCTACTTAAACCTATGGTGCCACTGAAGTAGATTTCTTCAACATTCTTCAGTTATTATTTGTTAACGTAATTTAGTTATTTAGCAGGAGTCTGTTTCCATGCCTCATTTATTCCCCATTCTTCTGATTTTGTTGTTAATGTAAATATAAGTGATTTTAAAGTAAACCTAAGTGTTTATCTGGAACTTCTCCCTATTGAGTACAAGCCCTCATCTCACCTCGTTTTCTGTTATGGTTGCCTGAACCCAAAATAATAGTCAGATACAAGAAGCTTCCCATGGTAAGTGAAGCATTTTCTTAGAAAAATCATTAAGGTAGCTTCCGTGCTCAGAATTCAATCTCCCTCACAGGTAAAACCATAGGTATGTATACACACACACACACACACACACACACACACACATATATATATATATATATATATATATATATATATATCAGATATATATATATATATATATATATATATATATATATATATATATATATATATATATATATATATATATATATATATATATATATATATATATATATATATATATATATATCTGAGTCACACCGTGAACAAACCTTGATCTCCTGAGTGACAAGCAAAGGCGGTAGTGACTGACCCAACAAGGTAAAAAAAGAAGTTGGAACCCAAGTAGTCCGTACCTGAAATTTTTCATGGGCAGGTTTCTGAAGCATAACATGCCAATGAACTTTACCCAACTTCCCAGCCCATCAGCAGGTCACTTGCTACCATTCCATATGAACTACCCCTTCACTGTCAGATATGTCAGACATGAGCATGTGTTTCACAGAAATAAATTTCTGACTCACACGTGAATGAACCTAGGTCTCCTGAATAGCAGGCCAAGGTGGTAGCGACTGACCTACTAAGGTCATAAAAAAAATAAATTTCTGACTCACACCGAGAACAGACTTCAGCCTCTCGCGTGTCAGGCCAACTTCTTTTATGATCTTGGTAGGTCAGTTGCTAATGCCTTGGTCTGTCACCTGGGAAACCGAGGTTTATATTCATTATTTACTGTGGTGACTGTCCCTTTTATCCAAAAGTTACTGTGGTGACTGTCCCTTTTATCCAGCTATTACTGTGATAGCTGTCTCATTTATCCAAATATTACTATATTGTCAGTCCCTTTTACCCAGGTATTACTGTGCGGATTGTCCTTTTATCCAAGTACTGCTGTGTTTATTGTCCATTTTATCCAGACATCACTGTGGTGACTGTCCCATTTATCAAGGCATTGCTGTGCTGTCTGCCCTTTTATCCAGGTATCATTGTACTGCCTGTCCCTTTTATCCAAGTATTACTGTTGTGACTGTCTACTTTATCCAGTCCCATTTACACATGTATTACTGTGCTGACTGTCCCTTTTATCCAGGTGGTATTACTGTGGTGACTGTCCCATTTATCCAGGCATTGCTGTGTGTCCCTTTTGTCCAGGGATTACTATGCTGACAGTCCACTGCAGCCAGGTATTACTGTGGTGACTGTCAAATTTATCCAGGCATTGCTGTGGTGGCTGTCCCCGAGGTATTACTCTGATGACTGTCCCATTTACCCCCCCCCCCTAAACCTAAACACAACCCCCACTTAACTGAAACATCCCCACTAAACCTAAGCACACACCCACTAAACCTAAACACAACCCCTACTAAACCTAGACGCACCCCCTGCTAAACTTAAATACATCCCACTAAACCTAAACACACACCCCCACTGAACCTAAATACACCCCTCACTAAACCTAAACACAAACCTTGATACAGAATTATTAATCACAGGGACAAAAACCATTTTCAGTAATATATGTCCACGGGATCGAATAAATGAAATGAGGTATGATAAACCTGTAGAGTTTACTTACCACATTAGTTACTGAGTCTACAGGCAGCACCAGCCCCGTTTCAGGGAAAGGGAAGGGGGATGGGGGAAGGGGGTAAGGGTTTGAAATCTACCCTATTATCCAAGTTGGGTCAAATGATGGCGATGTGCCAAACTTTGTCTAGATTGTTCAAGCGGCTCGGATTTCTATAGCGCACAATCATACAAACATACAAACATTCACTTACATATATATACACACACACACACACACACACACACACACACATATATATATATATATATATATATATATATATATATATATATATACATACGTATGTATGTATGTATGTATATATAATTTACTTTCAACACTTGAGCAGTGACATATCCCAGAGAGTAACAATAAATCTGGGTGAATGTGCTTATAGCAGCAGTAGTCAGGAATTATCCTTTGATGGCTCCTCTCTTTAGGCAAACATTAACATATTTATGTTGAATTGAAAGCATTAATGAGCTGATTTGCAAACTGAGGTCAAGGTGAAGGTTATACCTAGCAATCAACGGCCATATAGGATGTTAACGTAGGCTACATCTTCAGAACTATACAGAATAAAACTCACAATTTTTTGTCAGTCATACTCTAGCAAAAGAGCTGTTGCAGTGGGAATTAAGAACAAGGTCTTAATTAGTGGTTAATGTTCAAATATGAACTTAGCCATAACTTTTACTACATGAGAACTTCATTTTTTGCATGTGGGCTATGCAGATCCAAATTAAGTCAATACTGAGAGTGATGTCAAAGTGAAGGTCATATATAGAGGTCAAGTGTCAAATAAGAATTTAGGCTTTGCCATATCCTTTGATCTATGTAAGACATAATCCGTTAGTGATGCTGATGTGCAGTGAGGCCAAAGCCAATGTCATACCTAAAAGTCAAAGGTTAAGCAGGAGGTACAATTTGGTTATTTGTCCAGCTTGCTAGTAGGATTATGCAGAGGGTTAGCTGGAACCTTATGAAAAATTCATATACGGAGGCCTTCGAAAAGGCAGCATATGTCATGTTTTGTCAGAGAGGAAGGTACCTTGAAGGAACGAACATTTTTTGGGCAGCTGATTGCTTAGCCTTAGTGGAGGTTTTCGGTCTCTGAGTACTCCTGCTGTAACAGTCAATGTCTCATATTAGCAAACCACATGATGGTCACTACGAATAATATGGTTTTGGGATTCTGGGCTACCTTTAGTTCTTTGACTTAGAATTTTTACTGTTGAAATTATATGATGATTGTTTGTTACTGCTAGATGCATTTTGTAAAATCCACAGAGCTCTCTTAACAAAGATTGTGTACTTGATGCTTGTGAAACAATTTCAATTTTTTCACAAACTGCTGCTGCACTATCACAAGTTTTGGATGACTGCATGTTCAACTGTAAAGTATCGAAATACACTATTTACTTGTGATAGTTAATCTTGGTTAGAGTGAAGACCCAGCTCGGCTTGATTGATTTGTTTGACTGTCTCGCACTGCAGAAGAGATCACATGAGCTGAGCTGAGGTCTTTGGCAGCATTAGTCTGCTGACAACCGCATTTTCTGAATGTTATTTTTACGTAGTCAGAAATTTAAGAATCACAGTTTTGGTTTCGCCAAAGATTTTGTCATTCTGGTTCTTTGATTGATAACGCATAGGTAAGGTGACCAAATCAACACCTTTGCCATCAAAGGTTTTTGTTCTATGTGTTTCATTCGTTGTGAAAACCATCCAAATGATTAGTTCAAATGCGTTGAAGCAGGGTTACATACAGAAGTATTCCTGTACCTCTCTACATTAGCTATGAACATCATGGCCTAACGGAATTTTGCTCGTTGTGTTGTCCCTGAGTAGTTGGGAGTAATTAGCGTAGCTTTCTTGCATCTGTGTTTTACCTAGTTATTTGGTAGTAACCAGATAATCAGTGTTCTCAATATTTTGGCTCTGCCATAGCCTATTTCCATAGGCCTCTATTGACCTGCCAATATTTTGATTTCTCCTACTTGAAAGTACAGTCAAACATAATTTTCGTAGCTTAGTAACTATCAGTTATTGCATACATATTTTCATATACAGTATTAATTTGAATTAATTATATACTATTCATGTCTGATAGTATATAATTAAGTAAATTTATTCATATTTAACACACACACATATATATGTGAAAAGCATTTAGGATGTTTATGTTATTTAGTTTTTTTTAGCTAAGCAGTTTTCTTGAAGACATTCTTGGCAAAGGTAAATGAAAACAGTACCCATGTATTCAGCAAGCCATTGCTGACGTAGACCTGGCGTCAGTATGGCTTCTCACGGAGACAAGGGGACATCGTACCTGCCGCTGGAAGTCATCAAGTTTCGGTTAGAGCATTCATTTGTTCGCCTTCATGGACGTGTCAAGCAAGGTGTGAATTTTTCAATTTGGGTATAGGGTAGACATTTCAGAGTTAGATCCCTTTATGTTCAGATCTGCTTCCCTGGAAGATTTTGTGACTGTCTGTGAGGTGAGCTAGAACTTTATTTTAAAAAACCTGAATGGGTTTAATTAACTTTGTTTAACATGTACTGATTATTTGCAGCGGTTACCATGCTGACTATCTTTCTCCACATTTATTTTTTATCTGCTATGTCTCTGATTTTATTGATTTTGCCTCTACCATGTTTAATTTTGTGCATTTCTTTTGGGATTGATAACGTGGGAAAACATCCCACATTTATTTTTCTCTGTGCCTATTTTTAAAAGTTGTGTTTTTCCCTTTGTTTCATCAGATATATTGAAAAGAGGTCACTATAAATGGAGGGGAATGTGACTTATCATGACTACGGTCGTGTTGATTTTTTCCGACTCTTGTTGTAAAGACTCAACTGGTGGACGTTGATAGCACTATGTTATATTTCTTACTCGGTTAACTGGGTTAACAATTCTGGTATGTAGATATGCCCATTTTATTCCTATTTTGATTCCAATCTACTTGCCATGTTAGATTACTGAATAAATTATATTTTTGTAGTCAAGTTTTTGTTGTTCTTCCTTAGTTCAGTCAGTGACTTGGATAAAGAATGAGAGAGAGAGAGAGAGAGAGAGAGAGAGAGAGAGAGAGAGAGAGAGAGAGAGAGAGAGAGAGAGAGAGAGAATGTGCTGACCCAGTATGCAGGCTAGCCATTGCTACCAGGGAATCTTTGAGATATAAGTTGATATGACATTGTTCTTAAAACAGATGTGGAAGAAGGTTATGACCCTATCTGACCTTGTACCTTGTATAATAGGGCATAATATATATATATATATATATATATATATATATATATATATAAATATATATATATATATATATATATATATATATATATATATATATATATATATATATATATATATATATATATATATATCTATAGCTATATCTATATACTTTATATATATATATATATATATATATATATATATATATATATATAATTCTAATAGCCACAATGCCCTCTTAACTTCTCGAATTCTTCGCGTTTTTTTGGATGTGCTTGTAACTACGAAGCCGTACATCCAGACGCAAGAAATTGAAGACTGTGATTGCCGGTCGCGGGACACGAACCCGCGTCACCTTAACCACAATGAGGTCACGTTGCCGACCTGACCACGAGAAGGATAAAAGTCTATTACCTCTCGTACATACATATACCTGTCGTTTTCAGATATATTTATTAGAGCTGGAATAGACCCATCCTCACCATCGTAGCCAAGGGGGCAATTGTTTTTTTACTTTTTAGGCTGAAATATACGAGTTAGAATTACACATGTGTCTGGTAAATGTGACCGGTAGATTCTACATATATATTTCAGCCTAAAAAGCAATAAAAACGATTGCCCACTTGGCTACGATGGTGAGGATGGGTCTATTCCAGCTCTAATAAATATATCTGAAAACGACAGGTATATATATGTACGAGAGGTAATAGACTTTTATCCTTCTCGTGGTCAGGTCGGCAACGTGACCTCATTGTGGTTAAGGTGACGCGGGTTCGTGTCCCGCGACCGGCAATCAGTCTTCAATTTCTTGCGTCTGGGTGTAAGGCTTCATAGTTACAAGCACATCCAAAAAAGCGCGAAGATTTCGAGAAGTTAAGAGGGCATTGTGGCTATTAGAATGTCCCGCGACCGGCAATCACAGTCTTCAATTTCTTGCGTCTGGATGTACGGCTTCGTAGTTACAAGCACATCCAAAAAAGCGCGAAGAATTCGAAAAGTTAAGAGGGCATTGTGGCTATTAGAATTACATATGTGTCTGGTAAAAGTGACCAGTAGATTCTTCATATATATATATATATATATATATATATATATATATATATATATATATATATATATAATATTATGCCCTATTATACAAGGTCAGATAGGGTCATGACCTTCCTCCACATCTGTTTTAAGAACAATGTCATATCAACTTATATCTCAAAGATTCCCCAGTAGCAATGGCCAGCCTGCGTACTGGTCAGCACGTTCTCTCTCTCTCTCTCTCTCTTGTTATCCAAGTCACTAACTGAACTAAGGAAGAACAACAAAAACATGACTACAAAAATATAATTTATTCAGTAATCTAACATGGCAAGTAGACTGGAATCAAAATAGGAATGAAATGGGCATATTTACATCCCAGAATTGTTAAGCCAATTAACTAAGTAAGAAATATAACATTATATATATATATATATATATATATATATATATATGTATATATATATATATATATATATATATATATATATATATATATATATATATATATATATATATATATATATATATATATATATATATATATATATGTGTGTGTGTGTGTGTGTGTGTGTGTGTGTGTATATATATATATATATATATATATATATATATATATATATATATCATACACATACACAAGAGTTTCAAACCAAAAGAGGAAATCAAAATAACGGCAGCAACACCAAAGTCCTTTTTATTCTTATACAGTCCATGGACAATGCTATATAAAATACATTTCTTTGATTGACTCTGTGGACCAGGAAGGAGTTCAGTGTCGCCAGAAAGAAGCATCAACACATAAAACAAGCATACAGGAATATCTGGAAACTGTGGCTCTAAAGACTTTGCTCCTTCCAAGTTCTGCAACTCTGCTGTAGAGCGTATGCGACAGAGCCCCCCGTAGTTAATAGCCATTCCACCACTCTTCGCCTAATCACTGAGTTTGTAATCCAGTCCAAACAATCATGATTGCGTCTGGAGGCTGCTATCTCTATTTTGTAACGTTTGAATTGGCCGAGATTTAAGAATTCTGTTTTTCATGTGTGAGTTCAAAGTCTGATTTGACCATTGTAAAGATGGTTGAGGTCTTTGGCTCTACGTATTTTGTTAGAATCATGAATGATAAAAGGTGTTTATTTGCTCCAGTAACAGTTTTGACATTTCCCAAGTCATGGGATCCATCATTTCTGCAAATTTCTCTTTTTCCTGGAGTTAACTGAATTGTTTCTTTCTTTCATCCCTCTCCAGTATTTCTGTGCTGGCTATGAGAGAGGCCCTGAAGTCAAGTCGGGTCATGGCACAGTTTTCTTGAATTGTTAGTATTTATTTTCCTTGGATGCTTATGAGCAGTGACACTTCTTTCCTTCCTTTTCCAAATTTTATTTTTTCTATAGTTCTGTGCGCTCGACAGGGATGCAGTAGAATGATTGATTACCAAATTTCAGATGAGGTTTCCCTCTTTCCTAACCTCAACTGTTTTACATGTATTTTGGAACATGAGTTGTAATAAACACAGAAGAAAATATTTATAATTCCCCATTGAAATTTTGTTATTCGATCGTTTCTGTACAACAATTGTGTAAATAATAGCTTTGCAGAATTCTGTTTGTTTATTTTACTCCGATATCTTTGATCAACAAATTTGCTGATGAAACAGCACATTGAAGTCATTTATCTTAGCTAAGGCTTGTTGTAAAAGAAAAGTTGCAACCGGTTACTTCATTATTATTATTCGTTGCCCTACTCCGACTAAGCACATAAGGAAGGAAATGTCTTGAGGGAGAAAAGAAGATTCTTCCTTCTCTCGAGTGATGTAAACCTTGTTGGGTCTTTTGCACCATTCCCTTTACGCACTGAGGAATCGATGGAGAGGTTCACGCATTTCCAAGGTCAGTTCAGCAAAACAGATTCAAGTGGGGTTTTCCTGGATTACCTCTCCACACTCTTCGGCCATCTGTCTTGACCGTCTGGTTCATCATTGCATTCATTTACTGGAAAATGCTCATCCAATTGTCAACAGATTCAGGGAAAGTCATGAGTTGAGTCGACTGCTATGAGATGATATGTGGTAAGTGATTAAAGAACTAGGGGAGTCAACGTTTTACAGATCTAGAAAAAAAAAGAAAAAAATTCATAGAACAAAGAGGAAAATAGAAAAGTAGAATCGTTAAAGAAGCGAGAGACATGGTAAAGAGGAAATTGCTGACCTGATCGTTAAGTGAAATCTATAAATATTTTTCAGAAGTCAGGTAAGCCTATAACTTGAGAAAATGGAAAAGAAAAGCACCGAATCATAAAAAATAAAAGAAAAGCTACAAATGTACTCTGGATGCTTTGCCTGCACAGAATTCTAGCTTTAAGAGGGGAGCCACCTCATTAGCTTTCACGTTGTCTTTGAAATGCACCGACAGACAGACAGACAGAAATGAGTCGAGAGGAAGATGAACGCCGCTATATGGCTTCTTTGTGGGGTCAAAGAAGCAATGTCATCTATACACGAGATAATTTTTTCGTAAAAGATTTGATTGCTTAATTTACATACAATATATACAATATGTCCTATATTTCATCATGTATATGTTCACAGCATATGTTGACAGATTCAATAAGATACTGCTGCACAACATTTTCCTTTCAATGCTAAATAAATGATACATGTACAACATGAGACCCACATTTCCTTTCAGTTCTTTGAAATGACACCGGTAGGATCAAGGTACATAGGCTACATACCTAGCCCTCTAAAGCCACATTCCTACTGATGAGTCAGCGTCCTGAATCAGAATCGGTTAAACACAACTACGACTACTATGCGCAAGAAAACCTTTGTCAGAGATGTAGAGACTAACAGTTGCGATAAGGAAGCTTTCAAACGACGATCGCCTTATGGAACGGCCCGGCAAACAAACGCTACAAGCTGCCAACAACAAGAATATATGATTATTTTAAGATATTACTGACCAAAAATGCAAAATTCGGTTTACGAATGAACTGGTACTGTACGAAATATTTTATTTATATTACCGGAGTATCAAACCCCGTCCTGAATAAAAACTTCATTTAATAAAGTGATGTGGGCCATACTCATTTCTTAGCGGATAGTTACAGCATTTGAAATATGCGGCTGAGCTTCATTCGTCTCTACATCAGTATCATCCAGTTTCCATCGCTTTGCCAGTCCACCATTGCTACCACTAATTGCCAAGTCTAAAACGTAATAAAATCTTGCTGGTTCTTTTTTCTGCTTGATGAAACTATGACTGTTCAAAATACTTATTTGCTATTATACTATTCAGTTCATATGACGGCAAGGTTACCACATGCAGAATTTTTTCTTCCTCATTTTCAGTGGTATCTGGACAAACTTCTACTTCATTACTGAATACTATTTAACTCCCATCAGTATTTGTTGTAGGGATACTCTCCTTGCCTGTCTCTTCTTTTACTTAATCTTTAAGGTCAATAGATTTGAATCTTTAATACACTCTATTTTCTTTCCATTTTCTTTGCTTTATCGTGTGCACCTTTGATGCCACTTTTGAACCAGGTTTATGTCATTAGTAATATAACAGTCTGATGCATATAACTTTTCCCTTTTATTCTTGTAAGAGTTTGCTCTGTTGACTTAATATTCAAAAGCCAATGCGTTAAACTTACAATCGCTGTCCAACATCTGATCCTGGCTCTCGTTTTTAAGCGATGACTCCAACGCAGCTGCGGCCACACTACACTGTTCACTTAGGAACAGTGCTATTTAACATGAAACAGTTTTGCTTTAAGGCTTTCGTTTTCACACTATTATTACATTATTTAAACTGACACTGAATTTCCTTGTTATTTACAGTTTTAAACGTCTTTAGCTTTACTTTATTAAATGGTACAAGAACTCCAGAAAGTTAGAGATGTTTCCAAACTAATTTCTGCCAAATTTTTCTAATAAATTTCTACTTGACTTTTAAACCCTCACCTTTTCATTTTTCTGTTACTGAGGCAGTGCCATGTTATTACTGGCTTTGACCACCAGCACTTCCCAGGTTAACAACATTCTTAACTTTCAGGGCTATTATAGTCTTATGTATCCCCCAGTTGTCTGTTAGAGGATTTCAGGGTCGTTAAAGTAATGTCCTGTTCTTTTATTTTCTGTGGGGTTTTACAAACGAATGAATGTTCGGTGTTGCCCTCCCCCACTCTGCAGATATCAAAAACCTCGTCCTTGTGTTTACCCTGGAAGTTAGCCTCAAGTCCAAGATATTCAGCCTGGCTTTCATCATCATGCACGCATCCTTTGTTTCAAGCTCCCTAATGCACTCGTTTTCCCCGAAGTTTTTATGAACCTCAGCTTCTTCATTTCTTTCCTCTTCTTTTCCAAGGTCTCTGTCGAGAAAGTTTCTAGTTTTTATACCGGTTAGTCCAATTCCTTATGTATTTTCGTTCAAATTTTTCTTGAGATTTACTAAACTATACATTTTTGGAAATGTTATGATGTACTGAACACAAAAACCAATGTTGCCATTTTTTTCGAGGTCTCCATGATGACCATCTTGGAGCTTCAAAATGGCGACTGTTTGAAAACTAATTTACCAGTATGTCCGCTTCCAATCCGTGTAGCCTGTTGCTTTCAGTGGCTAAACTTACATTTTAATGGGTCAGAAGTCTCGAGAAATTGACTACAATCACTTACGTTTATCATGAAGAAAGATTTTTTAAATAAAATACCAGTTTTAATGACAAAACTGCAAACACCACATGCAAATATGATATTTCTTCTCTAGATCTACTTATAATCAGGATATTGAAACACCAGTCAAACATAATACATATAAAATAGTCTTCACGTACACTTGCTTTTAATACATAAAACATTTACTCCGTGCACACTTTGCTTTTGTCCATTTCACTTTAAAATCAGTCATGACTTTTAAAAGGCAGGCATACAACTTTGTGCACACATTGTTATTGCCACTTTTAGAACAGAATCAGCCATAACCACGATATCGGTCATCACTCTCACTATCAGTATCATCTGAATCAAGATTTTCATAAACTGTGTCCTCGTCATTTACACACTGTGTGGTGCAGAGGCAAAGGTCGGTGCACTGCAGGTTCTTTGACCTGCACGAACATCTTTGTGAGGAACAGTCTTCCTTGCACTGGCATCTCACCATCTCAATGATGGCTTTAGGTGCTGGAGGATCATCAGTGGTGGTTGGCTTCAGTTGGTCATCATCTCCCTTGTAGTATCCGTTCTGCACTGGATCCAGTGGAACTTGCTGGAGAGTGCTTGCCTGCCCCAAACTCGTGCTTGCACATGTACCCTTAAGATGTGCTGCTTGAGGGCTCCAACTGTAGGTAGTAATTTGTCACTCTCTGACATGTATTTACAGAACAGGTGCCATCGCAACTCTTTAATGCTTTTGATTTGGATTCCCTTTGGACTGTAGGCAGCACACATAAAACTTTTCAAGTTTGTCAGAAGCTCTTCAGTCACCTCAGTATCATCAAACAGCTTTTTCAGAGCCTCAATGATGTTATCGTCAGCTTCAAGGAAGATGTTGAATCATGTGGCCTTTCCTACTCTGGTAAACCTTCCAGTATTGTCAGCGCCCAAGAAGGCATGGAATGCAGGTAAAGCCTTCGCCTTTGCTGGACCTAGAACTTCCCAGAATGGCTGGATCTTTAGAACACCTGATGCCATGGAGATGGCGGTGTGCCTAGGTAACAAATCATAATTGGCAAATACCAGGGCCAGGACATCTGTGTCAGATGAGAAAAAAGTTAGCTGCATATCTCCTGGGTTTTGCCTTGTTGAAGATACTGCAAGGCACATCGTCAGTGTGTCAGCTTCCTCATGGTTGTTTTTATTGAAAGGTTCCATATCCTTGTTGCTCCTGGTTTGGCCAGATGCTGAAGTGGTGACAAGCTTGGAGGAATATTTGCTGTAGTACAGAGTTTTCTGCCAAGTACTTGGTCAAATCAGCCTTTGTCTTTTCATGTGACAGGAATCTACTCATGGTTATGTGCTTGATGCTCGTCTCATCTCTGACTTGATACTGGACTGGATCCTTCCCCTGTCTTCTCTTCTGCCTGGTTGTATGTGACTTGTCTCTTAGACTTGAATGCAAACATCAGATTTTGACTCATTGTAAGGGCAGCTCTGTCCACAGCATGTGTTCGAACTCCAGTCTGCAGTTCATTTGCAGGCCCTGCTATGATCCAGCAAATAAGTGTATAGAGTTCCACTGGCACATCTATTTTGCTGCAAACTGAGATTGAACTTTGTGGTGGTTGTCTTTTGGCGAAGTTTTCAATGCTGTGGCGAACAAGCTGTGCTGACCTATAGAGATTCTTCATGTTGTCCATGTCATCAGAAAAGATGGAAGAGTGAACCATTTTAACCTCACAGGCTTCGGGGCCGTACAGCACAGCTGACTTTCGCCTGTTGCTTTGCAGAACAGACCTTACACCTGGTAATTCAGTTAATATTTTGTCTTTCAGCCATTGTCTCGTATAGGCAGGTCTGTGATTTGGTAAAGCCTCTGCTCCACCTAGCATGTTAATATACGTGTTCTCGATGTCTGCCATGGAAAGATATGCCCCATCTGTAGTTTGCACATCGATAATGTTCACTAATTCAATGAAACTAGCAGTTTGCAGTTGGCACCCACTCTCCTCGTTTGCTTTGCTTGCATTAGCTTCATCTCTCAGAACATGGAACACATTTCTTGTCCAACACTGTTTATGATTTTTGATATCAACAGCATGAGCATCACCTTCGGATATACAAGATGCCATTCTTGTTTTCAGTTCTGGGTTAGTAGAGATTTCCACAGCTTTTTTCAAAGTCTGGCCCGCATTGGTAGTTCTTACTGCAAACTGTTGGTCACCAAATGTTTGACAAAAAAAGCACAGATCACTTTCCAGTGGTTTTGTTGCTGATCGTGCAAACGGTCCTGAGGTTGCAGCAGAGGTTGATGGCTCACTCCCGTCAAAGCTTGAAGGGCGACCTCGCTTCCCGTGGAAATGTGATCCAGTAGACAAGGACCGTTGGTGACGGTCCCTTGCACGTTGCATTTTGACTTTACTGGTGGCGTTGGAGTAGCATGTGCGATGCCAAAGCCCTATTTCTCTGCAAAGTTTCTGTTGTGCAGTCTTCTAGCCTCTTTTGAATTTGGACAAATTCGCCATCATGCAGTGATGCTCGCTCCTTCACTGGAGATAACAAAGTATGGTATGAATCTAATCTTGGTTCCAACACTGACTGGCCTGCATCTTGTAGGCACAAAATACAACGTTTCCAATCAATTGTCTCTTGTTGCTGTCGACCAATTCATGGTAATGTTGCTGTGGTCATGTTGTTCATTAGTCTGAACAGTTCTTCGAGTCAATACAGCCTGCAACTACAGCTGGAACCTGAAACCAGAAAAAAAGGATTAAGCATACACTAATGGCTGTTCTGACACAATAATATTAAATTATAAACACTAATGAAGTAATTTCATGGTATTTGTACAGACAAAATATTATTATTATTATTATTATTATTATTATTATTATTATTATTATTATTATTATTATTATTATTATTATTATTATTATTATTATTATTATAGAAATTGAAATATAGGGGAGCTGGGATAACATAAAGGGTCTAATTCATTTCTTTGACCTTAAAAATGTTAGATTAGCCACTAAAATCAGAAGCGTAGCTGGCTTGGAATCAGAGAACTCTTAAAAAAAGGTTATCGGTAGTCACCATTTTCAAATTCCAAGATGGCCACCACAAACACCTTGAAAAAATGGCAACATTGGTTTTTGGATTCAGTATGTCCTAAAGGGAGGTAGCCATACCAAACACGAGTGCAATTTCTGATTTTGCAACAAAAATAAACTACAACACAAAAAACATACCCAACTATTTAAAATCACGTTAATAAGAAAAGTTATGTGCAAATTTACCATTGGTTTTACGTTAATTCAAACTATAGCTGGGTTTACAAAATCCACCAACGACGAAATCGTGAAGCAAGCAATCACAAAAAATCACAAACCACAACAATTGCAGACGAGGATATGCACTGAGATGCTCAGTCCCTAGTCTCACAGTGAGATAATGCAGGCTTTAGCTACTGAAAAGTTATTTTAAATTGTTGCCATATGAACTGAATCAAAGAAAAAAGGACGAATTCTGGAACACGTGGGGCTGAATCCAAGGCACAAAAAGTTACTTTAGATTTGTTACATATCACTAAAATCGCAATTTGATCGAGCCTACAACTGTAGTGTAGCTGCGTAACATGATACATATCAAACACAAGGCAAAGATGGGCCTCGGTCAAATTAGATTCAGATACAGCACAATTACCCAAGTTTCGAGAACGATTCTAACCGGCCGGTCACCCGACACGCACACAAACGGAAATCTTGACAACTTCGTGTCCACAGGAAGAGTTGGGAGCGACGCTTTTTGGCTCCACCAAAAAGGCGTCCTTTGCAGAAATCTCAAGTTTTTAACTACGCTACAGTAGGCAAGTTTCTTAGTTCCAGAATTCTACTTAATCAAAAGTGCAACGTACAGTACATCCCCCAACATAAAGGACATATAACAAAAGAAATAGCAATTTCATTTTGAATCAGAACCATCGCGTAAACCTTCCACGTCACCGATTAATCGCCACGTGAATTATTACACTCGTTTGCTGCAATTTCCACTGATATCCAATCTGACTAGATAGGAGGGTTTTATTGGAAAAATCCCTGCAGAAGATTTTGTCGACAGTCTCTTCGATCTCTTGCTTAATTTCTATCTTTATTTCCTTTTTCAATGCTTTTTTGTCGTAGTCTCTCATTCCTTTAATCACTATGTTATATCTATTACATATGGTAACTATGATTCCTGGTTCCCAAGCGCTCACTCCACAAACACAGTTGCGGGCACACTGCTGCAGTTATTTCTTTTTTTCATGCTTCCTCTTCTTTACATTTTGCATACGTCCCGTTTTCTGTAATGTGTGGTGTTTGACAAAGCGCACTCTTGACCAGATTTGTACAAATAAGTTCTCAAATATATTTGTCTGCAGATATCTAAATTTCCTGCATTTTGTAGCACAGTATTCCATGTTACTAAAAACAAATATGTAACATTTTGCTATGCACAAATTCGCAGACGTCATGATTTCATATCCCATTGTCCAGTTTTAACACTGGTGAGCATTCAACAAAGAGGTGTCGGGATTTGCCGTCGACTTTTATGATAATACTTTCTGTACAACCTTCTCCTCATTGCTCACATCATTCAGACAAGGATTTGTGTCTTTTATTTAATGTTTCTGTCCTACACGTCAATATAGACAATGCAACAAAAAGTGAAAAGATACGTCCTGTTGCGGAAATGTGTTGGTTCACCTGTGACACACAAACTGATGCGAAGAAGATGGGTCACGGACTCGCAAACCGCGAAAAGGGACGGTGCTGCAAAAGGACGCGAATGACCCAGTCAACCAGAAGTGAAAGGGTGCGCTATTCACCGCACATGGACTAACTGAAAGTTACACATTTAAGAAAAGGATATGGTGTACAGCGCTTGGAGAAATGAATCGACTGACCTGTAGAAAGTGAGAAGACCTAGCACTGCAGGAGAAATGTGGGGTCTGACTACATAAAAAATGAAAATGTACGGTACTGCAGAGGAAATGAAATGACTGACGTACATGAACTAGAGATATGAAATGAAAGGTGAAAAGAAACGATACTGTGAAGCACATGAGAATGATTGACATGTTTATTTCAGGAGTTGCAGGGAGGTACGAAATGAGGCGAATGACCTACAAAAAGTGCAGAGATGGGATATTGCTGAAAAGCGCTGACTTATTTAATAATGACTAGCAGATGCTTGCTATCACTCGCATTTGCTAATTCCCATATCCGTACCATATCCATACCCATATCTGCATCATACCCATACCCATACCCATATCTGTTAATACCATTACCCATATCCGTTCCATACTCATACCCACATCCATACCATACCCTTACCTATACCTGTACCATACCCATACCAATACCCATACCCACACCCGTATCAGTACCATACCCATACCCATATCTGTACCATAGCAATACCTATACCCATACCCATACCTGTACTGATACCCATACTCATATCCTTACCATACCCGTACCCTACTCATATCCATTCCATACCCATAACCACATCTATACCATACCATTCCCATACACATATCCATACCATACACACCCATATCCATACCATACCCATACCCATACCCACAACTAAATTAACCATACTAATAATAGTCAGCAATAGTCTAGGAGCAGCACCAACCCCGTTTACCTTCCGGTCATATACAAACAACTGACCATATCTTGGTGTACTGTAGGTGCAGGAGCAGCTGCTGATGGGTTTTGAACCAATGCTGATGCCATTGGCAGTTCCGGACCACCACCAGTAGTGCTTGCTGTTGTTCTAGAATTACCCACTGGGTCCATTTCGAAACAAAAATAACAAAGCTTAGCCAAAAATCTTTCATTATATAGTGTTGGGTTATTTAATGTTGAAAATTTCTGGACAGTTATTAAAATATTCCTGAAAGACGTCTTCACAACTCCAGGATCCTTTGAAGCAGTCTTCAGCTCCTGAAGCATTCCTGGAGAAATGCCCATTGGATTATAACGTCGTCTTAAATTCTTAAAGGCTCCAGGATCCTGTGAAGCCGTCTTCTCCTCCTGAACAGATCCCATAGGATTATAACGTCTTTTTAAATCTTAAAGACTCCAGTTGTATAAAGGAAGTAGTATTTACTTTAATCCTCATAATGTAGGTGGTTCATAGTTACCACATGAGTTTAATTAAACACTTCATAAATATTAAACGTCAAGCAATTCTTTTTGTATCGTTCAAAATCTCAGATTCAATGTAACGTTGCCAGGTAGAGTTAAACTTTTTTTTTTTATTTCCAATGCCATACATGTCAACAAGTTTGCGAATTCACAGCTAGCACTATTTTCCCTATGGTTATATAAATACGACCGCTTTTATGCATTGGTATAATTCGTAACCTGTGTGGTTTGAACTGTTTTTTTTGTTTTTTATTGCTTAGCTCAAAGCACGGTGTGATAAGGTTAGCGGCGCCGTTAATGACAGCGTGCTTAACATGCTTCTAGGGCTGGTCAACATAACTACCTCTGCAGCATTATAACAGTAGACCTAATAAGCTCAACAGTCATAACAACATTTTCAAAACGGGAATATGAATTACAGCAAGTTTTCTTTGAATGTTGAAGTTTTAGGCTGTGTTCAAGCTGTCTGTATGTTGCAAAATGATTCATAGGCATAAAAAAATAATCTAAACCTTCTGAGATGTAATATCTGTTACTAAATAATTTATTTGTAGAGATTACCTGTTCTTTGAGTAATAAAGGATGACGATGATTTCAATTATTTGGAGAAGATGGTTATTAATCAAATTATCTATTAGTACTAATGTAAAGGCCTATGGAACACTTGTTTTTTAACTGGCTTAAAACATCACTTTCTTAAAAGTCTTTTTGCTCACTTTTGGTGCATAATCTATTCATTCATAAGGTAACTTGAAGTGCAAGAAGGTGCAGATAACGTTATATGCTTTCTGGCCAGAAATTGTTAATATAGAGGTGTGAATGCTAAGTGTAATGTGTTTATAGTAAGCAAAGAAATCTAACACACCTAGCCCTGGGAATAAAATCTTGATTTTGACAAAAGAACAATTGCATAGGTGAATATTTGATAGAGCCATGATTTTTGAAGTAGTTAAGAAACATAACTTAAATCATTTCGTTTTTATGAAATCCAAATATTCCTCTAACAAATATAAAATAAATGGTTTCAAGATAATTTCATTGTCGCTACTCATTGCAGACCTATGTTACACCAGGTGGTTCATGTTGCGCTGCCACCCTAATGGTTGTGTCCCGTGCTCCGCTCACCTGTTGATATTGGTGGATGCAGTCTACTTTTGTATTTATTTATTTACATTTATTCAGCTTTGAGGCATAAAAACAATAAAAAAAGACTATTTCAAATTTTATGTTTCCATGGGAAGCAATATTGATGTTATGACAAATTTTTTTTTTTTTTTTATTTAACATTTGAACTGAGGTTTGATGATTTTTCTTTGTCAAGTGCATCGGCGATTCTGCGATGAGTGAATGAAACTTTTGAAAATGTTTTGTCACTGTTTTTCTGAAATTTGGCTATACATGATATTTTCATACAGTTTTGAAATATATGAAAGATTTCACTCTTATGAAAGATATTATGGCCTTATTGTATGCAATAATCGTGTTTTCAAAATGAAATAAGAGAAAAATATGGAGCATGTTAGGTTGCCAGTTCGTGAATTTTAAACGAAATCCTATGCAATCATGTCATATCACTTAAGAGCATAGCTGTACATCACTTTTTTTTTTTTTTTTTTTTTAGCTGATAGGTTAGATGGGTGAAAGAAGAGTGAGGGCAGTTAGCTAGCTAACCATGGTAGGGAATAGTTTAGAAAGTGAAATATTAGTAAGAGTAATTTCAAGTGTGGTTTATCCACAATTTTATTTAGGTAAGGGATACAATTTTTCTAATATTAACATAATACAATAATAATTTTACATTATAATAACATGGTGAATTGTACATATTGCATATTTTGATTTTGATTTCTTATTAGTATAATCATATTTAAACATAAAATAAAATAAAAAATAAGTTCCAATTTCCTCATTTTAACCTTGATGTTAAATGTCATAATGATTTTGCATGATACCTACGTAGTAAATTCTAAATATTACTTTTTCATAAGGCATTTCTTAATAATATAATGGTTGAGGTTCATCATGATGAATATATGAAGATACTCTTCTCCACCATCCGTGGTCTGTGTTGTTTGCTCCATATGTTGGTTGCCAGTCTGTATAATCTTTGATTAATTGGTTCTACTTTGTATTTTTTGTGTATTTGTTCTATATTCAGATCGTCATCTTCTTGATTGTTTCTCACTGCGGACCTTAGCATCTTATTTTGGAAGTCGATGCTAAACACGTGGGTATTGGTGGATATTCCATTATTGGTCTGATTAGGCTTTTGTAGAAATGGACTTTGATATTTGTATTCATATTCCTAAACCGTTTTAGCTTTGTATTTTGTGTTCTTGCTATTCTTAGCCTTTCTCTCACGTGTCTTGATATTCCTCTTTGTCCGAATTGCATTCCTAGTATTCTTGTGCTTTTAGTAAAATTCATCGGTTGTTGTTCTAACATTATTTGTGCAGGTTTGTAAGCAGACACTGATACTAGTTGGAATTTAGATTTATTTGTCTTTATCTTCCACTTCTTTTCAAATTGATTTATTCTTTCAATTTGGTTCATTGTTTTTTGTGCTACTTGTCTTTTCAAAGTTGGATCCCTTCTTCGAGTGCGTTTTTCTGGGTGTATAACTATTTGAGTTATATCATCTGCAAAGCAGACATCAGTACAGTATTCTAGTGGTGAAGTCATATCTGATGTATATAATATGAATAGTGTTGGACTGAGTACAGATCCTTGTGGGACTCCACTTAGTGACGGGAATGGATTCCCTATGTAATTTTGTGACTTGATTGCTGCTGTTCGATCTTTGATGAAGTTGTATAGTATTTTCTCAAAAATGTCTGGAAGGTTGAGATGTAATATTTTGTTACTGAAGTCCTTGTATCCACACTTTGTCAAATGCCTTGGTTATATCTCTACATACTAGGTTACATACTGTAGGTACCTTCCTCTTTGTGACAGTGCAGTACTCTCATATATTGTTGCTATTGCAATCTGGGTCCCTCTTCCTTTTCTAAATCCATATTGATTATTATTGTGTAGCTGATTACCTTCTAGAAACAACACTAATCTGTTGTTAATTATTTTTTCAAATATTTTGCCAGGTATTCCTAGTAATGATATTGGTCTGTAATTCTCTACCTGACTAGTATCTTTTCCTGGTTTGGGCATCAAAATCATTATTGCATTCTTGAATATAACTGGAAAATATCCCATTGAGAGAGCCCAGTTGTATATATCTCTTAATTTTTCGAATGCAATGTCTGGTAAATTTTGAATTATGATCTTGTTAATTCCACTCTTTCCTGGTGCTTTGTGTTTAACATTTTTAATTATAATTTTGATTTCCCATAACTCTATTTTCCTTGTTAATGGGCAGTCTTCATTGAGTCTGCTAATATCAGCTGCATAATGCGGATTTGTTCTGTTTCTATGTTGTTCAGTGAATTCATTGACTATTGTCTCATGTTGGGTGTCGAAATTTTGGTTATCCTCCTGCGTTATCTGGAATATTTCCTGCCAGTAGGCCTTGTGCAGTACAGTACTTCCTTCTCTTTGTCATCATATATTTTCTCATTCCCATGCTTTATGTATGGCGAAGAATTAGTTTTGCTTCCCATCAGTCTTGCAACGGAGTTCCAAAATTGTTTTGGGTTGTTGTACTGTATTTCTGTGTTTTTTATTAGGTCTTCCCAATTTTGATGATATAATCTTGAGTTTTCTTGTACTAACTGTTCTTGTAATGACACATATCTTCTCTTTAATATGTTGTTCCACCCTGTTATAAGTACTGTGTTTTGGATGTTGTTGTAGTGCCATTGTATCAATTTCAACTTATCATTACTAATAGGATGTGGAAGTGTGGTGTATTTAGTTATGGGTATATGATTTTTTATTGCTTCCTCTATATTTCTGTACCATTCCTCAAGCTCACCATCTACTATTTCTTTTGTTATTTCTATGTCATTTGAATTTGAATTTATTGTTGGTTATCTACTCATTTTTCCTTCTATTTCATTTTTAAAGCTTTCCCAACTTGCTCTTTTTATATTTGGTATTTCTAAGGATGGAATCATTATTGGATTGGTTGACAATGTAATTACCAATGGTATATGATCGGAGGAGGTTGCTGGTCCTCTTGCAACGGCAATATTGAGGTGAATTTTGTTATTTCCTAATATTATATCTGGCTTTCCTTTTCTGTTATTTGCTACAAAGGTATCGAAATCAGGTCCTAAGTGTATGATATACTTTTTATTTATTAATCTGACTATTTCTTGTCCTGTGTAATTAGATGGCCTATATCCAAATAGTTGGTGTCTGGCATTTAGATCCGCAATGAGGTAGGTTGGTTCTCTTCTGTTCATTAACTTCATGACATCCGGAAGTGGGAAATAATGTCTTCTTGGCGGCTTATAAGCTGTGGCGATCACTATTGGTCCTTTGTTAGTTTGAATTTGGACTGCTAAAAAGTCGTCTTGGAAATCGTCTATTATCTTATGTCTAATATTACTCTTGATTGCTATTGCAATTCCTGCAAAGGGTTCATCAGCAAAGTTTTGCGTATATGTATTATATCCAAACATTTTCAGAGTTTCATTTCGTTTCATACCATGTTCATTGATTAATATTATGTCAGGGTCTTCTTCTCTATATATATTGTATAATTCAAATTTCTTTGTTTTCCAGGATTTGACGTTGTGCTGAATTATTTTCATTCTTCGTAGAGTTGGGTCCATTCGAGTTACAGTGGTCTAGTAATTGTGTTCTTTTTCTTTCACTTTTCCGTTTTCTGGTGTTATTGGCTACTGGCGTAGTAATTTTTGATGCTGAAGTTGATCCCTGTGGATTTTGTAAGATGGGAGAGTTGGAGAAACCTGAGAAGCTTGGTAGTGAGGTTTGTATTTCTTCTGTTAATTGTTGCTGCGTTTCTTGCAAATTACTTATGCGTCCTGAGGGATGGATTGGTGAGTTCGGGTCCGAACTGGGCTCAGTTCCAAGTGTAAAGTCTTCATCTGATGAGTCGTCTTCTGAGCTCTCTGCTGTGTTTTCTTCATATTGTGTGCAGTCTTGCATATCTTGTTGTATATCCTGAGTTGCTTGTAAATCTTCTGCTTTGCTTGTATGGTTTTCTTGTCTTTTATTCCTTTCCATGGTGCTTGCTATCATGTTTATTGTTTCTTTAGAGAAGGGTATTGTAGGTAAATTGTTATCTGCTTATATGTTGTTTATTACTGAGGGGTAGAATCCTTCTTGGCGCAGCCCCAGTTTTACTGATAAATTTAATATTATCGTGATTCTTGTCTCTTCTTGTATTCTACTTATATTATTTTGGATGTTATTTGCATTAGCCTGGCAATTTCCTGTATTAGTGGCTGTAACTTTGGCGTAACTTGTACCGTTGCTTGTAGTGGATGTTGCATTTCTGTTTGCTTTGATCTCTTGAATTTTTCTTTTTATTGGGGCCTTTCTCGCTGGGCATTTCGCTGCTAAAGTTCTATGTTGTTGATTGCAGTTAACACATTTTTTTGTATTTTCTTTACATTTTCTGTATGTATGATCATGTGATGAACATTCAGAGCATATTTTATAGTTATTATCTTTAGGGCATTCCTTGAGCAGATGCTCATAAGAGTAGCATCTATAGCAAAATGACAAATTTACAAATATATCCTCTTCAGTATGTTCACTTGGAATGTATTGGTAGGCTACAAATAATCCTCTTCCTATGGCTCTCTTTGCCATCTTCGGTGTTTCAAACTTTATTTTCATGGCGTGGGAATTGATTTGGATTTTTATCACCTCATCCACTGCAGCCCATTCGTTTTTCCTCTCGATACTGTCTTTAAGGTCGTCTTCTCCGTATTCTGCCGTTGTAGCGTCTAGGTATTTTACTACTATAGTTTTCATGGAATTATATTCTGGGGCGTCTATTACCTCAAACTCTTCATTTGCAAAATTGTGTCCTGTTCTCTGAATTAAGAATCTTTTCTGAGTCATCTTCGTGAATATTGACAAAGAATGCTGTGTTGGCGTGGATTACTCTTTGGTCTCTAGCCTGGATGGCGCCTATACACTGCCATAACTTGAGCCGTCTCCTTGGCTCGTCATGCGGTTTAGGACTATTGTCTTGTATCTTAATCTTCATTTTGAATCATGTTATATACTTCTTACTTGAAGTTTTGCCACAAAGAAGGGTGGCACATAAACCTAGCTATGCTGGCATTGAAAAAAGAGGCCAGAACGATGCCGAAGACCTAGAATCGAGGAAAGATTTTGAAAAACCTTGCGGGCTACGTTCCTCGATACTGGGCAGTCATGAGAACACGTCTTTCCCCTGCGGTTTGTGGAGACAAACTGTACATTACTTTTATAAAAATAAAATGATGTCCTTACAAATCTATAAACATTTTGTTAATAATTCTCAATCTCAACACATTTATTTCATAAAAAGCAGGAAATGGGAAGAGGGAATGGCGAGGGGGAAGAAAGAGGGATAGGAAAGGAAGGGAAGGGGAGGGGGAAGGGGAAGAGGGAGGAAGAATGGGGTGGGGAAGGGGAAAGGGGAGGGGGATGGGAAGGGGGAGGGGAGGGGAGGGGATAGGAAGGAGAAGGGAGGGGAAGGGGATGGGGAAGGGGAGGGGAGGGAGAGGGGATGGGAAGTGAGGGGAAGGGAGAGGGGATGGGAAGGGAGGGGAGGGGAGGGGAGGGAAGGGGAGGGGAATGGGAGGTGAGGGAAGGGGAGGGGAATGGGAGGTGAGGGAAGGGGAAGGGAGGGACACACACACCCATACATACACACAGAAAGGCAGCCAAGGAATGTAGTATAATAGAAGTGGAGGGGAGGGACACACGCACACAACACACACAGAAAGGCAACCAAGGAAATTACTATAATAGAAGGGGAGGGGAGCGACACACGCACACAACACACGCGGATAGGCAGCCAAGGAAAGTACTATAATAGAAGGGGAGGGGAGGGACACACGTAGAAAGGCAACCAAGGAAAGTAATATAATAGAAGGGGAAGGGAGGGACACACTCACACAACACACACAGAAAGGCAGCCAAAGAAAGTAGTATAATAGCGGGGGGAGGGGAGGGTCACACACACACAACACACACACAGAAAGGCAGCCAAGGAAAGTACTATAATAGAAGGGGAGGGACACATACACACAACACACACAGAAAGGCAGCCAAAGAAAGTAGTATAATAGAAGGGGAGGGGAGGGTCACACGCACACAACACACACACAGAAAGGCAGCCAAGGAAACACATGCAGAAAGGCAGACTAGGAAAGTACTATAATAGTAGGAGAGGGGAGGGACGCACGCACACAACACACGCAGAAAGGCAACCAAAGAAAGTACTATAATAGAAGGGGAGGGGAGGCGCACACGCAAAAAGGCAGCCAAAGAAAGTAGTATAATAGAAGGGGAGGGGAGGGACACACGCACACAACACATGCAGAAAGGCAGCCAAGGAAAGTACTATAATAGAAGGGAAGGGGAGGGACAGACGTAGAATGGCAACCAAGTAAAGTAGTATAATAGAAGGGGAGGGGAGGGACACACGCACACAACATATGCAGAAAGACAGCCAAGGAAAGCACTATAATAGAAGGGGAGGGGAGGGACACACACACACAGAAAAGGCAGCCAAAGAAAGTACTATAATAGAAGGAGAGGGGAGGGACACACGCACACAACACACACAGAAAGGCAGCCAAGGAAATTACTATAATAGAAGGAGAGGGGAGGGACACACGCACACAACACATGCAGAAAGGCAGCCAAGGAAAGTACTATAATAGAAGGGGAGGGAGGGACACACGCACACAACATACGCAGAAAGACAGCCAAGGAAAGTACTATAATAGAAGGGGAGGGGAGGGACACACGTAGAATGGCAACCAAGGAAAGTAGTATAATAGCAGGGGAGGGGAGGGACACACGTACACAACACACACAGAAAGGCAGCTAAGGAAAATACTATAATAGAAGGGGAGGGGAGGGACACACGTAGAATGGCAACCAAGGAAAGTAGTATAATAGAAGGGGAGGGGAGGGACACACGCATACAACACATGCAGAAAGGCAGCCAAGGAAAGTACTATAATAGAAGGGGAGGGGAGGGACACACACACAGAAAAGGCAGCCAAAGAAAGTACTATAATAGAAGGAGTGGGGAGGGACACACACACACAACACACGCAGAAAGGCAACCAAGGAAAGTACTATAATAGAAGGGGAGGGGAGGGACACACACACAGAAAAGGCAGCCAAAGAAAGTACTATAATAGAAGGAGTGGGGAGGGACACACACACACAACACACGCAGAAAGGCAACCAAGGAAAGTACTATAATAGAAGGGGAGGGGAGGGACACACACACAGAAAAGGCAGCCAAAGAAAGTACTATAATAGAAGGAGTGGGGAGGGACACACACACACAACACACGCAGAAAGGCAACCAAGGAAAGTACTATAATAGAAGGGGAGGGGAGGGACACACACACAGAAAAGGCAGCCAAAGAAAGTACTATAATAGAAGGAGTGGGGAGGGACACACACACACAACACACACAGAAAGGCAGCTAAGGAAAGTACTATAATAGAAGGGGAGGGGAGGGACACACACACAGAAAAGGCAGCCAAAGAAAGTACTATAATAGAAGGAGTGGGGAGGGACACACACACACAACACACGCAGAAAGGCAACCAAGGAAAGTACTATAATAGAAGGGGAGGGGAGGGACACACGTAGAATGGCAACCAAGGAAAGTAGTATAATAGAAGGGGAGGGGAGGGACACACGCATACAACACATGCAGAAAGGCAGCCAAGGAAAGTACTATAATAGAAGGGAAGGGGAGGGACAGACGTAGAATGGCAACCAAGGAAAGTAGTATAATAGAAGGGGAGGGGAGGGACACACGCATACAACACATGCAGAGAGGCAACCAAGGAAAGTACTATAATAGAAGGGAAGGGGAGGGACAGACATAGAATGGCAACCAAGGAAAGTATTATAATAGAAGGAGAGGGGAGGGACACACGCATACAACACATGCAGAAAGGCAGCCAAGGAAAGTACTATAATAGAAGGGAAGGGGAGGGACAGACGTAGAATGGCAACCAAGGAAAGTAGTATAATAGAAGGAGAGGGAAGGGACACACGCACACAACACATGCAGAAAGGCAGCCAAGGAAAGTACTATAATAGAAGGGAAGGGGAGGGACAGACGTAGAATGGCAACCAAGGAAAGTAGTATAATAGAAGGGGAGGGGAGGGACACACGCACACAACATATGCAGAAAGACAGCCAAGGAAAGCACTATAATAGAAGGAGAGGGGAGGGACACACGCACACAACACACACAGAAAGGCAGCCAAGGAAATTACTATAATAGAAGGAGAGGGGAGGGACACACGCACACAACACATGCAGAAAGGCAGCCAAGGAAAGTACTATAATAGAAGGGGAGGGGAGGGACACACACACACAGAAAAGGCAGCCAAGGAAATTACTATAATAGAAGGAGAGGGGAGGGACACACGCACACAACATATGCAGAAAGACAGCCAAGGAAAGCACTATAATAGAAGGGGAGGGGAGGGACACACACACACAGAAAAGGCAGCCAAAGAAAGTACTATAATAGAAGGAGAGGGGAGGGACACACGCACACAACACACACAGAAAGGCAGCCAAGGAAATTACTATAATAGAAGAAGAGGGGAGGGACACACGCACACAACACTTGCAGAAAGGCAGCCAAGGAAAGTACTATAATAGAAGGGGAGGGGAGGGACACACGCACACAACATACGCAGAAAGACAGCCAAGGAAAGCACTATAATAGAAGGGGAGGGGAGGGACACACGTAGAATGGCAACCAAGGAAAGTAGTATAATAGAAGGGGAGGGGAGGGACACATGCACACAACACACACAGAAAGGCAGCCAAGGAAAGTACTATAATAGAAGAAGAGGGGAGGGACACACGCACACAACACATGCAGAAAGGCAGCCAAGGAAAGTACTATAATAGAAGGGGAGGGAGGGACACACGAACACAACATATGCAGAAAGACAGCCAAGGAAAGCACTATAATAGAAGGGGAGGGGAGGGACACACGTAGAATGGCAACCAAGGAAAGTACTATAATAGCAGGGGAGGGGAGGGACACACGTACACAACACACACAGAAAGGCAGCTAAGGAAAGTACTATAATAGAAGGGGAGGGGGGGGGACGCACGTAGAATGGCAACCAAGGAAAGTAGTATAATAGAAGGGGAGGGGAGGGACACACGCACACAACACACACAGAAAGGCAGCTAAGGAAAGTACTATAATAGAAGGGGAGGGGAGGGACACACACACACAGAAAATTCAGCCAAAGAAAGTACTGTAATAGAAGGAGAGGGGAGGGACACACGCACACAACACACGCAGAAAGGCAGCCAAGGAAAGTACTATAATAGAAGGGGAGGGGAGGGACACACGTAGAATGGCAACCAAGGAAAGTAGTATAATAGAAGGGGAGGGGAGAGACACACGCACACAACACACACAGAAAGGCAGCTAAGGAAAGTACTAGAATAGAAGGGGAGGGGAGGGACACACGTAGAATGGCAACCAAGGAGAGTAGTATAATAGAAGGGGAGGGGAGGGACACACGCACACAACACACACAGAAAGGCAGCTAAGGAAAGTACTAGAATAGAAGGGGAGGGGAGGGACACACGCACACAACACACACAGAAAGGCAGCTAAGGAAAGTACTATAATAGAAGGGGAGGGGAGGGACACATGTAGAATGACAACCAAGGAAAATAGTATATAGAAGGAGAGGGGAGGGACACACGCACACAACATACACAGAAAGACAGCCAAGGAAAGCACTATAATAGAAGGGGAGGGGAGGGACACACATACACAGAAAAGGCAGCCAAAGAAAGTACTATAATAGAAGGGGAGGGGGGGGGACACACGCACACAACACACACAGAAAGGCAGTCAAGGAAAGTACTATAATAGAAGGGGAGGGGAGGGACACATGTAGAATGGCAACCAAGGAAAGTAGTATAATAGAAGGGGAGGGGAGGGACACACGCACACAACACACACAGAAAGGCAGCTAAGGAAAGTACTAGAATAGAAGGGGAGGGGAGGGACACACACACACAGAAAATTCAGCCAAAGAAAGTACTGTAATAGAAGGAGAGGGGAGGGACACACGCACACAACACACGCAGAAAGGCAGCCAAGGAAAGTACTATAATAGAAGGGGAGGGGAGGGACACACGTAGAATGGCAACCAAGGAAAGTAGTATAATAGAAGGGGAGGGGAGAGACACACGCACACAACACACACAGAAAGGCAGCTAAGGAAAGTACTAGAATAGAAGGGGAGGGGAGGGACACACGTAGAATGGCAACCAAGGAGAGTAGTATAATAGAAGGGGAGGGGAGGGACACACGCACACAACACACACAGAAAGGCAGCTAAGGAAAGTACTAGAATAGAAGGGGAGGGGAGGGACACACGTAGAATGGCAACCAAGGAGAGTAGTATAATAGAAGGGGAGGGGAGGGACACACGCACACAACACACACAGAAAGGCAGCTAAGGAAAGTACTATAATAGAAGGGGAGGGGAGGGACACATGTAGAATGACAACCAAGGAAAATAGTATATAGAAGGAGAGGGGAGGGACACACGCACACAACATACACAGAAAGACAGCCAAGGAAAGCACTATAATAGAAGGGGAGGGGAGGGACACACATACACAGAAAAGGCAGCCAAAGAAAGTACTATAATAGAAGGGGAGGGGGGGGGACACACGCACACAACACACACAGAAAGGCAGTCAAGGAAAGTACTATAATAGAAGGGGAGGGGAGGGACACATGTAGAATGGCAACCAAGGAAAGTAGTATAATAGAAGGGGAGGGGAGGGACACATGCACACAACACACAGAAAGGCAGCCAAGGAAAGTACTATAATAGAAGGGGAGAGGAGGGACACACTTAGAATGGCAACAAGGAAAGTAGTATAATAGAAGGGGAGGGGAGGGACACACGCACACAACACACACAGAAAGGCAGTCAAGGAAAGTACTATAATAGAAGGGGAGGGGAGGGACACATGTAGAATGGCAACCAAGGAAAGTAGTATAATAGAAGGGGAGGGGAGGGACACACGCACACAACACACACACAGAAAGGCAGTCAAGGAAAGTACTATAATAGAAGGGGAGGGGAGGGACACATGTAGAATGGCAACCAAGGAAAGTAGTATAATAGAAGGGGAGGGGAGGGACACACGCACACAACACACACACAGAAAGGCAGTCAAGGAAAGTACTATAATAGAAGGGGAGGGGAGGGACACATGTAGAATGGCAACCAAGGAAAGTAGTATAATAGAAGGGGAGGGGAGGGACACACGCACACAACACACACACAGAAAGGCAGTCAAGGAAAGTACTATAATAGAAGGGGAGGGGAGGGACACATGTAGAATGGCAACCAAGGAAAGTAGTATAATAGAAGGGGAGGGGAGGGACACACGCACACAACACACACAGAAAGGCAGTCAAGGAAAGTACTATAATAGAAGGGGAGGGGAGGGACACATGTAGAATGGCAACCAAGGAAAGTAGTATAATAGAAGGGGAGGGGAGGGACACACGCACACAACACACACACAGAAAGGCAGTCAAGGAAAGTACTATAATAGAAGGGGAGGGGCGGGACACATGTAGAATGGCAACCAAGGAAAGTAGTATAATAGAAGGGGAGGGGAGGGACAGACGTAGAATGGCAACCAAGGAAAGTAGTATAATAGAAGGGGAGGGGAGGGACACACGCACACAACATACGCAGAAAGACAGCCAAGGAAAGTACTATAATAGAAGGGGAGGGGAGGGACACATGTAGAATGACAACCAAGGAAAGTAGTATAATAGAAGGGGAGGGGAGGGACACACGCACACAACATACGCAGAAAGACAGCCAAGGAAAGTACTATAATAGAAGGGGAGGGGAGGGACACACATACACAGAAAAGGCAGCCAAAGAAAGTACTATAATAGAAGGGGAGGGGGAGGGGGACACACGCACACAACACACACAGAAAGGCAGCTAAGGAAATTACTATAATAGAAGGGGAGGGGAGGGACACACGCACACAACACACGCAGAAAGGCAGCCAAGGAAAGTACTATAATAGAAGGGGAGGGGAGGGACACACGCACACAACACACGCAGAAAGGCAGCCAAGGAAATTACTATAATAGAAGGGGAGGGGAGGGACACACGCACACAACACATGCAGAAAGGCAGCCAATGAAAGTACTATAATAGAAGGGGAGGGGAGGGACACACGCAGAAAGGCAGCCAAGGAAAGTACTATAATAGAAGGGGAGGGGAGGGACACACGCACACAACACATGCAGAAAGGCAGCCAATGAAAGTACTATAATAGAAGGGGAGGGGAGGGACACACGCAGAAAGGCAGCCAAGGAAAGTACTATAATAGAAGGGGAGGGGGAGGGGGACACACGCACACAACACACACAGAAAGGCAGCTAAGGAAATTACTATAATAGAAGGGGAGGGGAGGGACACACGCACACAACACACGCAGAAAGGCAGCCAAGGAAAGTACTATAATAGAAGAAGAGGGGAGGGACACACGCACACAACACATGCAGAAAGGCAGCCAAGGAAAGTACTATAATAGAAGGGGAGGGAGGGACACACGAACACAACATATGCAGAAAGACAGCCAAGGAAAGCACTATAATAGAAGGGGAGGGGAGGGACACACGTAGAATGGCAACCAAGGAAAGTACTATAATAGCAGGGGAGGGGAGGGACACACGTACACAACACACACAGAAAGGCAGCTAAGGAAAATACTATAATAGAAGGGGAGGGGAGGGACACACGTAGAATGGCAACCAAGGAAAGTAGTATAATAGAAGGAAAGGGGAGGGACACACGCACTCAACATACGCAGAAAGACAGCCAAGGAAAGTACTATAATAGAAGGGGAGGGGAGGGACACACGCACACAACACACACAGAAAGGCAGCCAAGGAAATTACTATAATAGAAGGGGAGGGGAGGGACACACGCACACAACACACGCAGAAAGGCAGCCAAGGAAAGTACTATAATAGAAGGGGAGGGGAGGGACACACGCAGAAAGGCAGCCAAGGAAATTACTATAATAGAAGGGGAGGGGAGGGACACACGCACACAACACACGCAGAAAGGCAGCCAAGGAAAGTACTATAATAGAAGGGGAGGGGAGGGACACACGCAGAAAGGCAGCCAAGGAAATTACTATAATAGAAGGGGAGGGGAGGGGAGGGACACACGCACACAACACATGCAGAAAGGCAGCCAATGAAAGTACTATAATAGAAGGGGAGGGGAGGGACACACGCAGAAAGGCAGCCAAGGAAAGTACTATAATAGAAGGGGAGGGGGAGGGGGACACACGCACACAACACACACAGAAAGGCAGCTAAGGAAATTACTATAATAGAAGGGGAGGGGAGGGACACACGCACACAACACACGCAGAAAGGCAGCCAAGGAAAGTACTATAATAGAAGAAGAGGGGAGGGACACACGCACACAACACATGCAGAAAGGCAGCCAAGGAAAGTACTATAATAGAAGGGGAGGGAGGGACACACGAACACAACATATGCAGAAAGACAGCCAAGGAAAGCACTATAATAGAAGGGGAGGGGAGGGACACACGTAGAATGGCAACCAAGGAAAGTACTATAATAGCAGGGGAGGGGAGGGACACACGTACACAACACACACAGAAAGGCAGCTAAGGAAAATACTATAATAGAAGGGGAGGGGAGGGACACACGTAGAATGGCAACCAAGGAAAGTAGTATAATAGAAGGAAAGGGGAGGGACACACGCACTCAACATACGCAGAAAGACAGCCAAGGAAAGTACTATAATAGAAGGGGAGGGGAGGGACACACGCACACAACACACACAGAAAGGCAGCCAAGGAAATTACTATAATAGAAGGGGAGGGGAGGGACACACGCACACAACACACGCAGAAAGGCAGCCAAGGAAAGTACTATAATAGAAGGGGAGGGGAGAGAGACACGAAGAATGGCAACCAAGGAAAGTAGTATAATAGAAGGGAGGGGAGGGACACACGCACACAACATACGCAGAAAGGCAGCCAAGGAAAGTACTATAATAGAAGGGGAGGAGAGGGAGACACGTAGAATGGCAACCAAGGAAAGTAGTATAATAGAAGGGAGGGGAGGGACACACGCACACAACACACGCAGAAAGGCAGCCAAGGAAAGTACTATAATAGAAGGGGAGGGGAGGGAGACACGTAGAATGGCAATCAAGGAAAGTAGTATAATAGAAGGGAGGGGAGGGACACACGCACACAACATACGCAGAAAGGCAGCCAAGGAAAGTACTATAATAGAAGGGGAGGGGAGGGAGACACGTAGAATGGCAACCAAGGAAAGTAGTATAATAGAAGGGAGGGGAGGGACACACGCACACAACATACGCAGAAAGGCAGCCAAGGAAAGTACTATAATAGAAGGGGAGGGGAGGGAGACACGTAGAATGGCAACCAAGGAAAGTAGTATAATAGAAGGGAGGGGAGGGACACATGCACACAACATACGCAGAAAGGCAGCCAAGGAAAGTACTATAATAGAAGGGGAGGTGAGGGAGACACGTAGAATGGCAACCAAGGAAAGTAGTATAATAGAAGGGAGGGGAGGGACACACGCACACAACACACGCAGAAAGGCAGCCAAGGAAAGTACTATAATAGAAGGGGAGGGGAGGGAGACACGTAGAATGGCAATCAAGGAAAGTAGTATAATAGAAGGGAGGGGAGGGACACACGCACACAACATACGCAGAAAGGCAGCCAAGGAAAGTACTATAATAGAAGGGGAGGGGAGGGAGACACGTAGAATGGCAACCAAGGAAAGTAGTATAATAGAAGGGAGGGGAGGGACACACGCACACAACATACGCAGAAAGACAGCCAAGGAAAGTACTATAATAGAAGGGGAGGGGAGGGAGACATGTAGAATGGCAACCAAGGAAAGTAGTATAATAGAAGGGAGGGGAGGGACACACGCACACAACATACGCAGAAAGACAGCCAAGGAAAGTACTATAATAGAAGGGGAGGGGAGGGAGACACGTAGAATGGCAACCAAGGAAAGTAGTATAATAGAAGGGGAGGGGAGGGACACACGCACACAACATATGCAGAAAGATGGCCAAGGAAAGCACTATAATAGAAGGGGAGGGGAGGGACACACACACACAGAAAATGCAGCCAAAGAAAGTACTATAATAGAAGGAGAGGGGAGGGGAGGGACACATGCACAAAACACATGCAGAAAGGCAGCCAAAGAAAGTACAATAATAGAAGGAGAGGGGAGGGACACATGCACACAACACATGCAGAAAGGCAGCCAAGGAAAGTACTATAATAGAAGGAGAGGGGAGGGACACACGCACACAACACACGCAGAAAGGCAGCCAAAGAAAGTACTATAATAGAAGGGGAGGGGAGGGACACACACACACAACACCCGCAGAAAGGCAGCCAAGGAAAGTACTATAATAGAAGGGGAGGGGAGGGACACACGCAGAAAGGCAGCCAAGGAAAGCACTATAATAGAAGGGGAGGGGAGGGACACAAGCAGAAAGGCAGCCAAAGAAAGTACTATAATAGAAGTGGAGGCGAGGGACACACGCACTCAACACACACAGAAAGGCAACCAAGGAAATTAATGTAATAGATGATGAAATATTCTTATGTAACCGATGCGGTGGCTGGCCTATATTAAATGCAAAATGAGAAAATATGATACCACTGAAAGGGATACAGAAACAAAACTGTAGTAGAAATGGAAGGGTTGCCCTGAAAAAAATTGAAGATATGGGAATGCAACAGAGATGACAAATGAAGAGATGTTGTTGCAAAAATAGGGCAGCAAGTTACAAAAATGCAGGCCAGCTGAGGTGATCGACCAATTACATAAAAAGTAAAAAAGATAGGGTATTGCAGCAATAAATTTATTGACCTATAAAACATGAAAAGATAAAATGCTTTAGTAATGATAAAATGAATGACCTATAAAATGTGAAATGAGACAGAACTGTAGTAAAACAAATCCAGAAGTCAGCAGTTGTAGCATCACAGAGCAACAACGACATTTGTGGAGCTGTTCGGTGAAAGGATAAGTAAGAGTGAAGACACAAGCAGTTTCACTGATGGAGCTTTATGCCGTGCTCTGCCCAACGACTTCAGCATCAAGACCAACAACAAAAGTCTGACGCAAGATGATCATCAAACTCTGTCAGTGAGACAGACCATAGCAGTGATCCGGGAGAAGAAAGCTGGATTCAAGATGTTTGAAAAAGAATGGGTTAAGTCAGATTTCAAAGGACTAAGTGGAATTAAAGGTTAAAATATTCTGACTTAGTACATATATCTAAGAAGAAAGGTAGTAGGTGCAAGTGAGCAAAGAGGTAGCACACTGCACTAGCCATTTCATCCGCAAGTTCCACAGGAGGCTGAATAAGAAGAATTTTAATTTAATGTTTTCCCGGTCTTTAAGGGCAAATTATTACCTTCTGAAATAAAATCCAGGTCTGCAATGAAAAATCAAAAAAGATCTGAGCCCATAAACCATTTACTTATACTTGAAGACCTCCTGCTACAGACAGTTGAAAATGGAACCTACGGTTATGTCGCTAAACTATTCCCTGGTGTTGGCTTTAAAATGTTTCATATTCATCATGGCTTTTACATTGTGTAGGTTGGCCATCACTTTATTTTATCATTATGTGCCACAGTAAGCTTCGCCACAGTCACTTACGTTTTTTCAGAATAAAATATAAAACTTGCCATAAATATATCTTTGGGCTTGGGACCATAGGTAATTTTCTTCAGCAGTGAGGCATGTTTCTATTTTTATGAAACTTCTAGAGAGCCTTGATGGCCAAGTCAGTTAGAGCAGCAGCTTCGGACTTCATAGAGGTCTGTGGCGCGGGTTCAAATCCGCAGCCGACCAGTCAGAGAGGTGGACATTTTGCTCTCCATGTAGACACCCCGGGATTATGTATGTAATCAACAGATAGGTTTGCTTAAAAGCAAATGGGTGTTACAGACTAATACACACACAAACAAAGCCACTCCAACATTCTAAAAACATAACAGACACCTCACACATGTCTCGAACTGTCGACCTAACCGCTCAACATCTTGCTGCTGGGAGAAAGGGAGCTGGTGACTGGTACAATACATGTATAAGCTACTGGGGTCTAAGCGATGTCAGGCAGGGCAGCCGATCAAGACTATGGTCTACCCCAAAGCCAAATCAAAGTCCTTCAAAGAAGGCATCGTGCTTACCCCGCACAAAAATGGGAAAAAAGCACGTTAAAAGAAGATTTTCTTTTTCTAGATTCGTGTCTTTTCCATTTGGGAAGGAAGTGGTATCTTCTATAAATAATATTCAAAGTCATTCTTGACGATAGTTAAAGCTATTTGCAATAAATTCTCTAAATTATTACAAGATATCCAGTTATTATTATTATTATTATTATTATTATTATTATTATTATTATTATTATTATTATTATTATTATAGTAAAAGCTATTTTCAATAACGCAAATAATTCGTGGTGAAACAAAAACCTCTAATGGTATAATAAAAAGGCCAAAGCTGAAATTTCAGCAGGAAACTTCCATTTGCATTCACGAATATCTTGCAAAAATAGATAGAATTTAGACTGAAATAAGGAAAATATTTGCTGGTGAGCTAGTGCCTGATAATTTTTCTGTTCGATACCATTTTATGAGAAGAAAAGGCTGTTTTTCGAGAAAGTTGATGTGCACGATGTATGGAATGAGGTGACACGCATCAGATTCACCAAGACAGTTTGTTCTGTTCTTGTCTCCAACATCAGAGCAAAAACGGTTTTTGGTCTTTTAGACTTACGTAACGAAAAATAGAAACATCCCACTTCACATGCCGTAAATTAAGGCTGCTAAGTTTTATAGTATCATCCTTGAAAATACTTGAAGGTGTTTGTAACACGCATGGGGACAGTTTAATACAAATAGGAAACTAACGTAAATTTAAAGTTAACAGTTATGTTATATCTTTTGCCTGGCATAAGCAACTACAATGTAAGTTGCAACATCATATTCATTATATTCGCTGTCTCTGTTTTGTCATCAAGATCTTATAGCGGTAAATCACCCTCGCCATCGTCAGGGTTTGTCATACTGGTGTACATAAGTAATATACATATAGAGATACAGTTCAGAATGTTCACTGAACAGATACAGTTATAGGGTTGGCAAACCCGAGCGCATCTCCATGACAGAGTGAGGACAGCCAATAGTGTGAGGAAACATTTGTGGAGATGGGAGTTCAATCAAGTTCTGAAGACTGTGCTTCAGTAATAACTTGATTTAATGACTTTCTTATATTGTTTTCCTACAGAGCAAAAGCGTACAAAATTGTTCTACACATCCTATATGGAAGGTTTTATGGCCGAGACCCCTACCATGAGTAGAAAACTGCTCTTGGACTTGTCCCAGCACTGATGCTGTATGCTCATCTGTTAGATATGAGGGAATTACAGTGCCTGACTTGAAGCTTAAGCAACGGGCATTGCCAACTGTTCTGGTGTCCTAATTCAGTTTACACTGTGCTCTTGTCAACAGCAATATGAAAAAGAGGGCGGACATAACTGACTTGTACTGAAAAATCTCCATTCTGAAAATGGATAGGGAGTGAAGGGCACATCTTAATTATTCTTCTTATTTCATTATAGCAGTACGAAAATGACCTTATGTAGTTGTCCAAAGCAAAGCACCGAGGGATCATGAACTGGATACAGAATGCATGTACATTACTAACTGCCTTCTTTATTAACATAAGAAGTCATATAAGGACTTCTGCCCGGTGGTTATGTATCGTTCGAGATATGCCAAGAGTACATTTTATATCTCGGAACACCAAGGAAAGCATATTTTTTTTAAAAATTCAACTACAGGACTCACTGGTTCGTGATGAAGTAAATGATGTGTGCCTATTGTTCTGATAAATTGTCTTTTACAGACGAAACACTTTCCCTCAGGTTTAATAGTTTATCAGAATACCTAGGTTTGGAACCCTTCCTTACACTCTGACCAGACTGAATGTATCAGAGCTTTATAACCAATTTGATGAAAAAGTTCTGTGGTCATGTTTTCCTACAGATGACTCCAGATTCAACCACTGAGTCTGACATCTCGACACATTTTGCCCGTGATTGCCAAAATGTTTTTAAAGTACAATATCCTAAAGTATTTTGGCTGCTTTGCAACCAGAGCTCTTGAAGAAAAATTGGAATATCCCGAAGATAAAGTATGATTTGTTTACTGCATGAGTGCCTAGAAATTTCCTGCACTGTATACACCTCCTTTTCATAATAAACATCATCTTCATCATCAGCATCATAAATTGCCTCCCCTTACTCTTCCCCAGACTCTTCATTTTCCTCATCATTAACAACATCATTTTTGAGTGCTCTCTAAGATCAATTGGACTTTTCGATCAGTCAAAATATAAAACCCAATCAAACGTGCAAAATATTCATCAGTATCTAAAGGTACTATCAAAGGAGTGTGTTTTTTCTGAACAGCTTATACAGAAACTAGCAAGTCAAATGCTGTTAGTTATTGCCGTCTGTTCATTTTCGTAAAGATAACAGACTTCTTTGGTATTCTGGAGATCAAAGTCTTTGGTCGAACAATTATTCCTTGTACCTCCTCTTGCCGAAAACATCTACACTTGATTCATATGCATACATAGAAGACAATACATTGTCAGTCTCCTCGAATTCTTTTTTATTTTTTTATTTTGTCAGTTTAGCACTCCCAATTAGGATTCAAATTTTCCAGCGAAGAACAATTTGCTTACTCGGAGAAGCATTGCCCACTAATACAGTGCTTCCAGAGCAATAGACCAAGCTTGATAATATGCAAACACAGGATAATGGTTCATGATTACTTCCATTAATACAAATAATATATAAAAGAAACTTAGGTGAGTTTCATGCAGTTTTTATATGTAATAATCTATCATACATTCAGTTTTGATAGATTCTGAAGAGATGTAATATTTTAACACACATTCAGTTTTGATAGATTCTGAAGAGATGTAATAATCTATCATACATTCAGTTTTGATAGATTCTGAAGAGAGGTTATCACGTGGAATGTAAACGTGAACACAGGAAAGTGAGGAGAGACCAAACTCCTACGCTAAACTTTTATGCGGATGATTTTGTTGTTGTGCCTCTCACTTCAACCTTTCCCTTTGAGTTCGAAAATTGGTTCTGTGAAACGAGCTCAACAAAGGATGCCACATGAGCGTTAACAAACAATTCTCTTATAGGACTTGGGAGGGGTAGTTCTTCCTGCTCTCGCTTGTAGTTGTAGGTGGCTTCCTTTCCATTATGTTTTGATTAACATTTAGGAAGTTGTTGACATGTAGGCCTACATCACTAAAATTTCTGTGGTAGTAGCCTATACTTAAGCAACAACAATATCTTGAGAAATTGTTGCCAGAACATTTTGGCCACTCTGTTGTGTATGTGGATTGCTCATCTCTCGGCTGTCAGTTCTCATGCAGGTTGTTTCAGAAATTCAATTACGTTTTGATCATTTGAAGTATTTTGTCTTTTTGTCACAAAAATTTGTCATTCTTCTTATTATTTTACTTGACCTTGGGTTTGTGTGGGACCTGGCCAAAGGGAGTGGTGCCTGTCACTGCATCCGCTGTTTTTTTCGCTGGTTTTCGCCTCTTTGTTTGTAGGTAAAGTGTGACATTCAGTTTCTGTGGCATAGAATATCAGAAAGCACATAAGTCATGAGTCAGGCTTATATAGTTGTTCAGTCCTCAACATTCGCTCATTTTGTTTAATGGTTGCTGAATATTGTAGGCTATACCATAAGGCATCCTGTGGGTCTGTGGACTATTCGAGGAGACTCTTCTTACAACTTAATTCAGGTTTCAGATTCAGTCTTTCAACTTGTGCGATTGACTTAACTTTCTGGCACTAGGCTGATTCAAAGTGAGAAGTGGTCGGTATAACATCGGGTATCAGAAATTCTTAAGACTACAGATTGTTTTTTAGCAATTAAAACTGGCTTCGTTTATACAGACTGCAAATACTGAAGTGATCATCAGTGTATTATGTGGCAGAATATGTCATGAGGATATTTGTAGGATTTTACGAATAACGAAATATTTTGTACAGTCATATCACGAACTTAAAATATTTGGCAGTCTGTGGAAAAATATGATTGTATGGTACTGCTGCCTGTTTTTTCTCGCACCACTATACTCAAGGTTATAAACTTTAGTATAAGAATTAGGAAATTAAAATACTTGAAATTTTCCACTTTACTATATAGTGCACACTTTTGTGCTTTTACTTGAACAAACAGAAAAATCTGAAAACGTAGCAAAATGGGAGTCCCTTTACTTTAAAATTATTTGTCCTCATATATCTGCAGTCTCTATTGCCTGTGCTTTGGAGTGGTAATCAAAAATATGAAGAAAAATTTTCAATATATTGCAATTTGCTTGCAATATGATAATGTTACAAGCAATGAAGAAATCACAGAGATAGTGTGGATTGCAAGCAAATTGAAGTATTCTGCAATTTTTAATTTATATTTGTAATTATTGGCCAGTTAATCAACGGATAGGTTTGCTTAAAAGCAAATGGGTGTTACAGACTAACACACACACAAACAAAGCCACTCCAGCATCTAAAAAACATAACAGACACCTCGCACGTCTCGACTGTCGACCTAACCGCGCAATGTCTCCTTGCTGCTGGGAGAAAGGCCGCTGGTGACTGGTACAATACATGTACATACGCTACCGGGGTCTAAGCGATGACAGGCAGGGCAGCCGATCGAGACTACAAAGTCTACCCCAAAGTCAAATCAAAGTCCTTCAAAAAGAAGGCATCGTGCTTACCCCATACAAAAATGGGAAAAAGCATTTTAAAATAAATGAAGATACTACATTATACCAAGTTTGAAGGAAAAGTCCAGTTATGTCCCAAAATATCACTTATTTTTATTTCGTTAAATAATATAGATGCTTCAGTGGCGTAAAGCTTGTATTTTAGTTTCTCTATATTTCCAACTGAAATCTCTCTCAGAGGGACATAATATTGATAATATTTACTACTTCTTGTCCAGGATAGAGACACAATGTGTTTATGCACTTGTTAATCATTCAGTTAAAATGACATGATCACTACTGTAATTAGGGTTGTACTGGATTAGGTCATATTGGATAAAATCTTGGATTTAGGTTCTTTTTTAAACGAGGTGAGTGAACTGCCAGGTGGTCTTCATCTGTGATTGGTCCACTGCCCTTCCTTGTAAACTGGTCTTGCTGCTTGAAAGGTTGCTAAGTTGTATACTTGTCGATCTTCTAAAGGTTTGTGGGGGCCCTTGGCAGTACCTCAAGGAGGAGGCGAGCATCCGGCAGGTGTTGCTGTAGGACCATCGTCTTTAGTTGTGGTATTGCTGTCTCTCACATGCTCAGAAAATCACAGGAGATGTCATATGTTTGGCACTTCAGTGGACAAGTTGTTTGGCAAGAGGTATGATGTTAACAGATTGTTTTGTTTTAAGAATATGTAGAACTTTCAAGCCAACAGTCATACGAGGCACTGTTGATGTTAATGCTGAGAGAATACACTGTCGTGTAGAAGTTTGACCATGGTTTCTACAGAGTGTCTTTTCATGGCTTGGTATTGAGTATGGCATGGTATTCACTCTTGGAGAGACACATTTGAAGAGTAGGGTGGGGAGTTGCTTGTTTGTCACCATGGGGCTTGCCATTTGCTTGCTTGGATAATTTCTAATCTAATGGTCATGTTAGGTTTTGCAGGTGTGATATGACTCAATACCTGTTTTTTGTCCTTATACTTTTAATTAATGTAAGCACGGTAGTATATTTTAATTGCAGGTGCACTGCTGTGGCAGGAGGGGAGTGTATCATTATACCGTTTACCTCTAGTTTGCTTAAGAACTCGGTCGACTTATTGGTCTGAGTAACTATTATTTAATAGTGTTTGGGTATCACAGTCCAATTCCCTTTTGGGAGGTTCACCAGATGGAAGAGTGTGAGATTGCCCTTCAGACAGAAATTTGCTGACTCTGTGCCCATAGCAGTTGGGGCATTCACTATGGCTACTGAGGCAGAACCCAAAGTTAGCCTTCTCTATGTAACGTCCTGCATTTCTACCTGTATTATTTATGTTGACTAGAATATCCAAAAACAGGGGCTTGCCATCGTTGCTATTATTACAAGTGTACCAAATGACTGCATTTCTCGAACATACAAAGTTACCGAAGCCAGCTT
>JANJGK010000003.1:46010056-46017310 GCA_039081455.1 Macrobrachium rosenbergii | reverse complement strand
GAACCTGGAGAATCTAATTCATAATTAAGGTCAGACACCTTTCTTATCACCTTCCATGGACCTTTAAATCTGGGTTTCAGAAAACTATCAGGGTCCATATCTAAAACCAGAACCAGATCTCCAGATTCGAAAGAACGACTTACTGCCTTGCGATCATGGAATGTTTTCATACTAGCCTGGGAAGCTTGCAAATTATCCTGGGCAAACTTCCAGGCACCACTCAATTTATTTTTCAAATTAGATAAAAATATATTTAAATTTTGAATTTGTTTTCGTCCCCCAATCAACACTTCAAATAACACTTCCAAAAGACCTCGAACCTCATGACCATACACCAATCTGAAAGGAGAAACACCAGTAGATTCATTTGGGTGAGTTCTTAAGGCAAATAATGCATAAGGTAGTTCCTTATCCCAACTACTCTCCCGTTCGTAACAGTACTTACCAATTATGCTTTTTAAGGTTTGGTGGAACCTTTCCACAACCCCTTGACTTTTAGGATGGTATGGGACACTGGTGATGTGCTGAATGGCCAGTTCAGCACACCTGTCCTGAAAGTACTTAGAAGTAAAATTAGTACCGCGATCTGATTGAATGGTACAAGGTAACCCATAACGATAAAAATATTCTACTAACTTCTCCCAGACAGCTTTTGACGTTACTTTCCTAAGAGGGAAAGCCTCTGGGAACTGAGAAGCTCTATCCATCACCATTAATAAATACATATATCCCGATTGGGTTCTAGGTAAAGGACCAACAACATCAATGACAATCTCTGAAAAAGGTTCACCAATTGCAGGGATGGGTTTTAACGGAGCCTTGCGCAATACCTGATTGGGTTTACCCATGACCTGGCACGTCTCAAGTTCGCAAGAACTGCTTAATACACCTTCTCATATTAGGCCACCAAAATAGCTTGGTTAATTTCTTAAAAGTTTTTGTTACCCCAAAATGTCCCGAGAAAGGATCCTCATGAGCTGACTGCAGCAATTCGTCTCTGAATTGTTTAGGAACTAAAATCTGCTTATGGTACTCAGAGGATTCCATAAGAGCAGAACGGCTTAATCTACACAATAATCCTCTCTCTGATACAAAACATGGCTTAGAAACATCATCCCCCTTAGTTATTTCCACATCAAATTCATCATGCTGAGCTCTTATAAAATCAGCCCTATCCCATGCTCTAACTACCTTACTACTATCACTACTTCCTACAGACTCGAGCCTTCCTACTGCTACATCTACTTGTACAGAGTCTAAATGTAAATCCTCTCCGTCCAACAAGAGGTTACGCCCTTTTTTCTGGGAGCGAGTAGTTACAGCAATTGGTAATTTATTTAAGGTTAAAATGGGGAACAATTCTCGTCCCCCCACATTACATAAGTCATTTCCTAGGATACCATCTATCCCAGGAATAGGTAGTTTATCAACAATGGCCAGATTAATACTCTTTACAACACCCGATATGTCAATCTCTCCTTCAACCCCAGGAGCCGACACAACAGTGTCAGGAAAACCACTTAAAATAATATAGTTAGCGATCTTTACGTTAAGAGGTAACGTACTTCTCAACAATAAAGATCGAGCAGCACCTGTGTCCCTCAAAAATTTGACCTTTATAACTTTCTTCTCAAATCTCAGCTTACCTGGCCAAATATACTTATTAAATGACAGTCACATGGGGGAATCTTTCTCTTTATTACCTTTGTTACCATTTTCCTCGTTCTCTATAGAATGTTGAGAAGTCTTAACTTGATTCACCAAAGCAATGGGAGAAGTAGCCTGCCTCTGTAGATAACTCTGGCGAGCAAAACATTTAGCCTGGGTATGTCCTATCTTGTTACACCAGTAACAGGTTCTACTACTTCCCACACCACTAGTTATAGTACGACTAGGATGAGAATGATCAGTTTTTGCAAAATTCCTATTCACAAAATTACCACTAGGATTACTTTTTGGTTGATTTTTTACCTGAAAATTGGAATTTGCTTTAGAGTTAGCCTGGAAATTAGAATTATTATTAGGACCCTGGAAATTAGAATTATTTTGGTTAAAGAACATTCTCTTTCTACTCTCCCAGTTACCCTTGACCACAGGGAAATTACCCCTGAAGTTCTCAGTACTCAACTGAGCAATTCTGGGAAAAGAGGTCACCTTCAAGTCTTCTAAATGCACTCTTAAATCTTTAGCACACGATTTTTTAAAATCTTCAATCAATATCAATTCCTTCAAGGCCGCCAAAGTAGTTACTTGGCGACTCTTGAGCCAATCATCAAAATGCTCCTGCTTTACACGAGCAAACTCCACAAAAGTCATGTTCGGGGTTTTGTTAAAATTCCTAAACCTCTGTCTGTAGGCCTCGGGAACCAGATCATAAGCTTTTAATATCAAAGCTTTCACTTTCTCATAATCCCGAGATACTTGCTCCTCTATGGCATTATAAACCTTCTGAGCCTTGCCCAGCAAGCGACATTGAATCAACACTGTCCAGACCTCCCTAGGCCAAGACAACCTGGAAGCAACCCTTTCAAAAGCCTTAAAGAATTCAGGCACGTTCTCCTCAGTAAAACAAGGTACAAGTTTTAGAGCATCCCCAAAACTAAACTTTCCCCCGATATCTTCATGGATGGGGGTACTCACAAACTCCTTACCTTGTTGGATCTTGGCCAACTCTAACTTCATGCCAAGCATCGCTCTTTCATGTGCTCTGATTCTCTCCAACTCCTCGAACTCTAACTTCTTTAGCTCCAACATGTTCTGGAAATCCTTTACTAGTGGCTCATTTTCCACTTTGGCTGAACAAGTAGGAACAGCCGGACAAACATTATCAGTCCGAGGATCCCGCTCAGTCTGACTTTTATTATCAGGCAGACTGCCGTACCCTTAAAAATCACTCCACAGTGGGGCGGATCCTGAAAAAGACTCAATCCCGGAGCCCCTTCTACATCAGACTCACTCATGCTTTCACTAATTAATTCATCAGCAGTTTGTTTAAGCTCACTCAGCCTATTCTTTACTAACTTATATACATCCTTTTTCAATTCCCTATTTGTTAAAGAAATGCCTAATGACCTAGCACAAGCTTTCAAATTTTCTTTAGTCAAAGCACTCAAATACCTAATACAATCCTCAGAAGCTAAATATTCAACGGGGTTAAACTCTACATCAGCCATAGTGAAAAGGAAAAGAAGGAAGGTGATGAGGCACAACAAAAATAAATACTGATAAATCTCACCCAGAGCACAGTCTGACAACTCGTACCACCGATTGTGTTTGTCCTGGATCCTGTCACGGTCGCCAAATTTGTTACGAACTCCCTCTAGGAGGAAGCCATAATGGGTTCTTTTATTTTAATCTCAAATCCAGTGACAAAAACACAAATCAGTAGGTGCGAGGAAAAACCAGAAAGACACATAGGCAAAAATTTCACAATATTTATTGCACAGTAAATGCACAAACACTGATGGCTCACAAAAAGTAATAAACTGATAAAGTACAAAAAACCATCGAATAACTCCAAGAGTCACCTATAACTAAAGCTAAACCCTACTCATAGTGAAGAAACCAAATCTTAATCTTAATAAGGGACCCAAAAATTACCCACCACGCTAGCCTATTACTAAATAGAAAGGAAAGAAGTGGAAGGACATACAAAAAGAAATAATAATCCTAAGATATAAAAATCTAAACCTTAATTTATACACTCATGACACTCAGTCTCGCAATATACCTTGAACAATTTTCATAATAAATAAATATAAACACACACTTGAAGACTATAATTACACCCTGAAGATCCAATGTTTTGGTACGTTGACACAGACCAGTACTAATACAGATGAGTCTATATACCGCTCAACAAAAACTGCCACAGAACGTCACTCTCATCAGAAGAACTGCCCTTCAAAACAGTTGGTGGATACTAACACTTGAGTCTACAGCTCACGCCAAATATACAGAGGATGTTCCTCTTACCTGAGAAAAGACACCCTACTTGCTCCAACAAGGCCACTCTGGTGCTGATACAGTGGATACATCCATAAAAGATGAAAAGAGGCTCTCGAGCCCAGATGTACACACAACTGCCAACGTCAAGATTAAGCCAGTAGGTCACTTAAATCACAGTTGCACGTCGTACTCCACATGTAGCTCCATATACATAACTGCCTTTTACATTAAGAAGCAGCTCAATACCAGCAGATTGTTGTTCTCCGAGAACAAGCGAGAAATCTTCACAATAGGAAGAGATGTATATATAATCCACAACAGCAGACAGATCAGCAGCTCCAGAGTCTTCAACGGCCTTGAACTAGACTCTCGAGAATACTTTAGGAGAGCCACAAGTCACCTCTCCTTACAACACTCCCAGTCACCACAAAGAAAAATAAACAGAGTTACAAATTTGGCAAGGAAGCAAAAACACTGAGGAAGGCCGCACTAAAAACTGCACTCAATAGATGGCGCCACAAAAACTTAAGCTTTTCAACCAAAGCAAATTAACCCTACATTTAACCAAAATATAAATTAACATAAAACCAACAGCAAAATACCTAACTTAACTTAGTTTTACAAAATTGCAAACAATAGAAAAATTAAAGCCATCAGTGCAAAAAGGCAAAACAATGAGAATTTACTTTAAAATTACGTTACTGCTTCTTTTTCTCTTCTGGCAAGCTTCTCAGGAATAAGGAAAAATCATTCGGGGTTCTTTCCATTTACTTTTTCTAGTCGATGGACCATTCCTCCACCTCCCGGCTGCTTCATCATGACTGAATTATAAATCGATATACTGTACATGGTTTTTATTACTACATGCAGACGTTTGAATTTCGAACATGATGTCATTGGGATGCTGAATTTCTATTGGTCAGTGGCTCATTTTCTTACTGGCCGTCTGGGCAGCAGCATGGGCATTCCTGGCGGTCCTTAGGACGCACCCCATACTAAGGCTTGCATCCAAAGGGTGGGCAAGGGCGTGATTCCCGTCTCTGGCCGATAGTCTTGATTTGCTTTGCTGTCGGTAGTCACGTCCAGAGGTGTTCTGTCGCTCGAGTATCCCTTCGAATTCTCATGGATATCCTATGGTTTCCTTGAAGAAGGGAGGATAAAGTCAGTGTTTCTCTGCATATTTAATGCAGACCGTTCTTGATTTATACTTGCAGCTTCTGCTATTTGCAATCTGTGGAACTGGGCTTCTCCATGCACGACCTCATTGCTTTCTAATAATCCTTCTAGTGTCTAGAAGAATTATTCTAGTATCTAGGAGAATTATTAGAAAGCACAGAGATCTTGCATAGAGAAACTCAGTTCCACAGATTGCAAATAGCAGAAGCTGCGAGTATAAATCAAGAACGGTCTGCATCAAATATACAGAGGAACACGGACTTCATCCTCCCTTCTTCAAGGAAACTGTAGGATATCCGTGAGAATTCAAAGGAATACACGAGAGACAGAACACCCCTGGGCATGACTGCTGAGAACAAAGCAAGTCAAGACTATCGGCCAGAGATGGGAATCACGCCCTTGCTCACGCCCTTGGGTGCAAGCCTTAGCATGGGGTGCATCCTAAGGAGCGCCCTGAATGCCCATGCTGTTGCCAAGACAGCCAGCTAGACAATGAGACCTGCTGATCAATAGAAATTCAGGGGCCCATGACGTCACGTTTTAAATTCAAATGTCTGCATGCAGTAATAAAAACTGTGAATGTCGTTTTATAATCCAGTCATGATGAAGCTGCCGAGAGAGCTGGAGCAACGGTTCGTTGCCTAGGGAAAGAAAGTAAATAGAAAGAATCCCAAATCCCAAATAAGATTTCCTTATTCCTGAGAAGCCTGCCAGAAGAGGAAAAGAAGTATAGGCTGACTCAAAGTCTTGATAAGAAGATAGTATCTGTGAATAAAGCCATTTAATTCGAAGTTATAAATATATATATATATATATATATATATATATATATATATATATATATATATATATATATATATATATATATATATATATAAAGACAAAAGCCACGAAGGAAAGAGAAACAATGGAGCGCTGCGAGGCCTTTCGACTGTCGTCCTTTACTGAGCAGACTGAAGAAATATAAAAATAAGTTTACAAAGAAAGTTCATATAAATGACGGATGAGGATTACAAAGGAAAAAATATGTACCTGGAATCCAACACAACTGAAGAATTAGTAGAACTGCCAAAATAGGGTTAAATATTTAAGAGGTTTTACAAAGGATTAGGATCAACCATTCAGAAGCAGGGACAGGACAATTAAAAGATTATACAAGGGGGTGACTGACCACCAAAATATGTTATGAAAGTAAACTCAATAATTCTCTTTTTTTGTAAACAATAACAATTTTTGCCAGATGAACATTTTTACAAATAAAAAAATTTTATTAAACATACGAATACATAGAAAATATATATAAGGTAACTAATTTGTAACTAAGTCACTGATTTTATCTTTTAGACCATTATTGAATATTTTTCTAATACAGGGGTCAAAATAATACATGCCAGGGCTAAGGTTAAAATTACAGCTGGAAATAAGCTGTATAATAGCGGATTCCAAAAGATTTCTTGAAGAGAAACCTTTCGATCTGGCAATCACTGAACTTTCAGTCCAGTCTTTCCTGTGAGAGTTTTCACTTAAATCAATGAATATACCACTGGCTATTTGTCCAGTTTTGACTGAATACTTATGTTGCTTAATACATATATCTAAATCTTTGCTAGACTGGCCAATATAAAAAGAGAGGCAGTCCAAACATGGAATTTTATATATTATGTTGTTTTCTTTCAGGCTATTTTTTATTAACATTCCTTTTAGTGTGTTATTATAGGAAAAACGAGGTTGACATTAAAGAATTTTAACAATGATTTCATCTTTTCAAAACCAGTAAAATAAGGCAAGCTAAGAATGTTCTTTGGGGTTTCTTTCTCCATGTTACTTTCACTATAAAACTTTTTGTGGGCTTTATTATAACATGTGAAGGATAACATAAATCTACCCCTATTTTTCTTATGTATTCGATTTCTTGATCCAAATACTGGGGACGTACAATGTGCAAAGCTTGTAAAAACATAGAAGACAAAATTGATATTTTTATATTAAGGTGATGGCCTGAATAAAAATGGACATAAGCTAAGTTGTTGGTTGGTTTCCTATTAATACTGAATTTTCGTTTAAATGGTTCTCTGTTCATTAAAACATATAAGAAAGGGAGGCAATTGTCTTTTTCTAATCCTTAGATGT
>JANJGK010000003.1:45987556-46005056 GCA_039081455.1 Macrobrachium rosenbergii | reverse complement strand
ACTGAGGGTCCCTACGAGATAAGGGCCACGTGGCAGAAGGAGATGCGTCTTGCTAGTTTCCAGTGATGTGTGTGTCCCCCTCGCGTCCTACAGTGTGTCTCACGTTGTTTCCTCGGTCAGTCCCTTATATAACGTTGGTCAAGGGGCAGGAGGATACCTACAGGTAGATGGGGTTGGTTTCATCTATGACTAAGTACCATGTGTGCAGGCCAGGTGTCCTTTCTGTTAATCTCCCTTCTCGGCTCTTTCGTGTCTCTGTGAACAAAAGTCTCCCGCAGTCATATGTTCCAGAAGAGAAAATTGAAAGACGATTAAAAGATTAAGATTATGGGAGGGGGCTATAATCCTTTCCCCTTCCTTGTCAGGCAGTGCCAAAATGCACTGTTGTATTTCAAGCATTAAATGAAGCATTGGTGGCTGGGATTCTTGGGAAATTATAATATATATATATATATATATATATATATATATATATATATATATATATATATATTTATATATATATATATATATATATATATATATATATATATATATATATATATTTATATATATATATATATATATATATATATATATATATATATATATATATATATATATATACATATACAGTATATATATGTATGTATAGCAAATACATATACACACACACACACACACATATATATATATATACGAGTATATGTGTGTGTGTGTGATTTTTTTCACATCACTGTGATTTATATACAATCATTAAGCTACAAGTGTCGTTTAATATCCAATTCGAGCTACTTCGAGAATATCACCGAAGGGGAACTATAAATTTTCTGCCAGATTCATTTTGATGTGGCACTCACGTTCCTGAATGTCTGGGCAAATAACTATGGTGGGATAGAATCAATTTCACATTCGATGTTTTACTTCAAATCTTCCAAAGTGCGAGGCTTATTACGATACACTTTTCTCTTCAGCATACCACAAAGGAAGAAGTCTGGAGGTGTGAGATCTGGTGACCGAGGTTTTTTATCATAGGGCAGTTGTTGCTGAGTAGCAAAGGGATTTTCAGCAGCCCAAAACGTATCCCGACAAATGGAACCTCTCCTCCTCTGAGAGCCATGTAACGTCCAACATTTGGCTGTTGGTCATCACAAATGTGTGGCACCAGTGACAGTATGAGACTCTTTTCTCCTTGTCAGTTGCTTTGAGCTCCTGAATGACTGTGACACAATATACATGCAATTTTTCCCTTTTTGCAGCTCGTTGACATAGTGAATACGGTCTGCCACTCTCCTTTGCTAGGCCTATCAGAGATTTTGTAAGCGACGTTTTTAGACGATGTTGCATGTTTGCTATGGTGTCCTCTGACATTTTTGGATGGCCTTTGTCATGAGCCGGGATCAATGATCTCATTGTTTCCAGCTTCCTTACCATCTTCTGAATAGTGCTCTTCGATGGTGTGTCACAAACACCATATTTCCCCCTAAATTCACCCTGACATTGCTAAAATGAACTGGTGACCCAATAGGTTCGTACATGAAAATGCGCTACTCATTACTATACGCTACATTTTTTTTTTTTTTTTTTTTTAGCTGATAGGTAAGATGGGTGAAAGAAGAGTGAGGGCAGTTAGCTAGCTAACCATGGTAGAGAATAGTTTAGAAAGTGAAATATTAGTAAGAGTAATGTCAAGGTGGTTTATCCACAATTTTATTTAGGTAAGGGTACAATTTTTCTAATATTAACATAATACAATAATAATTTTACATTATAACATGGTAAATTGTACATATTGCATATTTTGAATCTTATTTCTTATCATTAGTATAATCATATTTAAACATAAAATAAAATATAAAAATATGTTCCAATTTCCTCATTTTAACTTTGATGTTAATTACCATAATGATTTTGCATGATACCTACGTAGTAAATTATTCTTCTCCAACATCTGTGGTCTGTGTTGTTTGGGTGGTTTCTCTCTTCTGCTACGGATTCTTCTGTTAATTCACTGTTGTACTGATCTAGTTTGCTCCATATGTTGGTTGCAACATTTGTGACTAGAATTTGCATGACTGACTGAAGAGTACAGCAATATGATCCTAGAACCAGCAAACGGAGGGTAGACAGTGATGGCTGTCTGGCGCCTACCTTATCGCTCCGACGCGCACCCAATCCACCTACTTCAAAGGCCCATGTACTGCCGAGCACATTGCACATTTTTTGATTCACATTACTTCACCCTAACAGGAATTACAGCAAAATATTCGGGGCCTCTTTCGAGTGAATCTCCCTGTATATGGTGTTAAGATTTGGTTAAGGCACCTCACCACCTGGTAAGTGAGCAGGAGCCTCACTGGGCGGTAAGGGGTTTTCGGAATTATGTTCTTCATTGTTGTAGTGAAATGTCAAGTCGTGTTCCTGAGTGATCAATTCTGACATTTATTATTGTATTATATTTTGTGCAATTTTGATATCATAACAATCAAGTATGTAAACATTTTGTGTCCCAATTCTGGATATGACGAAGTAGTCAGAGTGAAACACTCAAGACACGAGAGGAAATAAAATAAGATTAACTCCACTTAGGCATCGATAATATTTACTGAACCGTGTTTGAAGTAGCGGCTTTTTGCCTAGATATTATTATTATTATTATTATTATTATTATTATTATTATTATTATTATTATTATTATTATTATTATTATTATTATTATTATTGTGAAGACATTTATTCTGTATCAGCTCAGTTTAATTTGTAGTTAGTAAATTGTTTAAATCTCTGATTAATATAATGTCACTGTTACTTTGGCCTGCAGGTATGTGTCCAGTATTCATTTCTTCATCGTTGGAGAAGAATAAAAGAACTATCAGGATTCCTTTGATAAAGAAATCTGGAGGTACTCTACAAGAATTGCAAGTAAGGGGCAACATATAAAATAGGAAGACTGAACAGATTTACAACAAATTAAACTCATTTGATGCAGCAATAATTTTCAGTACAACATGTTTAAAAGAGGGTCTCCTTCACATTCAGTTTTATTATTATTATTATTATTATTATTATTATTATTATTATTATTATTATTATTATTATTATTATTATTATTATTATTACTGGAATAACTAGCCGCTTTTTAGTGAAGACAAAACAAGGAAAACATTTGGAAAAAAATGGTTTATGGCAGTTTACTATAAAATCATCTCAATATCCAATCAATTTTCTTGATTTAGAGAACACATCTGATTCCTAAAAATTAATATTCTAAATGAATATGACGCCGATGGAGTTTACTGAATGAAAATGTTAAGAATATGCTTCTGGGTCAACCAGTCAACGAAATCTTGGCACTAAAGGGTTACTTGACAGACAAGCTCAACGTGACACTAAAGCTCCCTTTCTGAAATCTCTCAGACTTGATCTTGAACAGCAGACATCCCGCTCACTCAAAATGAAAACGAAAATGAAGATGCCACATAGTCCAGTGTGACATCCAAATCTCCGTGGTGCCATTGTAATTTTTTTTGCTTCAAAGAGCTGTACGGGTCATTTTTTGACTCCTGCATTTGTCAGAACGTGATTGTCTGCCATTATTATTATTATTATTATTATTATTATTATTATTATTATTATTATTATTATTATTATTATTATTATTATTATCATCATCACTCAACAGATTTCCTCATTCATGTGACGCAAACCGCTATGACTCTCAAAGAAACTTTTCCAAAAATATAAAATTAAAGTACAAAAGAGGAGAAACAGCAAATAGAAGAACATCACACAATAGAGATATCATTCAGTCAACAAGAGACGAACGCTGGCGTGCAAAGGCAGTTGTTACAAAAAATGGAGGCAATGGTGCACACCAAACAGCACTACAGTGCCCACTTAACACACTGAGTTGCCACAAGACTATTTGGCAATAAAAAAGACTTCGCGTATTGCTTTACGTGACATCATGCCAGCCTCAACAGATTATGGATGCTGAAGACGAATAGGACGAATAACTTTCATTTGCTTCAAAGGAACACACACTAAATACATATGTTAAGGTTCTCTACTGAAATATGTCTTTGAAAGATGGGCAAACAAGATATCTTGCAACGTTAGTCTATATCATAATTTCTATTGTTAGATGAAAGGGAAACCAACTCTTCCAGCAATTGGTCTAGAAGGTATAGCTCCGAAATGGCGGTGGACTACCAGACAGAAGAACAACTCAACACTGGCAAAAAAAAAAGGCAAGAAATAAGAATGTGGCACTCATTAAGTGGAGCCTTATGAACAATACCAAGTTCTCGGGGAACATTATGTGATATGTTTTTCAAGTGTTGCGTCAAAGAAAAGTTCTGAAAAACTGAAAGCTTAGAGTCACAGGTTACGCCGACTATCATCAGATATTCAGAAACATATGTAACCATATTACCTATACTCTGTAAATAATGGGGAGGAAGCATGGTAAAAGAAAAGCTGATCAATAAGGTTTGAGTTTCTCTGGAGTTTAACCTCATCACCAGTTAACTGCACGACTTACGCCCATTATGAATCTATTATGTCTAGCAGCCGTTCCTTGTTGTGCCAAGGGGGAGCTGATAATTGCAACAAGATTTGCATCTTCTCTAGATCATAATATTGGACATTCAACGCCAAAAATTGGGCCACAACAAAGATACTAGCATACTATCCTTTAGATTATGAGACAAGAGGATAACTAAAAATGGCCTCAAAGACAGTACTCTGTAAGTAAAACCTCTCATCTGTGCTGGTTTCATAGTTAATGCCTGAGAGGCTTCAATTTGTATATAGGAACACTGACTGCTTAGGCATTTCTATTTTTCATAGATTTATAAACTCCGCTGCTGAAAGGACTGGCTAAGTGACTTTCCCCATCGAAAAGGCACACAGCGCAGTAGAAACTACAGCTGTCATGGTTCATCTTGCCAGTAAAATAGGCTGTTCCACTTAAAAAGAGAGTGAATCACAGATTTTGCCTAGGTGAGCATGCCAAAGGCCCATAAATGGCCTAACTCAAGTGCACAGCATGATGTCAAGGTTATTTTTGGTGTAACTAATTAGATAGATGATTTAAAAGGTCATCACAGGTACCCAACAGCTTTCTGCAAGCATATCCTGCTAGGAAATATCTAAAATTAAAGTTCTATAAAATGGCTTTAAGCTTAATTTTCTAGTGACTTAAAGACCTCTGTTGTAATGGTTCCAGTTAGCATTCACACAACCCTTTAGAACTGGCAGAGTATTGCATAATCTCTACTTGAATTAAAAAATGCTATTTAAAGAGGAAAAATTATATAATGTACTGAATTTAGGGGAGTGCCCTATAGCTTTCAAATCTGGATCTTTACGCATCCACATGCGCCTACCCTGGGAAACAAGATCCAGTGTGAAATGTCAAGAGATTCTACCCTTTCCAGGTGGATTTGAATGCATACATGTTACGCCTTTCTATACATTAACATATGTGAATTCGAATCCGAATTAGAAGAGCAAGTGGTATCTTTATACCCTGTAGGGATTCAGTATTTACATTTATAAATGCATCCAAAACTACAATGAAATCGATAGTTAAGAGGTTATGATTATTATTATTATTATTATTATTATTATTATTATTATTATTATTATTATTATTATTATTATTATTATTATTATTATTATTATTATTATTCATAAAAAATGATAATCGCACAAGTCACTAAAATGGTGAAGAAATCCATAATGTAAATATACATTAAAAATGTAAACAAAACGAGAGCTTTCGAGAACCTCCTCGATTCTCCTTCTGTCAGACTGCAACACTAAATTAACCATCGAAGTGAAAACTTTTTGAAAAAATAGATGAATAAAAGTTCAAAAGGTGTTGCTGACAGAAGAAAGCCGGTCGTAATTTGAAGATGGCTGATTCCTCAGTTCAGGTAATACCTCGTTAAAACGCCCCGTAGATCAAGCAGCTAACCTCCTCGAGCGTCGAAGTGGTGGGTCATCCAATGGGTCACTCCGATGATCGTCCAAAGCAGCTTGAGCGCCTGCAACTTGGGCTGCTGAGTGCAGCCGTGTTACCTGAGCGAAAGGAGGAGAGGCAGCAGCAGCCGCGGCAGCAGCAGCAGCAGCAGCAGCAGCAGCAGCAGCAGCAGCAGCAGCAGCAGCAGCAGCAGCAGCAGCAGCAGCAGCATCAGATGTGGCTCAATGACTGTCAGCGGTGTTACACAAACTAGTCTTAAAACATCTGGTGTACTGCCAACATATCAGGTAATTCGTAAATTTGTCCTCTTGTGTTACTCTTCATACAACGACCGCCGTTTATAACAGCTCCCTCGACCAATATCCTAATACTGCCTCTTTGTTGCTAAAAATGACTTTTGAGTCGTCCCAGTTTATGTGATGGTCATGTTTCCAACTATGGTTGACATAGTTTACGTGCCGAAAATAATGCCCTTCTTAGATAATAAGAATGAAAGAAGACACCTGTTTAAGATTGCTATTAGTTATTTTCTGTAATTGCTCCCCATAGTGTTGGTTTTTTTTACGACACTGTCCTCGTCAGCGACAGGATCATCCCCTTCAGTTTTTCGACCTACTTGAAATATGCAGCTTCTTATTTTATTCTGTTATGATAGTTTTTGGATTTGACTTGTCAAAGACAAGGCTCATACTTATAAATTTCAATGAAATTTTCAAGCTATTCACTAATGATACTGACACTTTTAGCCATCAATATACACAATTATTTTTCCTGTAAAAAATCACAAAATTATTAATTGTAGATGTATATACGATGTATCGGATTTATTATGTTTAATAAATGACATTTGTATCTATTATTAAAAGAATTAAAACCGGCACATCATTAAATTTGGTATAAGCGTCAAAATTGTATAAAAGTCAGTACTTTCTGTTTCCGACTGGAATGTTCACTTTCCTCCTGGAACAGAAGACAACTAAGCGAAATGAAGGTGCCTCCCTAGCTTGCTTCGACGCAGGTGTATCGACTGAGATGAACTATTTGTTGAGGTTGCCTGTGCAGGCAGAAAAAACGGCGCAGGTTGTTCACGTTAACGTTCAAGTGTGCCTGTGCAGCTCACCTTGGCAGGCAGACCTGCATATGCATACCCGAACATTAGTAGCGGCCTCAAGCTTACTTGACCTATTCATATGCCTCGAAAAGACCTAAGTAGGTGCACCTGAATGTTAGTATGTGATGGCCACTGTTTTACTCATTTCTCTTACTGTCAGAAAAGAGAGTATGCTCCAGTCAGAAACAAAGTTCTGAGTTTTATCAAATTTAAAGCTTTATACTTAAATTAATGATGTATCAAATTCAGATTTTTTTTGAATAATTTTATATGGATGTCAGAAGATTCTATATTCATAATTTTGCAATTTTTTCACAGTAAAATTAATTGTTGCTGAAAGTGACAGCATCATTCGTGAATGATTTGAAGATTTCATTGAAATCTATAAGAAGAGCGGCGTCTATGGCAAATAAAGTGCAACGACAATCATAACAGTTTAAAGAAAGAAATTGCATATTTTAAAATTTTCAGTTAGTGGAGTAACTAATGACACAAGACTTAAATAGGTGTCTTCATTCATTCTTAGATAATTATGAATACCCTTTGTCAAAAATTTCACAAATTCTCATCCGAATATTGAACTCGTTTTCTTTTCAACCACTCCACTGGACTTCAGTTTTGGTGTTTATGATTGTTTGCTGCTATTATCAAGCTAATTATTGCCCAAGCATCGCCAGAGAACAGAGTAATAAACTCGTTAGTGGTGAAGGTAAGCCTGCACAGCTAGGTAAGTCTGCCGGTGCTGTCAGACCTGTGCAGGTATTCCTGAACGCAGTGGTGTCCCTTACTTTGTTCAAGTCATAAATGACTTATTTGTAAGTCATGATGCTAAACAGACGTTGTGAGAATGCAAAATTGATGCCGATTTTGAATCTAACAAATCTGTTGAGTTACAAATTACTATAAAATAGCTGATGGTGCTCTTACATCCCATTAAATCGCTACTAGAAATGTACTTCAGTGTTTACATGATCGACAAAACTCTAATAATGCTCTTCTACAGTCGAAATTTAAACATTTAATTATGGCAAACAAATATTAATCAAGTGATTATTTTTCCGATTTCAAAGATTTGCTCATAAAAGTTTGCAGCGGTCTGACTGAAATATATATACACATACAATTTCGGTATTTTGTTAACCAATTGCACACTTCAAGGTCCAAAGAGGCAGAAAATTTGTCCCTACCTGCTCATCCCGGATTATGACGGCAGAATAGACCACCACTATCCATTCCAGGGACCGCAAGTCATAATTTTTCTCAAATATCTTTCAACTAATTATTTGACTGAAATGGTACTTTGACACAATGTACAAGACGCCTCCCGCTAATTTTTGTTAATATAGTGTATTGTCAAATGGTGTTAGTTAAGGCATTTACTCTTGACTTTTAAAGGCAAAGTTGCATGAGTCAGCAGGACTAAGCTATGCAATCGAACGTCTGCTATCCCCTATAGACAGGAAAAGGGGGCAGAGATGGGGAGGCCAGGAAAGCGGGTTGAGGAAGGGATGAGGAGGGGAAGGGAGAGGGAGGGACGGGATGGGGATAAATGACGTTTGAATGCATAGTTTGGCGATGCTAGGCAACACCATGCAAGTCAAGAGTAAACGCCTTAACTAAAACCAATTGACAATGAACTATATTATAAAAAATTAGCGGGAGGTGTCTTGTACACTGTGTCAAAGTACCATTTCGAACAAACAATTAGTTTTAAAGATATTTGAGAAAAATGATGACTTGTGGTCCCTGACATGGATAGTAGACTTTGTTTATCCCAGGTCAGGCTACTGACTTCTCATTCGTTTACAAACTAGGCTGGTGATTGGCAGGAAAATATTTGTACTTACCTATTTTTGTTAATTCAGTAGGTCTTCTGTCTTACCGAATTGGCACTGATGTCATTCAAAAAAATGCCAAAATACTGTACTATGTACCGTTGTTAATCAAATTTGAAAAAAATAAGGTGATAAAGTTAGTTTTCACTGCTTCCCTAAAAATGAAGAATTAAAACTTTTCTTCCTACTATCTACAGTTTTGGACCTTATGAATTTTATTCAACATTTATTCCTGCTATCTACCATAATTGACCCATAAGTTCTATTCAGTATTTCTTTCATATCTGACCTTATGGGTTTTATTTAACATTTCTTCCCACTATAAACCATATTTAACTGATGAGTTTTATACAGCATTTCTTCCTACTATCTGACGTATTGAACCTTATGAGTATTATTTAAAATCACTTCCTACTGTCTACCATATTTGATTTAATAATTTTATTTAACATTTCTCCTAATATTCTACCATATCTAACCTTAAGAGTTTTATTCAACACTTCTTCCTACTAACTACCGTATTTAACTTATGAGTTTAATTCAACTTTTATCCTTATTCTTTAATTCAACATTTCTCTTATTGCCAACCATATCTGACCTTATGAGTTTTATTCAACATTCTTTCTGCTATTTACCGTATTTGACTTAAGAGTTTAATTCAACATTTCTCCTTATTGTGTACCGTATCTGACCTTATGAGTTTTATTCAACATTCTTACTACTATCTACTGTATTTGACTTAGTAGTTTAATTCAACATTTCTCCTTACTGTCTACTGTATCTGACCTAATGAGTTTTATTCAGAATTCTTCCTGCCATCTACCATATTTGACATATGAGTTTAATTCAACATTCTCCTTATTGTCTACTGTATCTGACCTTATGACTTTTATTCAGCATTCTTCCTGCTATCTACCATATTTGACACATGAATTTAATTCAACATTTCTCCTTATTGTCTACTGTATCTGGCCTTATGAGTTTTATTCATCATTCCTCCTGCTATCTAACGTATTTGACATATGAAGTTAATTCATCATTTCTCCTTATTGTCTACTGTATCTGAATTTATAAGTTTTATTCAACATTCTTCCTACTATCTACCGTATTTGACATATGAGTTTAATTTAACATTTCTCCTTATTGTGTACCATATCTGACCTTATGAGTTTTATTCAACATTCTTCATGCTGACTACCATATTAAATTTTGACATATAAGTTTCATTCAACATTTCTCCTTATTGTCTACCGTATCCAACCTTGTGAGTTTCATTCAACATTCTTCCCGCTATATGCCATATTTGAATTATGAGTTTTATTGAGCATTTCTCTTTATTATCTAACGTATCTGACCTTATGAGTTTTATTCAACATTGTTCATGCTGACTACCATATTTGACATATGAGTTTAATTCAATATTTCTCCTTATTGTTTACGGTATCAGACCTTATGAATTCCTGTCAACATTCTTCCTGTTATCTACCATATTTGAATTATGAGTTTTATTCACCATTTCTCCTTACTGCCTACCATATCTGACCTTCAGAGTTTTATTCAACATTCTTCCCACTATCTACTGTAATTGACTTATGAATTTAATTGAACATTTCTCCTTATTGTCTACTGTATCTGACCTTATGAGCTTTATTCATCATTTTTCCTGCTATTTACCGTATTTGACATATGAGTTTAATTCAACATTTCTCCGTATTGTCTACTGTATCTGACCTTATGAGTTTTATTCAACATTCTTCCTACTATCTACTGTATTTGACATATGAGTTTAATTGCACATTTCTCCTTATTGTCTACCGTATCTGACCTTATGAGTTTTATTCAACATTCTTCCCACTATCTACTGAAATTGACCTATGAGTTTAATTCAACATTTCTCCTTATTGTCTACTGTATCTGAACTTATGAGTTTTATTCAACTCTCTTCCTGTTCAACATTCTTCGTGCTATCTATTGTATTTGGCTTATGAGTTTAATTCAACATTTCTCCTTATTGTCTACCGTATCTGGCCTTATGAGTTTTACTCAACATTCTTCCTGCTATCAATCGTATTTGACTCATGAGTTTACTTCAACATTTCTACTTATTTTTTCTACCGTATCTGACCTTATGAGTTTTGTTCAACATTCTTCCTGCTATCTACCATATTTGGCTTATGAGTTTAATTCAAAATTTCTCCTTATTTTCTTACGTGTCTGACCTTATGTCTACTATACCTGACCTTATGAGTTTTATTCAACATTCTTCCCGCTATCCACTGTAATTGACTTATGAGTTTTGCTCAACATTCTTCCAATTATCCATCGTATTTGACTTATGAGTTTTATTCAAAATTTCTCCTTATTGTCTACCGTATCTAACCTTATGAGTTTTATTCAACATTGCTCATGCTAACTACCATATTTGACATATGAGTTTAATTCAACATTTCTCCTTATTGTCTACCAAATCTGACCTTATGAGTTCCATTCAATATTCTTCCTGTTGTATTTGATTTATTAGTTTTATTCACCATTTCTACTTACTGTGCAACGTATTTGACCTTATGAGTTTTATTCAACCTTCTTCCCACAATCTACTGTAATTGACTTATGAGTTTAATGCAGCACTTCTCTTTATTGTCTACTGTATCTGACCTTATGAATTTTATTCTTCTTTCTTCCTGCTAACTACCGTATTTGACATATGAGTTTAATTCAGCATTGCTCCTTATTGTCTACTGTATGTGACCTTATGAGTTTTATTCAACATTGTTCCTACTATCTACTGTATTTGACATATGAGTTTAATTCAGCATTGCTCCTTATTGTCTACTGTATCTGACCTTATGAGTTTTGCTCAACATTCTTCCTGCTATCTACATTATTTGACTTATGAGTTTGATTCAACATTTCTCCTTATTGTCTACCATATCTGACCATATGAGTTTTACTCAACATTCTTCCTGCTATCTATCATATTTGACTTATGAGTTAATTTCAACATTTCTTCTTATTTTTTCTACCGTATCTGATCTTATGAGTTTTGTTCAACATTCTTCGTGCTATCTACTGTATTTGGCTTATGAGTTTCATTCAACATTTCTCCTTATTGTCTACCGTATCTGACCTTATGAGTTTTACTGAACATTCTTCCTGCTATCTATCATATTTGATTTATGAGTTTAATTGCACATTTCTCCTTATTGTGTACCATATCTGACCTTATGAGTTTTATTCAACATTCTTCATGCTAACTACCATATTTGACATATGAGTTTTATTCAACATTTCTCCTTATTGTCTACCGTATCTAAACTTATGAGTTTAATTCAACATTCTTCCCGCTACCTACCACATTTGAATTCTGAGTTTTATTCAGCATTTCTCCTTATTATCTACCGTATCTGACCTTATGAGTTTTATTCAACATTCTTCATGCTAACTACCATATTTGATAAATGAATTTAATTCGACATTTCTCCTTATTGTCTACGGTTTCTGATCTTATGAGTTCCAGTCAACATTCTTCCTGTTATCAGTTCCTCGTTGGGGGAGTGGGTTCTGTTTTCAGCTGGCACACTGCTGGCTGCGAGTTCGAATCTCCGCCCGACCAAAGAAGAATAAGAGGAATTTATTTCTGGTGATAGAAATTCATTTTTCGCTATAATGTGGTTCGGATTCCACAATAAACTGTGGGTCCCGTTGCTAGGTAACTAATTGGTTCTTAGCCGCGTAAAATAAGTCTAATCCTTCGAGTCAGCCCTAGGAGAGCTGTTAATCAGTTCAGTGGTCTGGTTAAACTAAGATATACTTAACTTTCTTCCTGTTATCTACCGTATTTCAATTATGAGTTTTATTGAACATTTCTCCTTATTGTCTACTATACCTGACCTTATGAGTTTTATTCAACATTCTTCCCGCTATCTACTGTAATTGACATATGAGTTTAATTCAACGTTTTTCCTTATTATCTACTGTATCTGACCTTATGAGTTTTACTCAACATTCTTCCTGCTGTCATATGAGTTTAATTCAAAATTTCTCCTTATTGTCTAACGTATCTGACCTTATGGGTTTTTATTCAACATTCTTCATGCTGACTGCCATAATTGACATATGAGTTTCATTCAACATTTCTCATTTTTGTCTACCGTATCGAACCTTATGAGTTTCATTCAACATCCTTACCACTATCTACCGTATTTGAATTATGAGTTTCATTCAGCAGTTCTCATAATTATCTACCATATCTGACCTTATGAGTTTTGTTCAACATTCTTCATGCTAACTACCATATTTGAATTATGAGTTTTATTCGCCATTTCTGCTTATTGTTTACCTTATCTGACCTTATGAGTTTTATTCAACATTCTTCTCACTATCCACTGTAATTGAATTATGAGTTTAATTCAACATTTCTCCTCATTGTCTACGGTATCTGACCTTATGAGTTCCATTCAACATTCTTCCTGTTATCTACCATACTTGACTTACGAGTTTAATTCAACATTTCTCATAATTAACTACTGTATCTTACCATACGAGTTTTATTCAGCATTCTGCTTGATATCTACCATATTTGACAAATGAGTTTAATTCAACATTTCTGCTTATTGTCTGCTATACCTGACCTTATGAGTTTCATTCAACATTCTTCCCGCTATCTACTGTAATTGACTTATGAATTTAATTCAACATTTCTCCTTATTGTTTACTGTATCTAGCCTTGTGAGTTTTATTCGTCATTCTTTCTACTATCTACCATATTTGATATATGAGTTTAATTCAGCATTTCTCCTTATTATCTACTGTATCTGACCTTATGAGCTTTATTCAACATTCTTCCTGCTATCTACCATATTTGACATATGAGTTTAATACAACATTTCTCCTTATTGTCTAAGGTATCGAACCGTATCAGTTTTATTCAACATTCTTCATGCTGACTACCATATTTGACATATGAGTTTCATTCAAAATTTCTCCTTATTTTCTACCGTATCGAACCTTATGAGTTTCATTCAACATTCTTCCCACATTCTACCGTATTTGAATTATGAGTTTTATTCAGCATTCTTCATGCTAACTACCATATTTGACATGTGAGTTTAATTCAACATTTCTCCTCATTGTCCACGGTATCTGACCTTATGAGTTCCATTCAACATTCTTCCTGTTATCTACCATATTTGAATTATGAGTTTTATTCACCATTTCTCCTTATTGTCTACCGTATCTTACCTTATGAGTTTTATTCAACATTCTTCCCGCTAAGTAAGTATACCTTAGTTTTACCAGACCACTGAGGTGATTAACAGCTCTCCTAGGGCTGGCCCGAAGGATTAGACTTATTTTACATGGCTAAGAACCAATTGGTTACTTAGCAACGGGACCTACAGCTTATTGTGGAATCCGAACCACATTATAGCGAGAAATGAATTTCTATCACCAGAAATACATTCCTTTAACTCTTCATCAGCCGGCCGCGGGAATTGAACTCCGGCCCATCGAGCGACAGTTTGAAGCTCAACCGGTTCGGCCAACAAAGGGCTAAAATCTACTTTAATTGACTTATAAGTTTAATTCAACATTTCTCATTAATGTCTACCATATCTAACCTTATGAGTTTCATTTAATATTCTTACTGATATCTACTGTATTTGACTCACGAGTTTAATTCAACATTTCTCGTTATTGTCTACTGAATCTTACCATATGAGTTTTATTCAGCATTCTTCCTGCTATCTACCATGCTTGACATATGAGTTAAATTCAACAGTTCCCTTTATTGTCTACTGTGTCTTACATTATGAGTTTTATTCAAAATTCTTACTACTAACTATTGTGTTTGACTTCATGAGTTTAATTTACCATTTCTGTTTTTTATTTACCGTATCTGACCTTATGAGTTTTATTCAACATTCTTCATACTACTACCACATTTGGCTTGTGAGTTTAATTTAACATTTCTCCTTAGTGTCTAACGTATCAGACCTTATGAGTTTTATTTAGCATTCTTCCTGCTATCTACCATATCTGACTTATAAGTTTAATTCAACATTTCTCGTTATTTTTTACCATATCTACCCTGATGAGTTTTATTCAGCATTCTTCCTGCTATCTTCCATATTTGCCATATGAGTTTATTTCATCATTTCCCTTTATTGTCTACTGTGTCTTTCCTTATGAGTTTTATTCAACATTCCTACTACTATCTAAGGTACTTGACTTTTGAGTTTAATTCATCAGTTCTCCTTATTGTCTACGTTATTTGACCTTATGAGTTTTATTCAACATTCTTCATGCTGTCTACCATATTTGACATGTGAGTTTACCTCAACAACATTTCTCCTTATTGTATACCATATCTGACCTTATGATTTTTATTCAACATTCTTCGTGCTATCTACCATATTTGACATATGATTTTAATACGACGTTTCTCCTTAGTGTCTAACATATCTGACCTTATGAGTTTTATTCAGCATTCTTCCTGCTGTCTACCATATTTGACTTTTGAGTTTAATTCAATATTTCTCCTTACTGTCTACGGTATCTGACCTTATGAGTTTTGTTGAACATTCTTGCTGCTACCTACCATATTTGACTTATGAGTTTAATTCAACATTTCTCCTTATTGTGTACCGTATCTGACCTTTTGAGTTTTATTCAACATTCTTCCTGCTATTTACTGTATTTGACATATAAGTTTAATTCAGAACTTCTCCTTATTGTCTGCCATATCTGACTTTGTGAGTTTTATTCAGCATTCTTCATGCTATCTACCATATATGACTTATGAATTTAATTGAACAGTTCTCCCTATTTTCTACCGTATCTGACCTTATGACTTTAATTCAACATTCTTCACGCTATCTACCATATTTACCATTTGAGTTTAATTCTAAACAACATTTCTCCTTATTGTCTACTGTATCTGACCTTATGAGTTTTATTCAGCATTCTCCCTGCTATCTACCATATTAGACATATGAGTTTAATTCAGCATTTCTCCTTATTGTCTACTGTATCTGACCTTATGAGTTTTATTCAACTTTCTTCCTGCTATCTACCGTATTGGACTTATGAGTTTAATTCAAAATTTCTCCATATTGTTTAATTCAAAAACCCTCTTATTGTCTACAATATCTGACCTTATGAGTTTTAATCAACTCTCTTCCTACTATATACCCTATTTGACTTTTGAATTTAATTCAACAATTCTCTTTATTGTCCAATGTATAAGACCTTATGAGTTTTATTCAACATTCTTCTTACTCTCTATCATATTTGACTTATGAGTTTAATTCAACATTTCTTCTTATTGTCTACCGTATCTAACCTTATGAGTTTTATTCAACATTCTCCTGCTATCTATCGTATTTGTCGTATGAGTTTTATTCATCATTTCTCCTTATTATCTACCGCATCTGACCTTATGAGATTTATTCAACATTCTTTCTGCTATCTACCATATTTGACTTATTAGTTTAATTCAGCATTTCTCCTGAATGTCTACTGTATCTGACCTTATGAGTTTAATTCAATATTCTTCATGCTATGTACCATATTTAACATATGAGTTGAATTCATCATTTCTCTTTATTGTCTACTGTATCTGACCTTATGAGTTTTATTCAACATTCTTATTACCATCTGATGTATTTGACTTATGAGTTTAATTCACCATTTCTCCTTATATTCTACTGTATCTGACCTTATGAGTTTTATTCAATATTCTTCCTGCTATATACTGTATATGACTTATGAGTTTAATTCAACATTTGTACTTATTGACTACGGTATCTGACCTTATAAGTTTCATTCAACATTCTTCCTACTACATTCTATGTACTGTATTTGACTTATGAGTTTAATTCAACATTTCTACTTACTGTCTACCGTATCTGACCTTACGAGTTTCACTTAATATTCTTCTTGTTATCTGCCGTATTTGACTTATGAGTTTAGTTCAACATTTCTCCTTAATGTCTACCATATCTGATTTTATGAATTTTATCCACCATTCTTCCTGCTATCTACCATATTTGACATATGAGTTTAATTCAACATTCCTCCTTATTGTCTATTGTATCTGACTTTATGAGTTTTATTCAACATTTTTCCTACTATCTATTGTATCTGACATGAATTTAATTCAACATTTCTAATTACGAGTTTCATTCAACATTCTTCCTACTATTTACTGTATTTGACTTATGAGTTTAATTCAGCATTCCTACTTACTCTCTCCCGTATCTGAACTTCTGAGTTTCATTCAGCATTCTTCCTGTTATCTACCATATTTTACTTTTGAGTTTAATTCAACATTTCTCCTCATTGTTTACCTTATCTGACCTTATGAGTTTTATTGAACATTCTTCCTGCTATCTACCATGTTTGAGATATGAGTTTAATCGAACATTTCTCCTTATTGTCTACTGTAGCTTACCTTACGAGTTTTATTGAGCATCCTTAATGCTATCTATCATATTTGACTTATTAGTTTAATTTAACATTTCTCCTTTTTGTCTACCGTATCTGACCTTATGAGTTTCATTCAACATTCTTCCCGGTCTCTACCAT
>JANJGK010000003.1:45942556-45982556 GCA_039081455.1 Macrobrachium rosenbergii | reverse complement strand
TCTTGGGGTGCAAAGCAGTTTGGAGGTTTGGGTGTGCTTCAGAAGTGGTTTCCCACTTAATGATATATATATATATATATATATATATATATATATATATATATATATATATATATATATATATTATATATATATATATATATATATATATATATATATATATATATATATATATATATATATATATATATATATATACATATATATGTATATATACATACATATATATATATATATATATATATATATATATATATATATATATATATATATATATATATATATATATATATATATATATATATATATATATATATATATATATATATATATATATATATATGACTATTTATCACATCACCGTGATTCATATACAATCAGAAAGCTACAAACGTCCTTTAATATCCAATTCACTCTACCTCGGAAATAATATATTTTCATATATGTTACCGAAGGGGAATTTTTAGTTGATAATAAGTCCACCGTCCCGTGGGGTCGAACCAGCGACGGACGAGGAATCAGGACTACAGTGACGCACTAACGAAATCGGCCACAAGAGAGGTATAAGTGAATAACATCTCCCATCAACCCACCCGTCGAACTCAGGTGTTTTGCGTTTGGAGACGATATCCACCCACCTCTGCCATGTTGACCGTGTAGTGCGTTTGTCGCACGTAGCCATATTATGACTATTTATCACATCACCGTGATTCATATACAATCAGAAAGCTACAAACGTCCTTTAATATCCAATTCACTCTACCTCGGAAATAATATATTTTCATATATGTTACCGAAGGGGAATTTTTAGTTGATAATAAGTCCACTGTCCCGTGGGGTCGAACCAGCGACGGACGAGGAATCAGGACTACAGTGACGCACTAACGAAATCGGCCACAAGAGAGGTATAAGTGAATAACATCTCCCATCAACCCACCCGTCGAACTCAGGTGTTTTGCGTTTGGAGACGATATCCACCCACCTCTGCCATGTTGACCGTGTAGTGCGTTTGTCGCACGTAGCCATATTATGACTATTTATCACATCACCGTGATTCATATACAATCAGAAAGCTACAAACGTCCTTTAATATCCAATTCACTCTACCTCGGAAATAATATATTTTCATATATGTTACCGAAGGGGAATTTTTAGTTGATAATAAGTCCACCGTCCCGTGGGGTCGAACCAGCGACGGACGAGGAATCAGGACTACAGTGACGCACTAACGAAATCGGCCACAAGAGAGGTATAAGTGAATAACATCTCCCATCAACCCACCCGTCGAACTCAGGTGTTTTGCGTTTGGAGACGATATCCACCCACCTCTGCCATGTTGACCGTGTAGTGCGTTTGTCGCACGTAGCCATATTATGACTATTTATCACATCACCGTGATTCATATACAATCAGAAAGCTACAAACGTCCTTTAATATCCAATTCACTCTACCTCGGAAATAATATATTTTCATATATGTTACCGAAGGGGAATTTTTAGTTGATAATAAGTCCACCGTCCCGTGGGGTCGAACCAGCGACGGACGAGGAATCAGGACTACAGTGACGCACTAACGAAATCGGCCACAAGAGAGGTATAATTGAATAACATCTCCCATCAACCCACCCGTCGAACTCAGGTGTTTTGCGTTTGGAGACGATATCCACCCACCTCTGCCATGTTGACCGTGTAGTGCGTTTGTCGCACGTAGCCATATTATGACTATTTATCACATCACCGTGATTCATATACAATCAGAAAGCTACAAACGTCCTTTAATATCCAATTCACTCTACCTCGGAAATAATATATTTTCATATATGTTACCGAAGGGGAATTTTTAGTTAATAATAAGTCCACCGTCCCGTGGGGTCGAACCAGCGACGGACGAGGAATCAGGACTACAGGGACGCACTAACGCAGTCGGCCACAAGAGAGGTATAAGTTAATATCATCTCCCATCAACTCACCCGTCGAACTCAGGTGTTTTGCGTTTGGAGACGATATCCACCCACCTCTGCCATGTTGACCGTGTAGTGCGTTTGTCGCACGTAGCCATATTATGACTATTTATCACATCACCGTGATTCATATACAATCAGAAAGCTACAAACGTCCTTTAATATCCAATTCACTCTACCTCGGAAATAATATATTTTCATATGTTACCGAAGAGTAATTTTTTAGTTGATAATAAGTCCACCGTCCCGTGGGGTCGAACCAGCGACGGACGAGGAATCAGGACTACAGGGACGCACTAACGCAGTCGGCCACAAGAGAGGTATAAGTGAATATCATCTCCCATCAACTCACCCGTCGAACTCAGGTGTTTTGCGTTTGGAGACGATATCCACCCACCTCTGCCATGTTGACCGTGTAGTGCGTTTGTCGCACGCAGCCATATTATGACTATTTATCACTTCACCGTGATTCATATACAATCAGAAAGCTACAAACGTCCTTTAATATCCAATTCACTCTACCTCGGAAATAATATATTTTCATATATGTTACCGAAGGGGAATTTTTTAGTTGATAATAAGTTTGTCGTCCCGTGGGCTCGAACCAACGAAGGACAAGAACTCAGGACTACAGTGGATACTTTAATCCACACGGCCAGCAAGTGAGGTATAAGTGGATATCGGCTCCCACCTACAAATCCCTGTCGAACTCAGGTGTTTGTATATATATATATATATATATATATATATATATATATATATATATATATATATATATATATATATATATATATATGAACACAGCCATGCATACTGTACTTATTACGTTTGTGGTTCACTTGTTTATATATTGATGAGAATTTTAATCTGCCTCATTTGGGTATTTTATATATATATAACATATGATGTATTTCTATGGCATCTCGTATAAATGTGACAATAAACACTTTTCATCATATTGTATGAATATTTCTTATTGACCAATAGATTACATAAATTATATCCACCTCATCTTTGCCAGCTCCCTACAGCCCATGTTAAATTTCACAGAAAGTGTTTACTAGAAAATTGTAAGGTAAAGTACATGCACTAGAATATGTACAAACAGGAAAATTAAGTAAACTACTTTGATGTAATCAAATGCTGATACAAACCAGTCTCTGTATTTGTCGAATGACACCCTTTCTTAATCTAGTCTTGTCCTTGCAACATTTGTACAACCATGAGCCCTACACTTAACATACCTGCACTTCGGATAAATGCCGTTTGACCGTGGTTGTGGATGACACCTAGTTGCTAGGAAAATTGTACACACAACAATATGCATCCATGGCCAAAGTATCAAGTATTCCCATAATCATGGAACTCTTAAGCAATGTGTTAGCCATTCATATTTTACTGTTAAGTATGTACAATGTTCTGAATACCTATGACATATTTGAAGTTATGAACAAACACAAGCTTACAAAACAAAACAGGCAGTTGTGTTTACCACCATGATAAATTCAACAGCCTTTTGACAGTCTGATGTGACATCCCAGGCTTAAAAAAGTTTTATTGAAACTAGCCAGTATCAGTCTATTTTAATCCGCTTGGCATACTGATGATCATTATGCAGATAGTAGGTTAACTAAGGCCCTTAACACCTGATAAGATATTACCTCTACAAAACAGAGGATTGTAAGCTTTCCCACCTTTGCTGTTGAACCCAGGTATAGTCACCAGGTTTGGCAGCCTCTCGCAGCCACATGCCATACATCATTGCATTGCCACCATGCAGTCTGTGGACCATGTGGGTGACTGATCACTTGTAACTATTATGTGGCCTACAGTCTCTATTAAAATGGTAAGAGCCTGATAATAAAGTCAATTGTGTAACTGTATCTTGTGAATGAGTTCTTTCTACTGGCTATCCCTATTTAATCTATTATGGCCATACCCTAGCTACAAAAAGCCACTAATAAACTAAATACAGCATATTAGCTCTGACTTTGCTCTCTCTCAAGAGCATGAGGTCATCCTCCACCAGAATGATAGACAGTTTGGCTTTCATTCTAAACCATGAGGTTCATGTACTGAATGCAGCCATACCTGCCAATACGAAAAGGCCACTGATGGACTACATAGGATCTCTCAGCTCTGGCGTTACTCTCTCTTGAGCATTACTATCATCTGAATAGCAAAGTGGACCCAACATGGATCTTGCACCTAACCCCTGGCAACTAATATAATAATCACAAGCAGTGATCACTGCTATGACAATCAGTAAGGAAACCTCATAAACTTGTTTTTTTGCCGAACCTTTGATGTTGCAGAGGTGGAATTGTATGTCTACCCTTCAGAATCAGACTGAAGGTTAGGTATACTGAGAAGAAGGCCAGAAATGAACAGGTGATTGAACCTTCAGTCTGGTTCTGAAGGGTAAACATACAGTTCCAACTCTGAAACATCACAAGTTTGGCAAAGAGTAGGACTTTGACCTTAAAGTGACCCCAGACACCTTCTCCTGATCATGTACTGGCTTGACACCCAAGATGAGAGAACTGAATATAATGATCTATTCAAGTTCCTGATCTCCGAGTTCTCCCTGCCACTGCCTGCCCAAACTCACTGAGCCCTAGACCTGCTCAGAACACCAATAGGGATGCTACTTGACCTTAACACTGGCAAGAACCTGAAGAAGGTCAAGCTGACAAGGGAAATATGGCCCCACTGACTAAAGACCAGTTCTGAAGGAAAACAGATGGCATACCTTCTGAAGAAAGTGCATGAGTTGCTGGATTCCTCCATGGCCACACAGCCCCCTATCCACAATATCCACAAAGCCAGAGAAAACCAAGAGCAGGGTCAGAACTAAGATAATGATGGGGTGACCCAAGACTACACCATGCAAATATGCCCTTTGGGAATAAGATAAAAAGGGTGTCCCCAGTTACCTGTCCTCTGCATATACAACTGCAAGTTCATCAGAGCAGCAAGGAACTGTGCCCCTAGAAGCACCTGGAAAAATATGAGCAGGTCTGTTGCCCAAGGTAATTATGGTGACTGCCAAAACTCTGACAGGAGCCTGATTCTACATCACAGACCAAGCTTCCAGCAAGAGATGCCTGGTGTACATGGGCATCCTCCTGGCATCATCAGTGGAATGCCAAAGGATCCCAAGATGCTGACCTACAACTTGTGGCCAACAGCACCCCATACCATCATATGGTCACCAGAATCCTACCCTCCACTTCATGAAGAATAAATTCAAGTGTGATTTCATCATCTCTGAGGTTCAGACACCTCTGTTTGGCGCTAACTTCCTCACACACTACTGGCTTGTGGTGGGCATCAGCCATCATTGCCTCTTGGGTCTTGCCTCTTTCCAGACAGCACCACTCACCACCTGGCCTAAGCAACCATTAGTCTTCCATAGGCCCCATAAAACTACTCATCCTCATACAATAATTCATAGATCTCCTCAACCCTAAACTCCTGGGAAGCATGGCACACACCAAGATATAGAAATGCTCCCCAGCTCATCCCAACTATCGTCCCATGCCACCAGAGAAACTAATCAGTGCAAAAGAGCCTTGAAAGAAATGAAATAGATGGGACTTTGCCAAAAAGCTTTCAACCCTTGTGCCTCCCAGCGCCACATTTTCAAATCGCGTAATGGCACTTAGTGCTCCTGCTGAGACTACAGACACCTAAATCTAAAGATGGAATTTGACACTTTCAAGCATGAGGGATACAACCTTAACCCTGCACAGCAAAAGAATTTTCTAAGTTCATCCTCTTGAAGAGCTACTATGAAGTACAGGTACACCACAAGGACATACCCAAGAAGTGATTATCTGAGTGGGTACCTACATATTTAACTATTCTACATTTGGCTTCCAGAACTCTGGTACCAGGTTCCAAAGGCTATGGACGACATGTTTGGTGACTTACCTTGAGTCTGGCATATCGTCAACATCCTTATGTTTTCCAAAAATCTAGAAAAACGGCAAAAGTACATCAGAGCTGTGTTATCTCTACTCCAAGAAAACAGCCTAGTTGTTGGACAAATGCATCATTGGGGCCTACTCTTTCGAATTCCCAGTCCATCAACAGAGTTGACTCTCAGCAGTTAATAAATCTGCTTGTACCTTATGTCATTTACAAGGCAAGAAAAATCTGGTAGCAGACACATTATCCAGAACAGAAATGAATTGGGTGCAGTTGTAAATTAATTATGATGAACTCTCTGACATACAACTCCACGACAGTAAAACAAATTAATACTGCACAGTCATCACACTTCCACAATGGGAATACATCCTGTTCAGCAACACATGGCAAGCATAGGACAACTGTGGTCCTCTCAAAAAATCATATGCAACCTCATTCATGGCATCTCCCACCCCTCCAGGAGAACCACAGCAAAGTTAGTGACAGAAACTCATTTGCTGTGGATCAACAAGAGACATGAAATTGTGGACCAGTGCTAAAGAAGTAAAATAACCCAGCACATGGAATCCAGCATCTATGATTTCCCTCAAACTAGATGACGTCACCCCCTACCCCCATCTGACAGATGCAGACGTCATGGCAACAGAAAGATCTACTTGATAGCTGGAAGCAGTACCAGTATCAGAAGCAACAATGCATGCCTGCACAGAGGCACTTTTAGATGGATGGGTCATCTGATTGAACACCCCAAACAATACAGCATAGTGTCCAAAAGAGGACCAGCATTTGTCTCTGGGGTGTAGACCTTTCTAGCCAGACTAGTAATGGCATGGCAGAAAGGACCCATTGATCCTTGAAGGCTGGTCCCATTGCCAGGTATAACTGATCTGACTTGAAGGTCCTCCTTGTGTTACATACAGTACCTCTCCCACAAATTCAGTGAAACCATCTGGTGAATTTTTCCCTTCTAGCAACTCCAGCCATCAAAAAGGCCTATCAAGACTTTCCACAAATCAATGGAGAGCACTGCTTGAGCAAACAAAAAATACAAATATACACAGAAACGGTGCATCCTGAAGAACCTATATACATTCTGGTTTGTGTTCCTAAGAAACAACACCCACAAACACCTTCTGACCACCCCTACCCCACCAAACCAGGGTTTTTACTCAGTCCTTGAACAGAAAAATAAAGCTATCAAAATATATATACTTGGGTTTTAATTGACAGGCTGAAACAGCATACCTCGAAGAGATTGACATACCTTTCGTCAACCCATCCAAGTCTTTCTGTCAAATCTGACCATGATCTGTGACAACCTAGAACTTTCTCAGCATCCCAAAAAGCCAACAGCCAATTAAGGATGCATACTGACCTGTATGTACAATATTTTATTAATTGTCACCTGGTAGCTCATCAGCATCCCAAAAAGTATTTTACTGAGTAGGAATGTGGAGATACAGAACGAATCAGTTTTTTAAGAAATGGATGGCAACCCTAGTTCAAATATGGGATTAGTTTGTGGATGTGTGCAAAACAGATGGTTTAAGGTCCCCTTCTCCTGATGATGTTTTCTTCTCCCTTCCGCTTCCATATATTGTATTTTCTGTGGCACTTTACTGATGAATTGTGCTATGTTTGCTCTGGCTGTGGCACCAGCTACTTAATAGATGTGGAATTGTGTTGTATCTTTACCCAAGTCCTCAGTCTGTCCTATAATATTTAGTCTAAAATTGATATGCTAAAGGTTTGAAATTTATTGTTATTTATGACACAAAACACTCAAATGTGAAATGAGAATATCATTGGTTATTTTACAAGTGCAAAATAATGGTAAAAATGTTTTGCTGATGATTTCCCAATGAGTTAGTCGCATTTCTTATAAATTTTCACTGACTTGGTTCTATGGTCCCTGTGAAATATGGATGGGGTGTCTGGGCAGCCACATAGAGTTACCTGGTGAACCATCAGCTGTCATTGCCTTGAGAAGGGTTTCACACATGCTGGTCATTTTGCAAGTACAATGACCTCTTTCTTGCCTCTCTGCTCAATGACAACCTTTAGTTAACTTTTCATATAAGATAGAAGGTATTCTGAAAGACATTAGGATGAGTGTTGGTCCTGGACAGGAAGATGCTCACAGTTAACGTCTTTTTCATGCATGCATATATGGAAGTAGGTGAAGTGGCAGCAGGGTGGTTGATCTGGCAACAATGAAACTGTTTTCACATAGTGGTAGAACGAAGTTGTGAAGCACCATATTAATTTAGCAAAATAACCTTGCCCCTATTGAGAAAGCAGATTCCAAGAGGAAACATAAGTTTGCCAGCATTCTCAGTGCAGAAAAGTTTGATTTTATGTTTTAAGAAAGCCATGTTTACATTTCAAAGGAAAAACTTTACAAAACTCAAATCAGACAGTACGCAGAGCCTAATTATCTGCTTTAGCAACTTTACCCAAATTCATATTCATGATTTCAATCTTCTGTGACTTCTGGGTTGTTTGATCTTTCTATGAACTGAAAAATGCCAGAAGTGAAAGGACAAGAAATGTAAGCATGAGTTTATTAATGGAGTAAAGATTAGCTGATGTTATCTGAAGAGAACATTAGCTGTTCTGTCTGTAGGTAAAGTGCAGAGATAGCTAAAAAAAAAAAAGTCTAACATGTTTGTAACTGGGAAACCTTGAAGTGAAAGCAATATAAGTAGGTTTGAAAGGGCAGCTAAATGCAATGGGTATGGAGAAATGAATGGTGAAAACTGGAAGTGCCTTAATCATTCAGAAACGAAAAATCTAAGAATAATAGATGGGAAGGCAACAAGATCGCTGTTAGAGGACTGGAAGAAAAATGTAGTTCAGAAGAAGAATTTAAAATTTATCAAGAGGACATCGAGTCAATTCTCCTTTCTGGGTGTAAAGTTTGGATGATGGATGCAAATGAAAGAAGAATGGTAGTAACAGCGGAGGTGAATTATTTGAGCAGTAGCAATTATTAGTAATTCAGATATGCTCTGGAGTGGAGAAAAGGTGGTAAAGGGAGTTTTTAGGGTTACTTTTTTTTTTACAGAGGGTGAGTAAAGGACTATGGCTGGTAAAAGAGGTACTTGATATTATTGAAAAACCCATATTTAGGAGAAATACCGTAATATATATATATATATATATATATATATATATATATATATATATATATATATATATATATATATATATATATATATATATATATATATATATATGTGTGTGTGTGTGTGTGTGTGTGTGTGTGCATGTGTGTGTATACTGTAACATCCCAGACTTATATATCATAAAATTAATATTCTTAGAAGGGAAAAGTCAGTTGCTGCTGCGGATGAGTAAATGCTGAATGCTTGAGACAGAAACAGACACCTCTCTAATTTTAAGACCGTAACATAATTATCCTACCTTTGTCTGACCTACTAAGTTTTCTCCTCTCTATTTTTGACTTCTATAATCCATTCAAAACAAAATGTCATTGCTAGGCTGTTCCTAACAGATAATCTATGAGAAATGGAAGGACACTCACCGCAACCCCCCCCCCCAGATTGAATGAGGCGACGACGATAGGAAAGTGTCAGTTGCATACATCCATTGATTGGTCTCCATACCACCAGTTAACCTCACTGTTGGCGCCCTAAGGTCACAACAAAAAAGCGAGGAGAAGCCCCACCTCCAGATTGTCTTAGGAGTTGTACTTGACACCTTGACCAATGAAACACTGGAACCTTCCATAGCCCCAGCTCCCTGAAATTTGAAATTCAGCCAATGAATGTCCTGTCCTCCTTAGGCGCTCTGTAGGCTTTGATGGAGAAAGTTCCTAAGGAAGAACCTTACCAGCAGGAAAAGTCCTAGAATGACTGGGTCACAACTGCACGTATGAAGGGTGAATGACAAATTCCAATAAGATGCTGAGAATTCCCAGAGCTAACCCACTCTAATGCCGCGTAGGGTGCCCTTAGTATTGCACACATTTGAAATAAGCCATGGAACCTGCTAGCCATAAACCATAAACCAAACCTGACTCATCCCTGTAACATCATCAGATGTCAGAAGACTACACTAAGATGCAGCGCCACATGAATTGCTGGAATTGCACAAAGGCAAAAGTAATACTCTTACTGAAATAGTTAGGGGCATAGCAAAATAAAATGGAAATAAAAGAGAGAGCTGGCCATTGGTTCAGAAAAGGGAGTAATAATCAAGTAAGTTACATTTATTACGTAAATTCTGTTTGGGAACTTTCATTGGAATTCCTATTAGAGTTGGTTGGTCCTCATGTAGTTATTAATCCAACTGTAATTAACATTATCAAATGAAAAAATAAGAACATTCATAAATTAAAGTGTTTATATTTCTCCTCTCTATGCGTGCTATAGTGCGCAGAGTAGAGTTTGACAAGATATGAAACTCCATCTTGGAGGGCATCCTATAGAAGACTCTTCAGAGGAAGAGAGAGAATAGAGTTAATAAGTATGTTTTCAGTAAGTATTTTGTGAAATGGTTGTAAACTCAATGCTCTTCTTTGTGCTGGGGCCAACCCACTCCTGCCAGCTAACTCGTAATGCATAATTAAGTGCTGACGTCAAAAGAGACATCTTTTTTTTTTTTTGAAATTGTTCTTTACATGTTTGTCCTTGTCTGGAGTTCACACCCTTATTCTCATACTAATGGGACAAATGAGACTCAACGAAAAAGAAGGAAAGAGGGGAGACTCAAGGAAAGAGGAAGAAAGGCGAGACTCAAGGAAAGAGGAGGAAAGAGGGGAGACTCAAGGAAAGAGAGGAGACTCAAGGAAAAAGAAGGAAACAGGCGAGATTCAAGAAAAGAGGAGGAAAGAGGGGAGAGTCAAGGAAGAGGTGGAAAGAAGGGAGACTCGAGGAAAGAGGGGAGACTCAAGGAAAGTGGGGAGACTCAAGGAAGAGGAGGAAAGAGGGCAGACTCAAAGAAGAGGAGGAAAGAGAGGAGACTCAAGGAAAGAGGGGAGACTAGAGGAACAGGAGGAAAGAGGGGAGACTCAAGGAAAGAGGAGGAAAGAGGGGAGACCAAGGAAAGAGGAGGAAAGAGGGGAGACCAAAGAAAGAGGAGGAAAGAGTGGAGACCCAGAAAAAAGGAGGAAAGAGGGGAGACTCAAGGAAAGAGGCAGAAAGAGGGGAGGCTCAAGGAAAGAGGGGATACTCGAGGAAAGAGGGGGGGAAGAGGAGAGACTCAAGGACAGAGGAGGAAATAGGGGAGACTCAAGGAAAGAGGAGGAAAAAGGGAAGACTCAAGAAAAGAGGAAGAAAGAGGGGAGACTCAAGAAAAGAGGAGGAAAGATGGGATACTCAAGGAACAGGAGGAAAGAGAGGACTCAAGGAAAGAGGGAAGACTCAAGGAAAGAGGAGGAAAGAGGGCAGACTCTAGAAAGGAGGAGGAAAGAAGGAGACTCAAGGAAAGAGGGGAAACTCCAGGAAAAGGAGGAAAGAGGGAGACTAAGGGAAGGATGAAGAAAGAGGGGAGACTCAATGAAAGAGGAGGAAAGAGGGGAGACTCAATAAGAGGAGGAAAGAGGGAGAATCAAAGGAAAGAGGGGAAATTCAACGAAGATGGGGAAAGAGGGGAGACTCAAAGCAAGAGTGGAGGTTCAACGAAGAGGAGGAAATAGAGGAGACTCAAGGAAAGAGGAGGGAAGAGGGGAGATTCAAGGAAAGAGTGGAGACTCAAGGAAAGAGGAGGAAAGATGGGAGACTGAAGGAAAGAGGAGGAAAGAGGGGAGACTGAAGGAAAGAGGAGGAAAGAGGGGAGACTCAATAAGAGGAGGAAAGAAGGGAGACTCAAGGAAAGAGTGGAAACTCAAGGAAAGAGGAGGAAAGAGGGGAGACTCTAGGAAAGAGGCGAAAAGAGAGGAGACTCAAGGAAGAGGAGGGAAGAGGGGAGATTCAAGGAAAGAGGAGGAAAGAGGCTAGACTCAAGGAAGAGGAGGGAAGAGGGGAGACTCAAGGAAGAGGAGAGATGAGGGGAGACTGAAGGAAAGAGGAGGAAAGAGGGGAGACTCAAGGAAGAGGAGGGAAGAGGGGAGACTGAAGGAAAGAGGAGAACAGAGGGGAGACTCAAGGAAGAGGAGGAAAGAGGGGAGAATCAAGGAAGAGGAGGGAAGAGGGGAGAATCAAGGAAAGAGGAGGAAAGATGGGAGACTCGAGGAAGAGGAGGGAAGAGGGGAGACTCAAGGAAAGAGGAGGAAAGAGGGGAGACTCAAGGAAAGAGGAGGAAAGAGGGTGAGGCTCAAGGAAAGAGGGGAGATTCAGTGAACCTTACCTTACTTTATCTTACCTTACAGAACTTACAGTTCGTTCGGGCTGCCCCAGGTCCTTCAGTGTGAGGCACCTCTGATATCTACCAGCAAATTGTTATTGCATCTTCCGGTATATTTTGCATCTTCCAATCTTCGATGGTCTGGGATGCAGCTTGGATATTTGTCGAGCTTATTCTTAAACACATCTACACTCACTCCTGATATGTTCCGCAGGTGAACTGGTAACGCATTGAATAGACGCTACATTATCGATGCTGGTGCATAGTGGATTAATGTCCTGTGTGCTTTCCTTAGTTTTCCTGGCATAGTTTTGGGCACTATTAATCTACCTCTGCTTGCTCTTTCTGATAGTTTTAACTCCATGGTGTTTTCGGTAATTCCTTCTATTTGTTTCCATGTCTGTATTATTATGTAGCATTCTCATCTCCTTCCGAGACTATATGATTTTAAGAATTGTAGTCTTTCCCAGTAGTCAAGGTCCTTAACTTCTTCTATTCTAGCTGTAAAGGACCTTTGTACACTCTCTATTTGTGCAATATCCTTTTGGTAGTGTGGGTATCATATTATATTGCAATATTCAAGTGGACTACGTACATACGTTCATAAAACATAATCATGTGTTCGGCTTTTCTTGTTTTGAAGTGCTGGAACAACATTCCAGTTTTGCTTTGCATCTTGCCAATAGTATTGCTATTTGATCATTGCATAACATATTCCAATTCAACATCACACCAAGGTCTTTAACTGCTTCCTTATTTGTGATTGTCTCGTTATTACGTCCTTTATATGCATATAGCATTCCTTCTTTATCACCATAATTTATTGATTCAAATTTATCAGAGTTAAATACCTTCCTATTTACCTCTGCCCATTCATATATTTTGTTTAGGTCTCTTTGTAGCGAGTTCCTATATTCATCACAAGTAATTTCTCTACTTATTCTTGTGTCATCAGCAAAACTTCTCACTACCGAGTCCTTAACATTACTGTCTATGTGTGCAATCATAATAACAATCAGCAATGAAGCTAACACCATACCTTGTGGCACACCAGATATTACCTTAACTTCATCTGATTTCTCGTCGTTTGCAATCACTATCTGTTTTCTGTTTTGCAAAAATTCTTTTATCCATCCTCCTACTTTGTCCACAATATTATGTTTTCTAATTTTTCTCGCTAATATATTATGGTCTACCTTGTCAAAAGCTTTTGCAGAGTCTAGGTAAACCACATCTGTATCTTTCCTTTATCATATTTTTATATGTTTTCATACACTTTCATAATATGTGATGTTAGACTCACAGGCATATAATTACTCGCCTCTAGTCTTGATCCACTTTTGAAAACAGGGATAATAATATGCTAATTTATGTTCATCATAAATCTTGCCTGTATCTACACTTTGTCTTAATAATATTGCAAGTGGCTTTGTGATAGAATGAACTGCTTTTTTTAACAAAATGGCAGGGACGCCGTCTGGTCTGGTTGCTGATCCATTTTTAATTTCATTAATAGCCTGCACAATATCGGCTTCATTAAAATCTATGTCCAATAAATATTTACTATTTTCATCTCTTATTTCTTTATCATTATTATCTTCATCATCAATTCTAGGTGTAAATTCTCTTTTATATCTTTCTGCTAATATGTTACATATTTCCTTTTTTTCATTCGCTAATCGCCCTTCAATTCTTAGAGGACCTATTTCTACTCTTCTTTTATTCATCTTTTTTGCATATGAGTAAAATATTTTGGGGTTTTGCTTGATATTTTGTAGGGTCTTTTCTTCTAAGTCCCATTTTCATTTTCTTTTGATTGTATAATCTTTTGTTCTGCATTTTCTATCTTACTTTTTAGTTCCATCACTTTCCATGCATTCTTTTCTTTTGCAAGAGCTTTTTTCCACTTTCTGATTTTCTGGAACAAGATCCTTCTGTCTCTTGGTATGTATGACTGATGTTTATTTTTCTTCTTCAGTATATATTTATCCACTATTTTCTCTAATATTCTATATAATATATCCGTATTTACCTGTATGCTATCACTTGCGAATATGTTTTCCCAGTCTTTGTTTAATTCTTCATTTATTTCTGACCATTTTATATTCTTACTGTAGAAGCTGTATTTTCCATATCCTTCCCAATTTTTCGTCTCTTGCTTATCTCTGTTTTCACTTGCTTTGGAACGGACTGTTAATTCTATGGCATTATGGTCTGAGATACTCGTATTATACACTATTATTTCTTTAACATCATTCACCTCGCTCGCAAATACTAGGACTAAAATATTATCCTTTCTTGTTGTCAGGTGATTTATTTGCTGAATGTTATGTTCTAGTAGCATATCTAATAGCTTTTCAAATTGCCTCTTATTGTCTGTGCTACTATTACTCTCTTTTTTATGTGTATAAATACAACCACAATCTCCTATCTGCTCTTTCCAATCTAAGAAAGGAAAGTTAAAGTCTCCGGATAGGAGTATAGTCCAGTCTTTGTGATTTCTACATATATCATCCAATTTGTCTATTATTATGTCAAACTCTTTAGTATTAGGGGGTCTGTATATTACGATGTTCACTAATTTTTCAGATTCAAATTCTACCGCTATTAATTCAAATTCTGTGTTACTATGTTTCTCACAGATTTTTCATTGATTTATGTCTCTCCCATATATCACGGTTCCCCCTTGATTCCTATTTTTTTCTATCTGATCTATAAATTTGGAAACCCCTTATCTGATCATCATTACCAGTCTCTTGGGAATACCAGGTTTCACTGATATTCATTATATCTATTTTTTTCAGTTTGGGTTAGTTCTTCTAAGAACTCTGTTTTTCTTTTTGAGTTACTCGAAACTAAACCCTGCGCATTCATCACTATGATGGTTTGCCTGTTATCCCCATTATCTAATATGGGTAATAGTATGGATTTTCCCATGTCTCTTTCCTGTTCTGATATGTTGTTCTTTTCTTCATTTCCAGAAATTCAGACATTAAAAAATCCAACTTTTCCAATATAGTTGATCTTCCATCTTCATATTTATTCATTTTGTATTTGTATCTGCAACTATTTCCGTATCTGCACCATCCTCTTGCACTGTAGATACATTGCCATTTCTTGCACTTTACCTAGGTGCTGATGCCTCATATCGCGATGCTGACATTTCATAACGTGGTGTTGGCTTGCTTTTTACCTTAATCTCATGTTCTTTGTTCCTTTCTTTATTTGCTTCGTTTTTACTTTGATTTTTAATGTTTTTTTACTTTGATTTTTAATGTCTTTGATTTTGATTTTTGTTCTTCATGGCTACAGGATGCATAAATCTATATTTTTTGTTGAACCTACAGCCTTTTTCTTCTCTCAAGTTTTTGCATATTTCTGGATGTAGATCGCTGCATTCATCCTCATAGCTGTCTAGATATGCACATTTGCCAAAAATCTCATAATTGTGACATATCTTGGGATGCTTGTAGTAACATCTTTCACCAAATCTGCAATTCCCTCTTTTCAAAAGGGTGCAGACTGTTTCTTTCTTTTCTTTTTTTTTTTTGCTCTTTCCCATCAGTATGAAGATCCGGGTACAACCTCTTTGGGATTTTATTTTGATTTATCATGTCATAATTTATATCTTCGTATGTATACTGTTGTATTGCCTCACATGTACAGTCTATGAGTTTCTCTGCATCCACACTCTTATCCTGTTCTTTGTTTTCATTATTGTTTTCTATCTCTTCAATCTTATTTCCTTCTTCTATTTTGTTTTCCTCTTCTTCCTCTTCCTCATTTTCTTCATCCTCTACTATTTGCACATTAAGTCTTGATTTAATAACATTGTCTATCCATACTAGACTTGTTGAGCAAGATACTCTTGCGTCCTTATTTTTATTTTGCTGGACTCCTGCACATGTATGATGAGTAGGTACGTGGCATGCATAGCATTTCCTGATCAGGTTTTGTGAATTTACAATGCTATACCACACATTACATAGATTACATGCTTTAGGCATTCGTTTTCCTATTGCATCTATCAGTATATTCATTATATTCATTTTCTTTGTTGGAATGTGTTGATTGATGTAAATTTTCTTTATAAGTCTCTTAATCACTTGTAATTTCTTTGGTATGCCTTAAATTATTTTCATTATGTGTTCTGCAGACTTGCTCCAGTTTGAAGGATCATATCCTTTCAATATGTCTGTGAACATTTTTGCTTCTTTTTGGTTGGAGTTGTTATTGATCTCAACGATAAGAGGAGGAAAGACAGGAGACTCAAGGAAAGAGTGGAGACCGAAGGAAAGAGGAGGGAAGAGGGAAGACTCGAGGAAAGAGGAGGAAAGATGGGAGACTCAAGGAAGGAGGAGGAAAGAGGGAAGACTCGAGAAAAAAGGAGGAAAGATAGGAGACTCAAGGAAAGAGGAGGAAAGATGGAAGACTCAATGAAGAGGAGGAAAGAGGGGAGACTCAAGGAAAGAAGAGGAAAGAGGGAAGATTTGAGGAAAGAGGAGGCAAGAGGGGAGACTCAAGGAAAGAGGGGAGACTCAAGAAAAGAGGAGGAAATAGGGGAGACTCAATGAAAGAGGAGAGATTCAGTGAAGGGGAGGAAAGAGAGGAGACTCAAGGAAAGAGGCGGAAAGAGGGAAAGGTCGAGGAAAGAGGAGGAAAGAGGGAGGACTCAAGGAAAGAGGAGGAAAGAGGGAAGAGTTGAGGAAAGAGGAGGAAAGAGGGGAGACTCAAGGAAAAAGGAGACAAGAGGGAAGACTCGAGGAAAGAGGAGGAAAAAGGTGGGACTCAAGGAAAGAGGAGGAAGGAGGGAAGACTCAAGGAAAGAGGACGAAAGACGGGAAACTCAAGGAAAGAAGACGAAAGACGGGAGACTCAAGGAAAGAGGGGAGACTCAAGAAAAGAGGAGGAAAGAGGGGAGACTCAAGGAAAGAGGAGAGATCCAATGACAAGGAGGAAAGAGAGGAGACACAAGGAAAGACGTGGAAAGAGGGAAGAGTCGAGGAAAGAGGAGGAAAGAGGGGAGACTCAATGAAAAAGGGAGACTTAAGGAAAGAGGAGGAAAGAGGGGAGACTCAAGGAAAAAGGAGGAAAGAGGAGAGGCTCAAGGAAAGAGGAGGAAAGACGAGAGACTTGAGGAAAGAGGAGAGACTCAAGGAAAGAGGAGGAAAGACAAGAGACTCAAGGAAAGAGGAGAGACTCAAGGAAAGAGAAGTAAAGAGGGGAGACTGAAGGAAAGATGAGGAAAGAGTGAAGACTCAAGGAAATAGGAGGAAAGAGGGGAAACTCAAGGAAAGATGAGGAAAGGGGGGAGACTCAAGGAAAGTGGAGGAAATAGGGGAGACTCTAGAAAAGAGGAAGAAAGAGGAGAGACTCAAGGAACAAAAGGAAAGACTGGAGACTCAAGGAAAGAAGTGGAAAGAGGGAAGTCGAGGAAAGAGGAGGAAAGACGGGAGACTCAAGGAAAGAGAAGGAAAGAGGGGTGACTCAAGGAAAGAGGAGGAAAGATGGGAGAATCAAGGAAAAAGCTGGAAAGTGGGGAGACTCAAGGAAAGAGGAGGAAAGACTGGAGACTCAAGAAAAGAGGAGGAAAGATGGGAGACTCAATGAAAGAGGAGGATAGAGGGGAGACTAGAGGAAAGAGGAGGAAAGAGGAGAGAACCAAGAAAAGGGGAGACTCAAGAAAAGAGGAAGAAAGAGGGAAGACTCAAGGAAAGAGGAGGAAAGAGGGGAGAACCAAGAAAAGGGGAGACTCAAGGAAAGAGGAGGAAGGAGGGGAGACTCAAAGAGAGAGGAGGGTAGAAGGGAGACTCAAGGAAAGAGGAGGAAAGAGGGGAGACTTCGTTCCTAAAACACTCTTTCCTTGGTAATAATGAGTTACTGACTTCTTTACTCCGTGGATGGTGTACTTTGAAGAACTGCCACTTTCTAAGATTTTATCTCATATGTTTAAGTTAAGGCAGGACCAGTTATCAACTGCCACAGTAGCTGGCGGTTAGTGAAGCCCAGTCACCCAGAGTACACAAAAACACTGACTTTGGCCCTTTATAACCCTGGAAAAAATATTATTCAACCGATCGTGATGAAGCTTCGGCTTTAGAGGTTTCCCACTGAGATCTCTAATTGTTCCAAATTTCATCGAAATCCGTGCAACTGTTTGGGAAATCCAGATATCGATTTTTGGCGTTCTGGGGATATGGTAGGTGGTTGGGTGGTGGATGAGGGACCTAACATATCTGTGGAGCAATAACAGTAAAAGCTACAGCCGTGATACTTAGCTTTTCTGAAAGCTCGTATTCTGGAGGGGTGCCTTTCAGGGTTTGTTTTTAGAAATAATGAAATTTTAAAGCTACAGTCTGCCATTCAAAGTAGCCCCCAAAGTCCAAATTTCCTGATGCTCAGGTACAGACTGGTCACAACATTAGAAGAGCTGCCGCTTTCTTAACATGTTTGAATAGCAAGTAGTGTTAGGAGAAGATCGCTGACTTATTATCTTCATTAAAAATTATCAGACACGCAGTTTTGGTTTTTGTGATCATTGCCCTACCTTAAATAAAGAGCCTCAATAGTTAGAATGCTTTCACATGCACACACACACACACACACACACACACACACATATATATATATATAAATATATATATATATATATATATATATATATATATATATATATATATATATATATGTATATATATACAGTATATTTATATATATACATATATATATACTATATATATATATATATATATATATATATATATATATATATATATATATATATATATATATATATATATATATATACATATATATATATATATATATATATATATATATATATATATATATATATATATATATATATATATATATATATATATATATATATATATATATATATATAAATATATATAAATAGATAGATAGATAGATAGATATAGATTTATATATATATATATATATATATATATATATATATATATATATATATATATATATATATATATATATATATATATATATATGTGTGTGTGTGTATATATATATATATATAATATAATATAATATAATATAATATAATATAATATAATATAATATAATATATACAAGCATTAAGCTACAAACGTCCTTTAATATACAATTTGCTCTACCTCGGAAATAACATATTTTCATATATGTTACCTCACTTGTTACTTGTTGGCTGTGTGGTTAAAATGCACGTCACTGTAGTCCTGAGTTCTTGTCCACCGTGGCGAGAGCTGGCGGGGCATAAAGTAAGAGGTCGTCAAGCTAGAAGAGTTCAAGAATGTCCTCCACACTAGTGGCTTTGAGAGAATCTAGCCATTGTTTTAAGGCTTGGGTCTTTTTGAAGATCCACTCAGACCAGGTTTGGCCTGACTCTTTGGGCATATTTCGTCACCGTTTCCTCCAACGGTCGAGAGTTATTTCAAATGCCTTTATGATGGCTTGGCGTTCAAGGGTGAGATTTCCTTGATCCTCTGGTTGGAGAGCATTGAATGCAATGGAACTTTTCCTTTCAAGGTACTTTCCCAGGATCAGAGACACTTCTTTGGGAGAGAGCTTATATTGTAGGTCTTTAAGACCTTTTCAACATGGTCGAGCCAGGCTTCAGGCTTAGCTTCATCCCATTTTCTTATGAGGGAGCCTATACTGCTGAGGGTTGAATGTGGAGAGGGCGTTGATGCATTGTGCATGTCTTGGGCTGCCATTGCAAGCCGATGTGCCCTTTCTTTCTCTCTCTCTCTGCCTCTTCCCATTTTGCCCAAGCTATTCTTTCTTTCTCCTTCTCTTGTCTATCCTCCTTCTCTTGTCTTTCTGTCTCTTCCCATTTCTCCTGAGCTAGTCTTTCTTTCTCCTTCTCCTGCCTTTCTTTCCCCTTCTCCTGCCTTTCTTTCAACTTCTGCCTTTCTGCCTCTTCCCGTTTCTCCTGAGCTATCTCTCTTTCTCCCTTTCTTCCTTGGCAGAGTTTGGCTTCTCATGGACCCAATCCCTTAGTGCTTGGCCCGCCAGTTCCAATTCCTTCCCAGCCTCCATGTAGAACTTGAGCTCGTCGTTTTGCTGGCTTCTGGTTGCCTTAGTCATCTTGAGATGGTGCTGAGAGGGACGTAGCCCTCGGGAATGACAATAAGGTCTTAGGACATAGGGTAGGAACCAGTGGTGGTGCCAAGCGCAAGCAAGAGTGCCCTATTGGGTGAGGTGGCACTGGCACTCAGTGTAATTTTGACCTGGGTGAACTAGGTATGTTCGGAACGAACGCCTGTAATTGTTCCATGGAACTTAGGATTGTGCTAAAATTGATCATTCAGTATGTCTGAAAAGTTGTTCAGAATGAATGTATTCAATAGGTCTGAAAAGACTCAGGGTTGTTCGTGATGAACGAAATCAATGTCTGAATACACTCAAACTTGTTTGTAATGAACAGGTTCAGTACATCCAAAAGACACAAGGTTGTTCAAATGAATGGATTCAGTATTTCTAAAAAGAATCGAGGTTTTTTAAATGAATGGATTCAATATGTCTAAAAAGACTCAAGGTTGTTCGAATGAACGAATTCAGTATGTCTAAAAGACTCAAGGCTGTTTGAATGAAGAGGATCAGGAAGTCACGTAAGGACTTTGGATTGTTCAAATTGAACAGGGCTATGCAGTCCCATAAGGACTTGGATTGTTCGAAATGAACTGATATGAAGTCTCGAAATGGAGTTGGGTGTTTGAATGAACAGATGTAAAGTCTCGGAATGGACTTGGGTGTTCGAATGAATGGATATGAAGTCTCAAAATGGACTTGGGTCTTTGGAATGAACGGATATAGTCTCGAAATGGACTTGGGTGTTCGATGTGAGTGGATATAAATACTTATATGGACTTGGCTGTTCGAATGAATAGATATAAAGTCTGGTGGAGTTGGGTGTTTGATGTGAATGGATATAAAGTCTTATACGGACTTGGGTGTTTAAATGAATAGATATAAAGTCTCCTGGACTTGAGTGTTCGATGTGAACGGATATAAAGTCTTAAACGATTTTGGTTTTAACACAATGTTTAATGTAAGACTTAAATAATGATGTGCAGAGAATCGTTGGAGCTAGCTGACGTGGTTAAAATAATAAGGCTTACGTAGAATTGAATAGGCTACTGTTTAGTGTAGTTTTGAATTTACTTCCTCACATAAATAATTACAATGCTTAAAATTACCATGCCCGAGGCAAGGCTAGACTGCCAAAAAGATGTTTCACGTGATTAAGGGAAAATATTTTACGTTACTTGACGACCTGATTTGGGCATGTGATTGACGTGTTTACATTAGCGAGACCCTGGGTCAGGGACAATAGCATGTGAGATAAGGCTGCTCGGGTAGACGGCAAGACAGCTCCAAGGTCGTCTTAGTTTGCCTAGCGAACACCTGGCGTGAGTGAAATTTACTCAGAGTTTAACAAGACGAAGATTTCCTCTCATCTGGGGAATGAATGAACGGGTGCGGTCTTTCTCACGGCTTACTGACTGAGAAATAAATTGAATTAAATGAAGTTTACCATGTGCATTGCTTTATAGAGGAATTTAAACAAATACAAATACTAAACAAAATTTCTGGCTCGCATGGCCTGAACAAAATTTTATGGCTTTATGAGATTTACTCGATAAGGAAGAATAATATATTTACATAAAAAAGCCTTAACCTCTATGAGAGAGAGAGAGAGAGAGAGAGAGAGAGAGAGAGAGAGAGAGAAAGAGAGAGAGAGAGAGAAAGAGAGTAAAAATCCTAACTGCAGTAGTACGAAAATTGCTGGACAAGGTAGCCCTCGTGGCTTCTAACGTGTGCTTAACTAGGTTTTCGGATGGAGAAATTATTCGAATCACATGGGTAGGAAATACGTACACTATTTCCTGATATAACACTTCGTAATTCACTTTTTACTTTTCCCAGTTAGCCTATCGTGAAAGTCATGCAAGTTATCATGCATTAGCCATCAAAAGCTTGTGTAAAAGATAATAACTCTCTTCTCTGTAACTGGGTTGCATGCACGTGGCCTAACCATTCCTAACTTTATTTCAATAACGATTTTGTGCGCACATCACAAAAATAAATATAACAACACTGTACTTACTCTGGAACTGGATCACTTGTGCACTTTTAAGGGGAATTTTATGCTAGTCACAAAGGCTCGTTTCTAATCTTGCAACCAGCTTCTAGCAAAGCTATTCAGCTGATAATTGCAATTGCAGGCATGCAAGGGGGAAATTGCAAGATGATCTGTGTAACAGGTACTGATATGTTTTTAGCTGGGAGATCTAGTTTAACTGTGAGAGGATGCGAAAGAAAGAGCAGGTAGACAAGTACTGCTAGTTTACTGAGGAAGTGACCCGCATATAAAGCGTGTGCGGACGTCAGAGTATACGCGGACGTCAGTACAAAATTTACAAGTGACCCGAGGTCAAAACTATTTCTCTACACAAAACAGGACAGGTACATATAGGTAACAGGATGATTAACATTAGTTGATTAGACACAAAAATACTCTGACACATATACTATGTATAAGGGCAAATGAACAGGTAATAAATGTACAATTACATAATGATAATAAGGCTGACCTCAGGTCAGCTGTGAAGGCACCGTAGAAAACGGGAGGTTCATCATAGAAAACCTGTTGAGCGGAGACTTTACAATACTCCCTCCATCCCCACAAAATGTAGGTAACGTCTGGTCAAAGCAGGTATCTGCTGGGGCGGCGGAGAGGACCGCGCCTTCTCGATGTCAGCTGGGGGGTGTGTTTGACCTCTCCGGTGCCCTGCGGATGGGAGTGATGGGTTGCTCTCCTGCCCGGTCCCAGGGCCTTCTGGGGGGCGCCCACAAGGTTTTCTTGCGGGCGGGGCGGGATGAGGGGGCGCCGCTTCCTGCGGGGGCTTTGGAAAGTGCCCCTGACTTCTTCCTCCAGGAATGTGGGCTTGAGGCGGCCTACCGACACCCAGTCGTCATTCCCGTGGACAGCCACCTGGAATGCCTTTTTGTTTCTCTCCAGTACGAGGAAAGGCCCCCTGTAGGGCCTGGTGAAGGGTGGGCATATGGCATCGTTCCTGACAAAGATGTGTGTGGTGGAGGATAGACCAGGAGGCATGAAGGGGGACTTCCTGTTGGTATATGTCCGCCGGCAGGGGGCGAACTTCCCAACCCTGTCGTGGAACCTCTGTGTTGTTAGGTCGTCCCGGTCCTCTGTGATGAGTTCACCTGGGACTACGAGGGACTCCCCGTAAACCTTTTCTGCTGTGGACGGGTCGCCTTTGGCTCTGGGGGCGGTCCTCAGCCCAAGGAGGACCCAGGGCAGCTGGTACTTCCAGTTGTCAGTGGTGCAATGAGCCATGAGGGACGCCTTCAGGGACCTGTGGAGCCTTTCCACCATTCCATTGGCTGCGGGGTTGTAGGCGGTGGTGGTGTGGTGAGTGGTCCCCAGCAGGCGTGCCAGGGCGGTCCACAGCTCGGACAGGAAGGCTTGGCCCCTGTCTGTGGTTATATGGTCTGGGACACAGAACCTGCTGATCCAGCTTGCGAGGAGGGCCTCAGTGCATGCACTGGAGGTGGGTTTTTCCATGGGCGTCGCTTTGGGCCACCTGGTGGAGCGGTCGACGACTGTCAGAAGGTATCTGGCTCATTCTGATGGGGGAAGAGAACCCACTATGTCGGCATGGATGTGCCCGAAACGTCTCCCCGGCTGGGGAAAGTCGCCCACACCCGATTCGGTGTGCCGTCCTACTTTGCTGGCCTGGCACTGTATGCACTGCCTTGCCCAGGCTGTTGCGTCCTTCCGTATGCCGTGCCAGACGAACTTCTCCACCAGCAGTTTGGCCATCGTCCTGCCGGAGGGGTGGGACAGTCCGTGGATGACGTCGAAGACCAGCCGACGATGGGAGGCGGGCACCAGTGGGCGGGGGTGGCCAGTGCTTATGTCGCTCAGCAGTGTTGGCCCCCCAGGGGGGAGGGGCACGTCCTTCCACTTCAGCGACGTGATGGCGGTGCAGTAAGCTGGAATCTCTGGGTCAGTGGCCTGTTCCCAGGCGAGGTCCTCGTAGTCGATCCTGATGTGCCCTGCGTTGATTTCGATCCTCGAGAGGGCGTCAGCTACTGGGTTCTTCCTGCCCGGGAGGTACTTGATGGTGCAGGTAAACTCCGTGATGGCCGTGAGGTGCCACTGCTGCCTGGAGGACCATGCATCCCCCTGCTTTGTGAAGGTGTGGACCAGCGGCTGGTGGTCCGTCCAAATTGTGAAGGACGCACCTTCCAGGAGGAATTTGAAGTGGCGTGCCACCTGGTACACCGCGAAGAGTTCCCTGTCAAAGGTGCTGTAGCGGGCCTCAGTGGGGCTGAGCTTCCTGCTGAAGAAGGCGATGGGCTGAGGGGCTCAGCTGACGACCTGCTCTAGGACAGCCCCTCAGGCGATGTTGCTGGCTTCCGTTGTTAGCTGGAGGGGGGCTGCTGGGGTCCTGGTGGGCCACGGCTGTTGCCTTGACGAGGGCGGCCTTTGTCAGGGAGAAGGCCCGATGCTGGTCAGGGCCCCACACTAAGGTCTTCAGATGGCCCTTGAGGATCTTTGTCAGGGGGGCCATGGTGTGCGCAACCCCCAGGATGAACCTCCTGTAGTAGCTGACCATCCCGAGGAATTCTTGTACGCCCTTGATGGAGGTAGGGTTGGGGAACCTGACAATGGCCTCAACTTTTGATGCAACTGGGCGGGCGCCTCCCGGGGATATCTCGTGGCCCAGGAAGTCAACCCTATTGACGCCGAAGGTGCACTTGTCGAACCTGACAACCAGGCCATTCTCCTGCAGGTGCTGCAGGACCTTCCGGACGTGCCGAAGGTGTTCCTTGTGGGACCTGGAAAAATTTAAGATATCATCTATGTAGCAGATGCAGAAGTTCAGGTCCCCCAGGATGCTGTCCATCTGTCTCTGGAAGGTCGCCCCTGTGTTCCTCAGGCCGAAGATGGAGAAGGCGAAGATGTAGGACCCAAAGGGCATGATGATGATGGTTTTGGGGATGTCATCTGGAGCTACTGGTACCTGGAAATATGATTTTAAAAGATCTAGTTTTGAAAATATTTTGGCCCCGTGGAAGGAGGCTGTAAGGTCTTGCATGTTTGGTAGTGGGTAATGGTCAGGTTCCGTAGCGAGGTTGAGCCGCCTGTCGTCGCTGCAGGGTCTGCAGGAGCCATCAAGTTTTCTGCACCATGTGAAGGGGGGAGGCCCATGGGCTGGGGGCCTTCCTGCATATGCCCATAAGCTCCATTTCAGCGAAGGCCTTCTTGGCCTCCTGAAGGCACTGTGGGGAAAGCCTCCGGAACTTTGCGTGCGTCGGAGGGCCCCTTGTCTTGATGTGATGATATATCCCATGTTTGGCAGGGGCCCTGTTCACCTGGCGAAGCTCGGGTCTGAATACCTCTGGGAATTCCTTCAGGAGGGAGGCGTATTGGTGGGGAGCGACGGAACAGACTGTGGGCACCCTGGGGCCCGGTGACAGGGGCAGGGACTGGCAGGACTCGGTGTCCAGCAGGCGTTTGCGGCCGACATTGGTTGTCAGTCCGAAGTGGGCGAAGGAATCCGCACCCAGGGGTGGGGTCTTAACATCCGCGATGATGAAGTTCCACTTGTACCTCCGGCCCAGGATGGAGACTGACAGGAGCCTGGTGCCGTAGGAGAGGATGGGGGACCCATTGGCGGCCATCAGGGAGGCAGCCAGGTCCGGCGGGCGTCTGCGGTACTCTATGAAAGGTGGGAACACTGAACGCATTGCCCCAGTGTCGATCAGCATCATCCTGCTGGAGACGGTGTCGTGGAAGTAGAAGTCTACTGGTGCGGGGCTCCTGGGTGTTTTGGGTGCTGTTGCCATGGTGGCCTGTGAGGGTGGCCACCGCCTCCCACTTATTTTGGATGGGCGAAAAGGCAGGGGCTTTGCAATTCCGGGCCTCTTTGCTGAACCTCTGGTGGTAGTAGCAAAGCCCCAGCCTTTCCTTCTTCTGGTGGTGGGGTGGCCGCCTCCTGGCGACAACGTTGAGCTGCAGGAGGATCTCCCTTGACAGGGTAATCTCCTTGTGCCTGCCGCTGCTGTCCGTCTCAAGGAGGAGGAGGAGGTCCTGGAGGGCATGCCACGTCTCCAGGAGGTTTGTGTCCTGCCGGGGGTTGATGGTGAGGTCGAGGGCACGGGTGGCCCTCTCAGAGACCGGCAGGGAACAGGTCTTGATGAGAAAGGCCTTTAATTCTTGGAAGGTGGCAGGGCTAGTGGTGGACGTCACCCACGGGGCGACCTTTCTGTATATCTCCTCCGGTAAGGCGTTGAAAGCGATGTCCGCCTTCAACACCTTGTCGGTCAGGCCTGCCACCCTGAATTACCCCTCGACCCTGTAGAGCCAAGACGCTGGGTTCTGATGGGTGAACGGCGGCAGCTTTATGCTGAGGTCAGTCCTCGGTTGGTCTGTCAGGAGGGGCGTTGTGCAGGGAGCGGATACTGGCATGGAGGAGCGCGCGGATTTCGGCTTGGAAGAGGGCTCGAGAGGGGGTTGCGCGAGGGTGACATCTGCCTCCGAGAAGTTCACAGTTATTTGTATGTGGGAGGGAATGTCTGCATCCATGCTCATTCCGCACTCTAACTTGGAGTGTGAGGGAACACTCGTATCAATACACTCTTGGGAACATGCCGTGTGGGTCCGCTAATGATGCCGGTGATTTGCCGACGAGGGTCGGTAACGCCCGAATGCTTTGTTAGAGCGCCGTAGTTAGTTCGTTAGGGGCGTGGGGTGGTTCATCGGGCCAAGATTAAGTCGCTGTTTGGGTCCGTTAATGGCTCTGGTAACCACTCCGCGGGTCATCACTGTGAGAGGGTGTGAAAGAATGAGGAGGTAGACAAGTATTGCTAGTTTATTGAGGAAGTGACCCGCTTATAAAGCAGCGTGCGGATGTTGGCGTATATGCGGACGTCAGTACAAAATTTACAAGTGACCCGAGGTCAAAACTATTTCTCTACACAAAACAGGACAGGTACATATAGGTAACAGGATGATTAACAATGGTTGATCTGACACTAAAATACTCTGACACATATACTATGTATAAGGCCAAATGAATAGGTAATAAATGTACAATTACATAATGATAATAAGGCTGAGCACAGCCACCTCGGGTCAGCTGTGAAGGCACCATAGAAAATGGGAGGTTCATCATAGAGAACCCGTTGAGCGGGAACTTTACATAACCAGTGGGTTACACTGGGGATATATGCAATTTACCTTGGATAACACAAATTTAAACTCTGGCCTTGAGGTCAGGTAAAAACATATACATCAAAACGTGGCTGAAGGCCTACTTCAAAAGGGGAGAGATTAGGTAAACTCTTGGGTTAACTTAATTGATTATATTTACAAAAGAAAAACACATATCAAAAGAATGGTAGCATAACTTGGATAGGCAAACAAGGTCCTGTAATACAAAATGAAAGAGGCAAATGAATGGGAATTTCTTGAAGAGACACAATGGGAGCCTACCTCAAAAGGGTGCCATAAATGGTTTAGTGGGGTCACTACCCACACAAAATGGTGCACAGATACACAGCTGACTAACTCCTAATCTGTAATCAAAACACCTATGGTTACTCAACCAAAAATAGCACTTTAATTAAGGAATTGAGGAATTACACAGAAGGTGCCTAGACTGAACTCAATTCCAATAACTCGCATTTTAACAATTACGTTACACTTCACTTCAATACTTTGCAAATTAAACAGCACAACTATAAAAAGCAATACAGGTCTCAGTTTAGGAATATTGAACTGTGAAAAACGAAAAATAGAAAAATAGTTATAGGCTGACAGGGACGTGATTGGCTAAAAGAACCTTAAATTCGGCACTTCACCTTAAGCAGGAGATGATGTTCCTCATCTTCATGGGGCCAGCGATGGGGAGGGCAAGTGAATAAGGTCACAGCAAAAGTTTACTTTTGCTCCCAACAGCCACATTGTTCAGAAGGGGCAGGTCAATATCACAAGGGAAAGGACAGGAGTCTTGGCTGACGTCCGATAAATTCTAGGGCCAAGTGTGCCCATTCAAAGCCTTTTACAGCTTTTGGGGATTACGATATTGCTCTTTGTAGATGGCGCTGGTGTCAGTATGACCGCCTGTCACTGCAGGGATGGAGGGCCACATGGCTCAGGTTCCAAGATGGTGTCGAGCATATGGTCAATCCTTTGTCTCTCTGCCAGCTGACTTTCCTCGGGTGAGGATTTGCATTCCTACTAGATCAGCACCTGGAATTTAAGGTCCCAGCGGTCACTTGAACAGGGAAAGGAGATTAAAGTTTCTCCTCCAAAGGCGGTGGTGAGAGAAAGGTCTGTAGGGGTGAATTTTGCCTACTGTGTTCTTTGCAATAAAACAAATAAAGCAACTGAATATACTTTATATTACATTGCTGACAGGTGAGGTGGCGTGTGAAGTTTATATATATATATATATATATATATATATATATATATATATATATATATATATATATATATATATATATTATATAAATATATATATATATATATATATATATATATATATATATATATATATATATATATATATATATATATATATATATATATATATATATATATATATGTATATATACATATATATATATATATATATATATATATATATATATATATATATATATATATATATATATATATATATATATATATATATATATATATATATATATGTATATATAGTATAATTATGCAGCAAACGATCTGAGCTGACCATAATCATGGAGAAGCCACATAAGTCTAAGAAAACTATATCTATCTAAATAACCCCCATTCCTTTGTTGCCACATTTTTCTCGATCTGTGCCAGTGAGAGTGTTAATGAGTTGGAAATGATTTTTGTGAATACATCATTTTAAGCTTAAAATTAGCGTTAATACTTCAGAACCTTGGTGGTTCCTTATTATAAAGAAGGTAGGCTCGCAACACTAAAGATCAAATGCAAAAAAGGAATGAAATCACAAAAGGGATACTAAAGCCCAGCCACAAGAGACAGAGATGGAGGTCAGGGGATACAAAGGAAGGGGAGGGCGTAGGCCTTTACTCCGCAACCTGATAAATTATGATGATAGCAAAAATTAGAAGTAGGAGTCTTTTCTCAGTCAGTATAGAAAGTAAGTGCCATTATAATATGCATATTGAAAATGCTCCGGTTTGGACGAACCACCGCTGATGGTGTGAAAATTATGTAAGAGCACCCGATTCCAGGACCACCCAATAATGACCTGGCCCAGGTTTTTGTTGAACATTTCTGTAGTCTGCGCAACAGCAACAGCAACAGCAACGATCGGAATGAGTTCGCCCGTATTATTCTCGACGACAAAGAAGAAAAAATAAAAAGCCAAAAAAATGTTACCCACAAAGAAGCATTGCGTTTATAGGATCGCCCTCTTGTGAGTGGATACATTTGCTATGTTTTCAAATTGTATTCCTTGAAGATGAAGAAGTGCCAGTGTCTATCTCCTCAGGTATGGTTAGTGTTGTGCATATTATAAGGGCACTCGCTTTCTATACTGACTGAGAAAAGACTTACTTCTACTTTTCACTTCCATCATAAATTATCAGGTTGCTGAGTAAAGGCCTACGCCCTCCTATCCCCCTTCCTTTGTATCTGTCCCCTGACCTCCATCTCTGCCTCTTGTGGCTGGGCTTTACTTCACTGCCCCTTTTGTGATTTCATCGCTTTTTTGCACTTGATCTTTAGTGTTGCGAGCCTACCTTCTTTATAATAAGGAACCACCAAGGTTTTGAAGTATTAACGCTTATTTTACGCTTAAAATGATGTATTCACAAAAATAATTTCCAACTCATTAACACTCTCACTGGCACAGAATGGAATTAAATACGATAAATAATTATTCAATAAAACTGAATAAATAAACACCCAATTCTATCACTAACGACAAAGGAAAAAAGAAGGGGCACAATATAAGGCACAATAAACACGTCAGAGAGAAAATAATGATATGAGTAAAGCAGAACATATATGACCCATTCAGTTGCAAAACAATGACTCGAATCCAAATCAGTAACCGCAACGGCATAACCGGCAGCAACCCAGGCCAAGCAAAAATTCATATTACGGCAGCATTACTCTGGAAGAAAGTGCTGGACTGTGGATTTCAGCAGAAAAGAAACATTTGCAAATTCACATATATGAAAAGATTACGTTCTATCAGGGACTGCTAATACCAATCAAACTTCGCATGGCGACACTGGCAACAATCACATTGATTAAGCAATGCTGACTGCTTATTTCAACAAGAGTAAAAATCAATAATGCATGTCTTCAAGCAAACCAATATCTTATTTTCCTCCACAGAGCCTTTTCATTACATCTCACTTGCACTTTCCTTCAAAAATTAAATTTCCTTTTAGAATATTTTAAAAATAATTGTTCCCCACAAAAGTTATTGTATGAAAGGCTCGGTATTTTTACTAATAATTAGTTTGATAAGTATTGCTAAATCTCCCATGGGTTTTTATGCTAAATTTCCATGATAACTCCACCAGAAAAAGTTCTATCCAAATTATACAGACTCATTACGGTGCTGTCAACATTAAACTAATACCTTATAATCCCTTAACAATTGGCTGCTTCTTTAGCTATGAAGGTCGACTGAGCCCCTTCTTAAGCTCATATGTGGCCTATAAATATACTACTTGCTTAAAGTATGACTCTGGGACATATGAGCGATCTACGCAAGAAGCTACTGAGGTTCAGAATCGACTCCCATCGTGCAATAAACAGGAAGTAGGCTCAAACATGGCTTAGCTTATTGCTGCTAGGTATTAAATGTGTGAACATGAATTTTGTAAAAGCTTGTATATATATATACAAATATATATATATATATATATATATATATATATATATATATATATATATATATATATATATATATATATATCGAGCTTAGGTGTCAGCTATCTTGGAAATACAAGATGTTGCAAAGTCTTGGTTGCAAACTGAAACATAAGTTTCCCTAAATACATTTATTTCTTGTCTTAAAATTCTTATATAAACTTTCCACCTTCAATTGGGTAGGAGTAACCGAGTCTTTATCTTAAAAGGAGCATTGTAAAAAATGATAAGTCTGCAAACTTGGACTTAGATTTTCTTACTTAGTCTATGGGCACTCATGAAAATTTATATAACTTCACAAATCACTTGGGGCCCTCAGTGTCACTTCCACACACCTCTAACACTCCCTCTTGAGTGCCTCGTCTTCAACCACCTCTGCCTCCAGAGTCTTCGTTTATACGGGCATTCATTCAATGCCAAATTTGGTGTAAATTTGCTCAAGTATCGTCTTTATGGGCTCCCCTTTGTCATTAATGTTTCACATTCGCTTTTCCTACACATTTCGTTCAACGGTTGTTATCGAGTTAATGTAACGGTGAGCAAGAGGTCACCGGTCGAGGTCAAGACTTCAGTTAGTTCTTTGCCCAGCCACTGCTCCATGACCATGTATGACATAACACTTTCATTCCTGTGGGCAACCGTCGCTCTGTCAAGCCTGGCTCCTCGATCACTTACTCTACTGTACTGTAGTTCGTTATCGCCCCTTTTCTCTTCTTCTCTCCGTCTTTATCGGTAATTTTTTGTTCGCCCTTCTGTGCTTATCAAGATATTTAGTTTATTCTATTACAAACTCAACTCAATTCCATTATATATATACACACACGCAAACACACATACACACACGCATATATATATATATATATATATATATATATATATATATATATATATATATATATACATATATTTAAACGTGAATTCATATTCATTCACACATACATGAATGCATAGACACATGCATTCATACACACACACACACAAACACACACACACGCATATATATATATATATATATATATATATATATATATATATATATATATATATATATATATACATACATACATACATACATACATACATACATACAAAAGATTAGAAAGAAATAGGGTTGTTTGAATCTACCATGCAGATACATTCAGTAATTTAATGGTCACCATATTATACATATCTATATCTATCTATCTATCTATCTATCTATCTATCTAACTATATATGTATATATGTGTGTGTGCGTGTATGTGTTTGTATGTATGTAGGCTATGTTATTGACATATAATAGTGTCTGTGTGCATCCGTACATGTGCGTGTCGTGTGGATACGTGCTAATAAATTGTGTTAGTGAATATGAATTCACGTTTAAATATATAGAAAGGATTTCACAAAATCAGTGTTCACATATTTAGTATCTAGCAGCACTAAACTGTGCCATGTTTGTTGTGCTTTGAGAGTTACCCTTGAGGACTGCAAACTACTCATAGCATCAAGAGAATTCACTCGAAGCGAGTTCTTAGTCAATTTGATACCACATAAAGTTTTAATTTATTCGCTATCTCAATACAAAAGGTATTCAGAGAAATATGTTGCAATTATGTCTGCAGTGATGACGATAATATCTCAAATGAGGAACAGAGAGAGAGAGAGAGAGAGAGAGAGAGAGAGAGAGAGAGAGAGAGAGAGAGAGAGAGAGAGAAGCGGCGCCCCAGATTGTTGGAAGGATGGTAATTATTCTTAACGGTAAAACATTACAACGAATTGGCTCGATAGAAGAACAAAGCAGTAATCAATCGCTTCCTAATTCAGCCCTTATTATACATTGAACTATACCGACTTATCATCCAGTCTGAAAGGATGATATAGAGCATAAATAACAGGTTCGGGTACAAGCGATGCCCAACACAATCTGAGGGTATGCAGAGACCGACAGAAAGAAGAGCGAGATAATAAAAGAATGCGAAGCTTCTCAGCTGATTGTGGGGAGTCATTAATAAATGAATGTCAAAAAAGGAGGAGGAGGAGAAGTGAATTGTGTTACAAGCTCACGAGGAGCACAGCCAAAATAGGCAACAACGTCACCGGCTATAGCGGAAGGCGATATGAAAAGGGGATGGGATAGGAAGCGAGACGTTGCAGGAGAGTGGCCAGTGGCCAGTGGCCAGCTGAAGATGTTCGGCGTCATAACCAGTCGAAGACTAGAGCAAGCCGTGTCAGCAAGCTTCCAAAGTAGCAAAAGTGATAGTTGTCTGCGCAAAGTTCGAAAAAATAAGAATGCCGTTCTTGTCTGAGATAATAGTCACGATAGTTGCCCTCCCATTAAAAAAAAAAAAAAAAAAAAAAAAAAAAAAAATCAGCCTGATTTCCAGAAACCGTATTGTTAATCAAAGAGATGATTGTGGGCATGAAATATCAACTGGAAAACAACGACGAGCACAAGTCGAGTTGTTCTCGTCCCATAAACTGAGCTTGGAAACAATGGCATTAGATAAAAGAATTCATTCATAAACTACCCAAATGATCGTAACGTATCGATTGGAATGGAAAACATAGTGTCGATTTTTTGTAATGCAGAACATGCAAGAGTATATACAGTACATGAAAATGATGTTGTTGTTTATAATTTATTTCCCGCATACAAAAGAATATTCTTCTTCATTCAGCTCGTGTTCACCGCTTTGTTGGTTCTCTCTTAAAAAATCGTTTCACTGACGACTTGCATGTTCAACTGAAGCTTTCAACATGGCTGTCACTCTCTTCAAACAATTCAGCAACGCCATATCTTGTAACTGAGGCTTAGAAAGATACATTGCTTAATAAATGTGTTCGAATGAGAGGATATTCCTTTTCTTGCGTTTTTCATCTGAGCTCCTCATGGATTCCCTCAACTTCGTGGTGAGGCCATGATGCCTTTTCAGTAGTAATAATATGCATATGACCTTAATACGCAGTTCAAGCAACACAGTACGTGTCAGCCCAGTGAACTTGTGGCTTTCCTCCTTAGGCGTTCATACCAACAAGCGTGGCTTCGTCTGCAATTTCCAACCCTTCCCTTCTCTCGCTGCCCTATTGGCTGTCATGCTTACCTTCTTGCACTCATCCCCTGACTTTTAAACCTGCACCAATTGGTTGAAGTCGCCAAATGCTCTGAACCATTACATACGCATATTACAGCTGGCTTTCCTTTGCATTATTGGATCTCTCTCTCTCTCTCTCTCTCTCTCTCTCTCTCTCTCTCTCTCTCTCTCTCTCTCGTATTTTTATTAACACTCTCTAGTTACAATTTTCCTATAACTAAACTGTGATGATTAAACGATGACAATGTGAATGCCAGTTATATATATATATATATATATATATATATATATATATATATATATATATATATATATATATATATATACTAATACATATCTATCTATCTATCTATCTATCTATATATATATATATATATATATATATATATATATATATATATGTAACACACTAATACATATCTATCTATCTATCTATCTATCTATATATATGTATATATACACTAATACATATCTATCTATCTATCTATCTATCTATCTATATATGTGTGTATATATATATATATATATATTTATATATATATATATATATACATATATATATATATATATATATATATATATATATATATATAATTTCTAAGAATAATAACTTGACGTGTGTGAATTCCTTCGCCCCGCCTGTCTGAATTTTGGGCAGAGTAAATTCGCGGGGTAAACAAACAGGGTTTCTGCCGCCCGGGAGTACTGTAGACACGCGACAGATAAATGTTGCCGCGTCTCACCCATAAAGAAATAGGTAATGTGGTTAGTATGAATGATGTCAGTATTTTTGTCTTTTCATAGACCCCAGCTGCTGACATGGCCTTCATTTTATGTGTTCTTCAGTTCACCAACGTCGTCCATCGCGTGTCCAGACTCCAAGATTTTCACAAGACAAAATAATTATTCTTGGCAACCGACGACGCTGCAGCTACCAGGTGTCCTGTTCTGTAAGAAGTGGATGGTGCCCATTTTATGTCCACCTAAGAAGTTTCTTTGTTTTTTTTTTTTATTTTGTTACAGACAGTCTTCCACTGTAGGCCAGCAATCATCCCTTCAAGGATACTATTGGCACAAATCACCCAAGATTTTGTTAAGCGGGAAGTCTCGACAAAGAAAAAGTGAGAAAATCAAAGTTCGCCTCATGGCATCTACCCAAAATCAAAAGGGCATGAACGAACAAGACCGCTCAGTAGTAGCATCGGTTCCTTTTCCTTTACTCCCCCTCCAGAATGGTCTTTGAATGCCGATGGTCATGGCGAACCATCTATTCATTTCGTGGGAGCCTAAGTTAGTTCTCTCTTTTCATCTGCAGGGTGAGGATGGCTCCGATGGAAACTGTCTACCAGCCCATCCACACGGACTCTCTTACAACAACTTGGTCACCACCACCACCACCGCCGCCGCAGCCATTGACTTCTGCGCCCGTTCACATGGATGACGATCACGAAGGCTGAATAGTTTTGCATGACTTAATCACAGATAAGTCCACAAAGTAAGGATCTTGTGCATACTTGCCTGTAGGTAGTGATGCAGCATGTTCATGTTTCTATTAGTGGTCTCAGAAGTAAAAGATTCGTCAGCGATGTTTCACGGTGGCCCCTCATTTGCCGTCGTACTTTACATTTCCGTCTACTTAATTTAAATGATAATTATTGAATTACATCCTTCGTGCTTTTATTTACTACAGTTTTGCTAAATGAATTCCCAGTCTTCATTAGTGTTGTAGGTATATCGAGTTATCTGAGGGAGATTTATTTTGGAATTAGTTTCATATCGGCAAAGTTTGAGGATGGATGCAAGGGGAAAAATTACGCGGAGCAGTTCACGAACTGAACTGGCTGGTGTCACCTCTATCGTTCGCTGCTTCCTTCAGTCTCACGCGATATCTGCAAGAAAATGGTAGAAAATAAAAAAGGGTGATATTTTCGCATCACATCACAACTTGTGGTTGTCACTAGCAGTTTTATTGTTTAACATATAACTGAATTTCTCTAAATGTTTTAGGTGTCATAACGAACTAAACTTTACAAAAATGTTCTGCAAGTCCCTAAGTAACATCAACATTCATTTGTCAACACAAACTTCCATTCATACTTGCCACGTAATGTACTGAGGCTTCCTTTCAGAATTCAGCCAACCATGTGAATGGCGATGGAATTTCTTTCTGGTGGCGAGCGTCCATCACTCAGGTGCAACAAGTGTCATTTTCTTATTCAATATCTTCTTTTGCGTTTCACAAAGTAGAGTGATGGTTGTTTTATTAAATTCTGGGAAAACTGCATTGTCTATGCGCAAAGCTCAATAATTCTAGAAAATTCTTCGTTCCGTCAAAAAAAAATAGAAAAAAATAATATTAATAAAAATAAACCTACACATCTCTTTCGTGAACTCTCATTATCATTAGTCAGTTTTGCTACTGAGAAGCAGCAACAAATTCACGAAAATTTTTAGACAGTTTGGAACGTCTTGGAAGCTTTTCCATGCAAGACGAAACAGTTATATAGATTCATTTACTCAGCATTAGCCACCTGCTATACGAACTTCTCGTTATAACGATGATGTTAAAATCAATATGGTGATCATAATGAATGACTGCGTATCATAAAACGTCACACATTGTATAACGGAGATCTTGATGCCATTCTTATGGCGACAGGCTTCTGCCCTCAGTGAGGCCAACGTTTCACGAGAATGAGTCACCTGGAACGTCCAGCCGTTGCGCTGAGAGAAAACCTCCGCCGCAGCTCACGATGCGCTCACTCTCCCTCTCACGAACAGCATCTCTGGACTAAACAATCGTTTCAGTTTCGGGATTGGCCAGCATGGGCGACATTTCATTTGGAAGGTCTCTCTCTCTCTCTCTCTCTCTCTCTCTCTCTCTCTCTCTCTCTCTCTCTCTCTCATTTCCTAATTGATGTTGCATGTTAGAATTGCTATCATAGACAAGTCCTCCAGTTCGGGCGATGATTGAGTTCACTTCATTGAAGAAATCCCACTATTTCCACACTGTATATATATATATATATATATATATATATATATATATATAATATATATATATATATATATATATATATATATACATACATATATATATATATATATATATATATATATATATATATATATATATATATATATATATATATATATATATATATATATATATATATATATATATATATATATATATACGGAAAGGCATCGGACTCAGGTACGTTTATTTGCCTATGTAACATGACTTGGAATGGCGTTCTGTGAGCCAGAATAATAAGTGCAAATACGAACATTAAAGCCAAGCACTTCAAAATCCATAGAAATTACGAAACATTTTACAAAATTCTAAGAACACCAGCTTGTATCTTAAAATAAAAATTATATTAGAAAAGCCTTAAAGAATCGAAATTATACCAAACACAAACAATTTACATTGAAATTGAAATTAAATTACAAACGCCTACAGAAACGGAATTACGCCAAACGCTACCAAAAATATTATCTGTAGAACTATATGAAACACGAGAACAATAAAGCCTACCTGTCCCTTATCTTCACAGAAGAAGGTCGTGACTAAAAGAATAATGTAAAGCAAACCAAATGCATGGCCGTTAAACAAATGAATTGAGGAGGATTGTTTATTAAGAGAACTGTCTTTGTTATAATAACAGACTCCAAGATAGTGAGATCGTTTTCATGATGCAAATGACATATAATGTAAAATGCTTATTTTCAATTTAAGTTTTGCATAACTTGGATTGATTCATAATATCTGATTGTTCGGGGCTTGATATTCTACTGCCTGTTCTGAAACTCACGTCACTATGAGAATCTAGTCTCACTTTTAGTAGGCCTAAATTCCTTTGAATAAAGATCCGATGATTAGTGGCTTTCCTATTGTGTGTTTTATATGGATTATGCAACTTGGTTTTAATGTTTGCATTTATATATTCTATTCTAGCCTTGAGAATGCAACTATGAGTCGTGAAGCAAAGGCAAAATAAATCTACAGGAGTGCGATGCCTTTCCTTATGCTCCCCTGATGAGTTGTAACTTGACCTGTTGCTCTGTCTTCTAAGTATATATATATATATATATATATATATATATATATATATATATATATATATATATATATATATATATATATATATATATATATATATGTAGAATCTTCTGGTCACTTTTTACCAGATACATATGTAATTGTTTGTAATAGCCACAATGCCCTCTTAACTTCTCAAATTCTTCGCTCTTTTTTGGATACACTTGTCACTACAAAGCCTTAAGATCTAAGTGCAAGAATTATGAATACATTATTATGTCTGGTAGCAGGAAACGAACCCGGGTCCCATAATCACAACGGGGTCAGGTAGGCAACATGACCCAGTTGTGATTATGGGACCTGGGTTCGTTTCCCGCCACCAGACATCATAATATCTTCATATTTCTTGCACTTGGATCTTAAGGCTTTGCAGTGACAAGCGTATCCAAAAAGACACGATGAATTTGAGAAGTTAAGATTGCATTGTGGTGGCTATTACAATTACATATATATATGAATATATATATAAAACTTGATCACTTACACAACTTCTGTGCATTTATACAATTAATAAAAGGACTACATTTAAACAGGATGGTATCTAAAAGAGATTTTATTCGATAAAAGCGTCAAGCTTTCAAGGACTATCTGTCCTCATCATCTGGCAGCCGCAAAATGACAAGACACGGGTTCCCGCTGTATTGATATGAATCTGGGGGAGGGTATTAAAGCCCTTGTTGATCTGACTCCATGTGCTGGCTTTCGTAAATTCTTTCATTGTCCCCCATCTCCTGTGTAGCCCTGCCTTCATAACCTTGACCCTTCTCTGCCTATGCCTTCTTCCAGGGGGCGCGCCGTCCGTGGAGTCTCATTTTTTATGCTTTTTTTTTCATTGATTCGTATGTAATTTTTCTTGATATGCTTTCCTCAAAACTGCTTTCAGTGTTGCCTGCCATTTCATTATTTGTGCATATTATGGAGGTGATTAGGAATTGTTAAGAATAAAAAGTTGGTAGAGGAGGAAGAGGTTAAAGGGGAGGTATATATGGCAGCATGTCTACAATATGAAAAGAGATACTTTGGTGAAAGCAGCAAGTCCTGCTAAACATGAAGAAAATAACACAGACAAAACATTGGTACCACAGTCAGTTGCCAGCGGATGACAAACGCTGCTGGGAAAAAGATCACAGAATAGACTGGGTAAACATGAACTTCTTATACGAAAATGTGAAAATGCAAATAAAATAGCCACATTGGTTGCAGAAAATGCCTTCATGACATGCACAAAGAATGCAGTGGCAGGTAAAACTGGAAGTGGTTTTGATGATAGAATAGAAAAAAAAAATTATTCATTAAACAATGAAAAAGAGAGCATACAAAAACATAAGAGACTATGTGGACAATGTGCCCCTGGAAGAAGCCACAGGCAGAAAAAGGTCAGTGTCATGAGGACAGGGCTACACAGGAGGAGGTTAATGAAAGGATTTACGAAAGTCAGCACATGGAACAAGATCAACAAGAGCTTTAATTCCCTCCCCGAAATGTATATCAATACAGCAGTAAGACATGTCTGGTTATTTTACGGCTGCTGGATGATGAGGACAGATAGTCCTTGAAAGCTAGAAGCTTTTTTCAAATAATAATCTCTATTAGATACCTATATATACAAACATACATAAATATATATATGAAATTATTTATCACACCGTGATTTA
>JANJGK010000003.1:45912249-45942456 GCA_039081455.1 Macrobrachium rosenbergii | reverse complement strand
TTTGCGTGACCCGTCACGCCAGGTGTGACAAATTGTAGAGGCAAAGAAAATGGGACGTCACCACAGAAAACTTGCCCAGCAGAGACTTTACAAATATGAGTCCATGCTCGCTCTTGCCATCTTAATTGGAGTGGGATACTCGCGTCTAAACGCACTTGGAAGTGTGCCGTGTGAGTCCGTTAATGCAGCTGGTGGTTTGCCGACGAGAGTCAGCACGCCCGAACACTGGTTAAAGCACCGTAGTTAGACCATTAGGGGCATGAGGGGTAGTTCCTGGAGCCAAGACTGAGTCGCTGTATGGGTCCGCTAATGGCTCCGGGAACCACTCTGGGGTCACCACTTTAAGAGGTGCAAAATAAGACAAACATGAAAAAGGTACTGCTGATTTACTGGTGATCCAGGCGGTTTATATAGCGGCAGACTGACGTCGCGCCGTGGAATACAATGGGAACAAGGGTGACCTGAGGTCGATAATAATAATAAATACAGTGAATGGGTATGCTTTAAATTATACCAATGGACAGAATTGAAGTTGAATACAATCTTGATGCCTGCGAAAAAAGAATACATGGTATACAAATCGGAGGCAGGTAAACAATTATATACATAGTTTAAATGATTGGATTTGTATGACCCGTCACGCCAGGTGTGACAAATTGTAGAGGCAAAGGAAATGGGACGTCACCACAGAAAACTTGCTCAGCAGAGACTTAACAGATATAATGAATATAAGTGAGACCTGGTACTCAAAAGAGACTGGTAATGGTGATCAGATAAAGGGTTTCCAAACTTATAGATCAGAGAGAGAAAATAGGAATCAAGGGGGAACCGTGATGTATGGGAAAGACGTAAATGAAGGAAAAATCTGTGAGAAATATAGTAACACAGAATGTGAATTAATAGCAGTAGAATTTGAATCTGAAAAATTAGTGAACATTGTAATATACAGACCCCCTAATACTAGAGAGTTTGACATAATAATAGACAAATTGGATGATATATGTAGAAATCACAAAGACTGGACTATACTCCTACCCGGAGACTTTAACTATCCTTTCGTAGATTGGAAAGAATGAATAGGAGACTGTGGTTGTATTTATACATATAAAAAAGAGAGTAATAGTAGCGCAGAAGATAAGAGGCAATTTGAAAAGCTATTAGATATGTTACTAGAACATAACATTCAGCAAATAAATCACCTGCCAACAAGAAAGGATAATATTTTAGACCTAGTATTTGTGAACGAGGTGAACTATGTTAAAGAAATAATAGTGTATAATACGAGTTTTTCGGACCATAATGTCCGTTCCAAAGCACATGAAAACAGCGTTAAGCAAGAGACAAAAAAGTGGGAAGGATATGGAAAATACAATTTCTATAGTTAAAATATAAATTGGTAAAAAATAAATGAAGAATTAAACGACTGGGAAAACATATTCGTAAGTGATAATATACAGGTAAATACGGATATATTATATAAAATATTAGGGGGAAACAGTGGAAAAATATCTACTGAAGAAGAAAAGTAAGCATCAGTAACGCATACCAAGAGACAGAAGGATCTTGTTCCAGAAAATCAGAAAGTGGAAAAAGGTCTTGCAAAAGAAAAGAATGCATGGAAAGTGATGGAGCTAAAAAGTAAGATAGAAAATGCAGAATAAAAGATTATACAGTCAAAAGAAAATGAAAAACAGGTCCTAGAAGAAAAGACCCTACAAAATATCAAGCAAAACCCCAAAATTTTTTACTCATATGCGAAAAAGATGAATAGAATAAGAGTAGAAATAGGCCCTCTAAGAATTGAAGGGCGATTAACAAATAAAAAAAAACGAAATATGTAACATATTAGCAAAAAGATATAAGAGTGAATTTACACCTAGAATTGATAGTGAAGATAATGATACAGAAATAAGAGATGAAAATAGTGAATATTTATTGGACATAGATATTACTGAAGCCGATATTGTGTAGGCTATTAATGAAATTAAAAATGGATCAGCAGCAGGACCAGATGGCGTACCTGACATTTTGTTAAAGAAAGTGGTTCATTCAATCGCAAAGCCGCTAGCAATATTATTGAGACAAAGTATAGATACAGGCAAGATTTATGATGAGCATAAATTAGCATAGATTACCCCTACTTTCAAAGGTGGATCAAAACTAGAGGCAAGTAATTATAGGCCTGTGAGTCTGACATCTCATATTATGAAAATTTATGAAAAGGTAATGAAAAAAAATATAATGAAACATTTAATGAAAAATAGTTCATTTTATATAGGGCAACATGGTTTTGTACCTGGAAAAAGTACACAAACCCAACTGTTAGTCCACCATGAAAGTATATATAAAAATATGATACATGAAAAAGATACAGATGTGGTTTACCTAGACTTTGCAAAAGCTTTTGACAAGGTAGACCATAATATATTAGCAAAAAAATTAGAAAACATAACATTGTTGAAAAAGTAGGAAGATGGGTAAAAGAATTTTTGCAAAACAGAAAACAGATAGTGATTGCAAACGACGAGAAATCAGATGAAGCTAAGGTAATATCCGGTGTGCCACAAGGTACGGTGTTAGCTGCATTGCTGTTTGTGATTATGATTGCAGACATAGACAGTAATGTTAAGGACTCGGTAGTGAGAAGTTACGCCGATGACACAAGAATAAGTAGAGAAATTACTTGTGATGAAGGCTGGAACTCGCTACAAAGAGACCTAAACAAAATATATAAATGGGCAGAGGTAAATAGGATGGTATTTAACTCTGATAAATTTGAATCAATAAACTATAGTGATAAAGAAGGAATGCTATATGCATATAAAGGACCTAATAATGAGACAATCACAAATAAGGAAGCAGTTAAAGACCTTGGTGTGATGTTGAATAGGAATATGTTATGCAGTGATCAAATAGCAATACTATTGGCAAAATGCAAAGCAAAAATGGGAATGTTGTTCTGGCACTTCAAAACAAGAAAAGCCGAACACATGATTATGCTTTATAAAACGTACGTACATAGTCCACTTAAATATTGCAATATAATATGGTACCCACACTACCAAAATGATATTGCACAAATAGAGTGTGTACAAAGGTCCTTTACAGCTAGAATAGAAGTTAAGGACCTTGACTACTGGGAAAGACTACAATTCTTAAATTTATATAGTCTCAAAAGGAGAAGAGAATGCTACATGATAATCCAGGCATGGAAACAGATAGAAGGAATTACCGAAAACATCATGGAGCTAAAAATATCAGAAATAGCAAGCAGAGGTAGATTAATAGTGCCCAAAACTATACCAGGAAAACTAAGGAAAGCACACAGGACATTAATCCACCACACACCAGCATCGATAATGCAGCATTTATTCAATGCGCTTCCAGCTCAGCTGAGGAACATATCAGGAGTGAGCATAGATGTGTTTAAGAATAAACTCGACAAACATCTAAGCTGCATCCCAGACCATCCAAGATTGGAAGATGCAAAATATACCGGAAGATGCATTAGCAATTCTCTGGTAGACATCAGAGGTGCCTCACACTGAGGGACCTGGGGCAACCCAAATGAACTGTAAGGTCTGTAAGGTAAGCTCTGCTAATCAGAAGACCCTTGCATGTGGCAGGATGGCAGTTAAACGTCTATGCTAGGTTTTGTTCACAAGGCAGGGAAACAGACTGCCCGTGGTGCTGGATAACAGGTTCTGGAAGAGAATTCCAGGTTAGCATTCAAAACTCAATGATTTTCTCTCACATGAACTTAATTATGCACGATGGAGGAATTGATCAATTAGATTTAATTAGCCCGTGGTAATACTATGGTGGAAGCAATCTAATTATTATTGAATTAATTTACTTTGCGCTTGTGACAAGTCATAAGAACAAAGGGGCTGATAAGTCTGATTTGACAAAGGGGGGTCTGTTTAGGAGAATGAAAAGTTGGAAATATTGAAAATGGAGAGAAATTCATGAGGAGAAAAGAAACTGGCATAGGACTGAGTGCTTCCAGATGTACCTGATTCCTTCTGTGCTTAGAGCTTGTTGCAAAAGACGAATTTCGGCCACAGGAGTCTCACGTTCCGCGCCAACCCAGAAAAACAGAAGGAGCATCACTCGACGCTGTGGAGTTTGGATAAGGAGTGTCTTGTCATGGCGAGGTTGCGGGCATCGCATTCAACTTGTTTTCTTGGGTTGGGTATAGGACATTGGTGATCTAAAAGCAGTCACACAGCCAGCGGAAGGTCGTAAGGAAAATAGGTCTTATAGCTAAGTGCCTAAGGTCAGTATAACAGCCCACTTATAACCCTGATTGGCCCCTCTGTCCCTAATGGCTATCTAAACCCCCAGCATCGGATGATGCGGGGGCTAAGAGGACGCTATGTTTTCCCCCAAATCAGGTGATATTGAGGGTAGGCCTACATAAGTTCAACCTCCTTTTATGGCATCTCCTCCAACTACCATTAAATTTTAATTTCTATCTAATTTGCTAAAGGGATGAATGGAATATATATGAGCTCCCCCTTTAAAAAGGCATTCACTCACTTTTGGGCGTGAAGGCCTTGGCGAAGTAAGTTATTCGTCCCGGCTAGGCAGTTAGCTTCCCTAAATGAATTGTGCCTTTGCGCTGCAGCTAGCTAAATGGACCTACCTAACGGCTAAGAGGGGATACTAGATTTGCTAACTTACTGCAGCAGAACCTAACCTATTGAATGGTATCTACAGGCTTCTACTGGCTGTCTCTGATGACAGGGGAACTCTACTCCTAGGCAGCGGGTACGTGGTAACTGTGTCTTGTTAACATAGCTTACTATCCTATGGCCCTGGCACTAAAAGAAATGACACTGACCTAACTAAATGCAGTTAATTATGGATTTCGCAATGCTTTACGGAGTAACACACAACAATTTTGGACATGAGCAACCTGGAAGGTTAATTATGGAAAGCGGTCAGGAGTGTACCAGCTTGAGTATTGGATAGTTTTATCATAAGGTTAGTGCTACAAGAGGCCTGGGGTGTTAGATGTTAGTCTACTTGGGGAGAGATCACGCAGGCTACCTTCTCTGTGTAGGTGCCAGGATCACTCAGTGATGGTAATGGCACTGTGCCAATGGGACACGAGTGCCAAGGGGAGCTTGTCGCTCTTATGGGTTAATTGGATCTTTTCTGCCCCTTCTTCTTCTTCTTCTTCTGGTTCCTCCAAGGCCTGGCTACGCTATTCCTAGGAGGTGACAAGGGCACCAACTCTGGGGAAAGGCCAGAAGTGCCGTCAGGAGCAGGATCAAAGGTAGCCCTAGAAGCTATGGGCAGGCTCCCTACTTCGGCTGCTGCGACAACTGTTGTGATGGTAGAACCTGCGTCTGTGTCCCGGCTGGATAGTTCCTGGCTGACCAGAGAAGGCGTAACGTTAAGGTCTGCCAGAGGTTCATCTTCGGCAGATGAAAGTGATTGAGAAGAAGAACTGTCGGGGGTTGGAGGCTCACAAGTTGCAATGACCAATTCGGTGAGGTTTGGAGAATCTCCCGTAGGAGGATCTGTAACATGATTTGGATCTGGCACTGGCCAGGCACAGGGATTAAGGTTAGTGGAGTGCTACATCCAAAATAGACGGAGCTTGGTACTGCTCAGTGCTCTCAAGTGGCACTGTCAGAGAATTGGAGTCAGGCATGGCTAACAAGGGACCGGGGGTGCAAAAACCCTTGGTGTACCTGAGCTAATGGGAGACAGAGATTCCTGTTTTGGGTGGAGGGCAGAGCCTCTTGGAATGGTTCTGAGTGTGGTGTCTGCTGCATTCTGCTTGCTAGGGCACCTCGCCTAATTCGCTGAGTGCCCTGTTATATTACAGGTCTTGCAGTGGTACCTGGCGATTTCCCTTCTTGGTGAGGGAGGAAACTTTGGGTGATGTCCTCTTGTGAGGATCAAGGACTTGGCCTGGAGTTGTACAGAGAGTGCTTCTTCCGTTGAACACCTTGATGAGCAGAAGGTAAGGCTGACGGTGGCACACCTGCCACAGTGGCGGTGTCCCGGTCAGGTGGTTTTGGAGTGGCCTCCCTGGTGGAGGTGGCTAGGCAACAGTGGCATTAGGGAAGGACATCCCCAGAGGGGTCTCGTCCCAACAGGAACTCCACTCCATGCCTGATTTTATTCAACACACCAGGGCAGTGAGGTTGCGTGCCCCAAGGGGTGGTTACCAGAAGTTCAACTGTGGGAATGGTCTTGGTTTGCTCCTCTATCCAAGTCATCGTCCACCTGGTCTTTTCATCAACAGTGGCACTGGCTGGCACTTGGGCCTGGTCAATCAAGCTAATATCTGAGCCAGTGTCTACCGTAGCCGGTAGCTTGACTGGTAAGCTAGAGCCATTGAGGGTGTCACTGAGACGGACTGAGTCCAGACCTGCCCAGGGTGAGACATATTTGGCAGCACAGCCGCGGAGGTCATGGCACTAATCAGGTTGACATGCTTGCTGGAGGAGATATGCTTTGGGCAACCAGGATATCCAGCAGTATAGTGCTCTGGAGTTCCACAGTGTCGGCAAGGTCCCTTTGAATGGGCTGATTTCCCTATGGTGACTGTTGGTGGAGAAGATTGAGTAGACGTGGAGGGAGAGGAGTTTTGGTTGTTGGCATTAGGCTGCCTATTGTTGCCCAACTTGTAGCAGCAATCAGATTCAGCATGCCTTAACTTCTTACAGTGGGTACATGTAGGCTTGCTAGGCAGTCTGTTCTTCGGGTGAGTCGAGCCTGAAGGGTACCCAGGTGGCACTATGCGGCAGTGAGATGTGCTGTGGGACTGGTTGTACGTTTCCCATGAATTGGCAACATGGCCCCAGGCACACATTGGAAAAGATCCTCCAGCATGGTCCGGTTGAATAAGTCCTTGAAGGTATTGCATGACAGGGAGTCGAACCAGCGAATACCAGACTGGGTCTTGTGGCAGGCCCATTCCATCCAGGACCAGCCGGCTTCCTTGGCAAGACCTCAGAACCATTGTCTCCATTTCTCCAGGGTTATTTCGTGGGCTTTTGTGATGACCATACAAACTGAATTCAAGCATGTCGCCTGTTTGACTCTTCTCCAGTGAGCGGAGGGCTGCCTTGGCTTTTCCTTCCATGTGCTTAGTAAGCACTAAAGCCCTCTCTGTCTCGGTGGTGTTGTAATTTTCAAAGAGTGCCTCTCTCCTTCAACCATGCTTCCGGCTCTTCCTCAGTCCACTTGGGGACTAGGGAATTAATGCTTGAGAGCGGAGCATTGGGTGCAGCAGGTGTGGGGTTGGAGGCTTGTTGGATCGCCATAGCTTCAACACTTTCCTTTCTTGCCTTCTCCAACTCCTTGACTGTTAATTCATGATGTCTTGTCCGTTCCTCTCTTTCTTCTCCATGCCTCCTCTGTTCAGCTTCATAATTCTTCCGTTCCAGTCTTTCTTCCTTCTCTTGCTTGGCCAAGTCATCCATCTGTTCCTTGACCTACTGGATGAGTTCCCGTCCTGTGTAACCTGCATCCTTGCCCATGTTTATGAGGCTTGGTGCTGTTCTAAAGACATGGTCATAGTCTATTAGGATGACTAGAGGAAATGGTCTATGACAGTGGGGAAATGTCCCGTAATTTGGTGGCACTTCAGTGGTGTGGCACCTTTTCAATAAGGTGGCACTATGGTAGAGTGTGCCATGCAAAGGTCACACTGATGGAGCGATCCTGAAAGAATACTGATCCTTATGGGGAGATACTCTTGCAAAGTGGAAGTGATCCTGAAGGAGCTAAGGTCCTTATGGGCGGATACATTGTCATTGGCACTCTGTATCTCAAGTACAGGTACAGTGGCTTATGCTAGTACTTTGTCTTGGTGGCACTGGGGTGCCAGAGTGTTCCAGGGAACAACACTAAAAGGCAGTGCAACCAAACTGCACTGAAGGAAATGGCACTCTGCCTGAAGCAGAATGTGAGTAAGGAGTAAGAGGAAAAGTGGAAAGGTAAGTGCTTCAGTAACTTAAGTCGTTGGCAGTGCCTCAGATTAGTGGCACTGGGGAAGGGAAACCCTTGGGCTTGCACTCGTGGGTGGCTAGTTTAAAGAACTAGTGATTGCTTTCTGACATGGAGAAAGGAAGCCTTCTTCCTGACATGAGGAAAGGAAGATTATGGGGTTTGCACTCAATGTGTGATTTGGTACTTGCGGTATATGCAAGTCTTGGATAACGGAAACCCACTCGTGCATGACAGTTGATAAATGTTATTAAATGGTTGTACGTATGCTCTGTGAAATGCATGGGAGTTCACTCCGTGGGCTGAAGCACCTAATGTGAAAATAGATATGGGAGACAATTCAACGAACACGGGTGCGTATGTAAATTCACACACTATGTGTGAATGAGTAAAAGGAAGAATTGGTGGGGGATCTTAAAAAATCAAAGTTTGGTGTAAAATATGAAAAGAAAAAAATATTGTGCTTTATGAATTAGTGGGTTTATTTTCCAATACTCATTTAGTTAATTTTAGTATTCCCTTTGTTGTGAATATTATAGTTCTCTCTCTCTCTCTCTGAGAGCGTATTTGTAATGGAACGTATTCATTGCGTGATTTAATGTACTCTAATTTCTTACGATAAATTACGTTATGCAAAATTACGCTGTTACTTCTTTTTTCTAAAAATGTACTTTTGGTATTTACGTAATTTTAATAGATAGCTCCCGTCATGACAAGTTATATGGTGGAAAGGGTTTTCAAATTATCATCAAGAGTATTTCGTTAGGTTTACATTAGGGGCGAAAAGAAATGGAATTTCGCTCGGCGAGTGAACGATAAGAAGTAGAACTAGGTGAGCGTGAGTGAACAGCTGATGGCTGTTGCTTGAGTGATATAACAACAATGATTTAAAATTTAAGAAAAAGAACAATCGACTTTTCTGACTGAATTATGTTGCTGATATGCAGAATCGAATTATTTAACTTAAAACATCAATAATGCCTGTACTTACTTGAATCATGAAATGTAAATTTGAACTGGATATGATGGTCTTTCAATTGTGGGAGTGGGACAAGGGAAGACGCATGCGCCGGGCTGGTACAACCAAACTGGTACAGTGCCGAACTGCCAGAGGTCATTATGTGTATTTTAACAACATGAATATTCGAACTACACTTCACAACACAGGAATTGTACACTTCCTGTGCCGTAACTGTTTTCGAACAACACTCCTAGCTAACTGTTCATGGCTAACACATGCAATAAATCCCTGGCAAGCACTTCCGTAACTGTTTTCGAACAACATTCCTAGCTAACTCTTCATGGCTAATACATGCAATAAATCCCTGGCAAGCACTTCTTAATTCCTAAAGATCAGTCTTCTGGCAACACAGCACAGCTATTCTTATGACGCGAAATTTCGCGGGCAGTTATTCTGCATCACTAATTTAAGAACTTTTTTTGCGCTCTTGCCTTTACGTTATACAAATATTCTAAGAGATTTGCTGCTAATCAATTTTTTTCTAAACACTTTTCCCTATCTGTTCCTAACGAATCCATAATTTTGCAACAATTATAATAATAACCCTTACCTTGATATCCTTGCCTCGGTTTAGTCACCCTTATTTTGCCTTGTGAATAATGGAATTAAATTATGATTTTTACATCATTCCTCGGTTCGTTTCCTTCGTATTCTAGTGATAGCGAAGCTAATTTTCGTTACTAATTGACTAGGATCCTGGCCAGATCGACAATGTTACATTCTGGGCCAGTTGGAAGAATGGGACTGAGTATTTAAATTAACTGCCTTGAAAGCCAACACAAAGCTCTCAGAATGTAAGCGATAAATGGAATGAATAAACTGACTTACCTTGATATCACATCTAAGTAAACAGAGAACTGGAGGTCGCCATGGGGAAAATTTAACCAGTTATTTAATTTAAAATGAATTTATTTACAAATGAAGCAATCAGGAAATTAATATGAAGGGGCTGACTGAGCAGCAATCAAGCACATACAGTGTGCAATAAAATTAGACAATGTGTGGAAAATTGCAGAATAATTGGCCAAGCTAAGGAACCTGGAGAACTGCTTCTCTTGGAAAGTCTCAACATCATAAGAATTGTACCGGCGCTAAACTGCCAATCATCGGCTGTTCCCCTGTTCATAGCATGATGCGATTGTTTGTTTACATTTGTCCGCCTCCTCCTCCTGTTTTTATGCTGTTTTCTTTTAGTGTGTTTTCCTCTTTCATCCTGAGAGGTCCGCCTTCTGCTCTACCTTTAAGTTTATTTTTAAGTTCCTTTTTATTAAGTTCAGTTTTTTATTAAGTTCATTTTAAGTTTACATTTTAAGTTTTCTTTTATTGGTTCTTTAATGTGTAAATGTATTTAAGTGTGATTGTTTAAGTTCAACTGATTTTCTATTTTAGTTTTTTTATGTTTTGTGTATATTTATTTTTAACTATTTATGCTGAATGTCCCTTTTTAATTTATAACTGTAGATGATGTCCTGGTGATGTGACCACGGATCAAGAAACGCGTAGACGAATAAATGTGTGTACTGGTTCTGTATATATATATATATAATATATATATATATATATATATATATATATATATATATATATATATATATATATAATATATATATATATATATATATATATATATATATATATATATATATATATATATATATATATATGAAGGCCCATAAAACACTATTTAAACGTTGCAACCATATATTTTGGGCACTTGCTTCTGTGCCTCTGTTCACTGGTAGAATATGGACAGATGAAATGTTACAAGGGTATATATACAAATCATATATAGGTGTGGCATTAAGTCTCTGATGGTATGCAGGTGACCGTTTCCTAAGAAGGAGGAGAATACCCAATTCCCTAGTGGTTTTTGGCCTCATTAACGTATACTTAAATAACAAAGGGGAAGAAGCCGGAGTTTACAAGATACCGTGTAGCAATTGTAATGACATTTATGTGGGGGAGACAGGTAGATCGCTGTCGCAAAGAATAACAGAGCACAAAAGATCAGTACGTTACGCTTCGCTTCGGAGAGTTCGGGGATTTTCCTACATATCAGAAATACAGACATGTCATAAACTGGAGTGGGGCGGAACTGGTTTTCAAAAGTAGCTGTCTGTACAAAAGAAAGATGCTGGAATCTGCTATCATCAATCAAACCAACAATATGAACTTGTCAGGAGGACACTGGAAATCGGACGACATTGACGCTTTAATCCTCAGACCGCTCCTGAAGAAGATGTCCCAGGAAACGCGACCTCCAGAATCGTCGCCAAACGGGAGTTAATGAGGCCAAAAACCACTAGGGAATTGGGTATTCTCCTCCTTCTTAGGGAACAGTCACCTGCATACCATCGGAGACTTAATGCCACACCTATATATGATTTGTATATATACCCTTGTTCGGCCCTTTCAAGCCATACTTCAGGTTCGGACTCCATCCATTTTGGCATGAACGAGTGAGCTTGGCTGAGGGCACTCATTCTCACCGCAGGAGGTGGGGTGGCGTTCTGTCGTTCTAACATCTGGAGCTCATGGGCATGCTGTCGCTCTCGATCTTCCCACTCTCTCTCCTCTCTTCTCTCTTAGGCAATTCTTTCTCTCTCTCTCTCCTCACGTTCTTTCTCCTTCTCCTGCCGTTCTTTCTCCTTCTCCTGCTGTTCTCTCTCTCTCTCCGCCTTGGCATCGTCCACTTGCTCTTGAACCCATTCTCACAGATCTTGCCCCGATAGTCCCATGTCCTTTCCAGCGGACATGTAGAATTTGAAGTCCTCGTTTTGTTGGGCTCTGGTATTAGCCATCTTGAAATAATGGTTATATGGACTGGACTTTCTAACAAATCAAGTACGTCTGAAAAGACTCAATTGCAGGAATCTGAAGCACTCAACTGTTCAGACTGCAGGAGAATGGACCTGTCTGAATAAGACAGTGGATCAATAAGTCTGAGGAGACTTTGTTAAAATTTAATATGTCTCGAAAGACGTAACTGGATTTTATGTCACGCTCGGACTTGGCCGGCTTTAGGGTGAAATTAAGGAGTTGTTGTAATGAACTAGAATGATCAGTCCCGTAAGGGCTTAGATGTGTGTGAAATACACTATATAATGTCTGAAAAGGACTTAATTTTGGGTTTCCCGCAGGAATTAGAAATTCTCGCCCTGTGCGACGTAGAATTTTAGTAGTCGTCTCTGAGGACTTGGAATTTGGTTGAGGAATTCTCGCCACGTGCAACGTAGAATTTTAGTAAGAGTCTCTGAGGACTTGGAATTTGGTTGAGGAATTCTCGCCATGTGCAACGTAGAATTTTATTTGGTTTGCCCGTAGGACTTGGAAATACGATTCGTCCCTTAGGACTTAGAAATTACTAATGGGAAAAACCCAAAGAAAAAAATGTTGGCTGAGAAATGAATAAAAAAAAAAAGGTTACACATGCGGGCATGGGCGGGGGGGGGGGGGGGGGCTGGGTGGTTGAAAGGTCGTTTGACCGTCACTGGAGTTATTTTTAGATTTTGTGTGAATGAACCCATCTATTTATAGACCGTCTGGGACTCCGGGGAATTTCCCGGTCGTCTGAGAGGATAACAGTAAAAATGACCTAGTAATTTCCCCTATAAGCGGAGTTTAAGTTTCGCGTTCCTAACACCTAACTCGAATTTTAACTACACTGAGTGAATTTCAGCAATGCAAGCTGACTTCGCCTTGTCCCACGTGGGAATTTATTCGCACCTAAATAATAATTCGCTAACCCGAAATGCGAAGTAAAATTTAACACAGAGGAATTTCGCACTATTCCTCAAAGCAAAGGATGGTTAGCACTGGTTATTTCCTAACTACCTATCCTGAAAGGCATGCATTAATGAATCTAATTCAGCGGTTCTTTTCTCTCAGTGAATACATGCGTCACTATTTCTAATTCCTAGGAACAGTCACGATTGTAAAATTCCTATGCTAAAATAAACACAATTTACTTACGTGGAGTTTCATGATCTGTGTGCTGGTTTTACAAAAAGGTTCGGAATTTGTCTCGCATCTAGCTTAGCTTTGCTAATAGCTGATCTGGCAAGTTACAAATGCAATAAAGCAACACTAGAGGGAACTGCAACTGCAAAACGAGATCTATGGCTAGGTCGCCATTTTTATGTTTTTCCTGGAAATCTAGTTTGAAATATTCTCTGTGAGACAGGTAGCAACAAATTCAGGTAATTTAGCCTTGTGATTTCGACTTCGTGGGGCCAGGGAAACATAAAACAAGAGGAAAAAGGGGGAATTTCATGTGAGCGTAAGGCTCTTACTACTAAAGGAAAATATTACGTAAACACGTGGGCAAACTTACAGGAGTGTATTTACATAAATAACATTAGTACGGGAAAGAGGAATGCAAGTAGATTATTGATCCTGAAGGGGATTCCTACGGGATGAATGAAACTGGGGGGATTTCAGACACAGTCCAAGAAGATTCCACGATATAGAGTCCCTCTGAAATGAGAGATATGCACATTATACGCCAGTAATGAAAACAGACAAAAGAATAATGAATTCAAAGCTGCACTGAGGGTGCCAAGGGGCTTCGATGAATTAATAATGGCTTAGCACTGCCGACACTCGAGAAGCACGGACATTTGCCGAGAGATTCGATGGTTACTGGCACTCAAATTAAGTAAATGTTACAAGGAAAAGCGTGACTGAATGGATGTCTTTCCAGAGCACTTTATCGTAAGGCAGATTTCGTTCCAGCGCAGAAGGCAGTCCGTGGATGACTTGCGATTTCCGAGTGCGAGTGCGATCTTCCATGTGGTAGGATGCAGGGGCTTCAACTTAAAGGGCAAGGCGTGGGAACTTCATGAAACGCCCGGCAAATGGAGTGGGTCATTGGTCAGGCCAGCATCGAAGGGAACACGTGGAGTGCATGAAGGAAAAGTATACTTTGAAAGGCCATGTGGTTAGGAGTTAAGGGCATCGTTGGGCCAGGGCCATGGCGGTGGTTTGGGTCTTCTTCACACCATCTCGTCCAGCGCGTGTCTGAGAGCGAGCCTTGGTCTGTTTGTTGCTTTTATCTCCTCCTATGGGGCAGGGGGCACGCCCAGCACATAGAGAGTTGAGTCATGTTCAGCTGGTCTGAAAAGAAGCAGCCAGACAGATTCACTTTTGCCTTGAAAAGGGATTACCTACTTAAAGGGAGTGGCCTACAATCAGTTTTAATCCCTTGTATTCTGACCGTGCGAAATATCGATCGGCAGACAGTAAATGAAAACAAAAAAAAGGAGGAAGCAATTTGCTAGCGAGTTCTTGCTAATTATAATAATATATATATTGTAATGGACAGCTCTCCACTACATCATACACTTACACCATTTATATATCAGATACTAAGTCCACAATGGGTGGAATAGTACCACAAATCAAGACAGTGTGCAAGACAAGCTCAAGGGGACAAAGTAAAAAACAGCGAAAAATGTTTAAATTTAATACAATGATAATTGATAGAAGTAACACCTCAACCTCATGATACACAAAATAAATGAAATACTCACACCCTTAATTAAACATTAACAAAATACACTTACACTACTACTGATAGGCAACAACCTACTTATACTCAAAAGAGATGGGGTCCAGAAAGGAGGAGGCAGGCAAAAGGAAAGACTGTTCAAGTTAATTTAAAGAAGTTTTAATGAAAGAGTTAATTAATTACGGATATTTGTATGTAAGTCTCCTCCTTAATGATCAAAGCAAAACTCCATGTCTGGAGAGTAAATCATGGTGGCAGGGGGGCTAGGGCCCAAACGGGATTCAAATGCCGTGATCCCAAAAATGCAGATAATAATACCGCACTGTGAGGTCCCCCTGGTCTTTTAACAAAGCCAGAGGCGATGATGATTTGATGCAATATAATCCCAATGGAACAGGCAGATCAGGATATCCACACCCAAGGGCAGTCAAGAGTAACGATGGATGTAGGTAATCCAAAGGGAGCTCCAAAGTCAAACAAGGTGGATCCAAGCAGCAGCGAACATCAAGCAAAACGCCTCCCAGTACAGCTCTGAACACATTAACTGCTTAGGTCAAGAGCACTGGTGAGAACCCCTCTGTACAGGGGCGGTACCACACACACTCCAATCATAAAAAATAAAAACATGGTTAGCCCAAAGTTATAACAAGCACACCATTGGCGAGGAGGAGGAGACGAGCAATCACTAACAAAGGACCAAATACAACCACTTACATCTATATAATTAACTTAGTGTAATCAAAAGTATAAGAGTTTAAGGGAAACATATTGAATATATATATAAATATATATATATATATATATATATATATATATATATATATATATATACATATATATATATATATATATATACATATATATATATATATATATATATATATATATATATATATATATATATATATATATATATATGTCTATGAATATGTATATTTATACATACACACACACACACACACACACACACACATATATATATATATAATTATATATATATATATATATATATATATATATATATATATATATATATATATATATATATATATATATATGTACATACATACTTACATATAAATGTATGACTGAACCACAAAAATATGGAACATGATGAATATATAAATAAAGACAAAATCCATGAAGGAAAGAGAAACAATGGAGTACTGCAAGGCCTTTCGACTTCTTGTCCTTTACTTAGCAGACTGAAGAAATATAAAAATAAGTTTACGAAGAAATCTTGTATAAATGACAGATGGGGATTACAAAGGAAAAAAATATGTACCTGGATTCCAACACAACTGAAGAATTAGTAAACATACCAAAACAGGGTTAAATATTTAAGAGATTTTACAAAGGATTAGGTCCAAACCGTTCATAAGCAAGGACAAGACAATTAAAAGATTATACAGGGAAGGTGACTGACTACCAAATAATGTTATAAAAGTACAACTCGGTAATTTTTCTTTTGGTAAACAATAAAAAATTTTGCAAGGTGAACATTTTTACAAAAAAAATATATTAAACATACAAATACTTAGAAAATATATATAAGGTAACTAATTTATAAACAAGCCAGTGATTTTATCTTTTAGGTCATTCTTGAACATTTTACTAGTACAGGCGTCCAGATAATACATGCCAGGGCTAAGGTTAAAATTACAACTGAAGTAAGCTATATAATAGTGGATACTAAAAGATTTCCTGAAAAGAAATCTTTCAATCTGGCAATCACTGGACTTTCAGCCCAATTTATCCTGTGATAGTTTTTACTTAAATGAATGAACATAGCATTGGATGTTTGCCCAGTTTTGACAATACTTATGCTGTTTAATCCGTACTTCTAAATCCTTGCTAGATTGGCCGATGTAACAACATAATATATAAAATTCCATATTTGGACTGCCCCTCTTTTTATATCAGCCAATCTAGCAAGGATTTAGAAGTACGGATTAAACAGCATAAGTATTCTGTCAAAACTGGGCAAACATCCAATGCTATGTTCATTTATTTAAGTGAAAACTCTCACGGGATAAATTGAACTGAAAGTTCAATGCTTGCCAGATCAAAAGATTTCTCGTCACAAAATTTTTGTTTTGTCTTAACACTTCAATAACACTGGCCACTTCCTTCCTCGAGTGTCTGATTCATAACCATAAAACCATGTGTCTCACCCTTTATGATAGTCTCAATACTAGTTTCTATATCAGCCTCTCTGTGTTTCCATAATAAATACTCTCTCTCTCTCTCTCTCTCTCTCTCTCTCTCTCTCTCTCTCTCTCTCTCTCTCTCTCTCTCTCTCTCTCTCTCTCTCTCTCTCTCTCTGTAAGAGCCTCGGTCAGGCTACCTAGCTGACTCTAGAAGGGTTTAACTAAACTAAAGCAACATAACTTTAACTACAAGGACTCCTACCAGGACACATATTAGGCACAAATCAAAGTGACATATTTCACAAAATCAAACTTCGAATATCTAGGCAAACACAAATTCAAAGTGTAAATTCAAACAAATTGAAACATAACTGAAAAGCAAATGAGTTGCTAACAGTATCTCAACAAATATTTGTGTAGTGTAATAAGTAGCTTAAAAATATCTTAGCAAAGCTCAAGCATACCACTAAATTACTTCAAATATATAAGTCTTAATTCTCATAATATTTGAGCGAGATTAACTATCTAAGTTGCATCAACTTTACCAAGTCCTCAGTCCTACCTATAAGGTAGAATTTGTTGTTCCTGAATGTGCAACGTGGATTGCTTTTGGGATCTCCACTTTCTTCAAGTTTGATTTCCTTCTTTCGACGGCAAATCATAACGAAGACTATGGTGATCTTTGTCGTAGCCATTATCACAGTTAAGCAGAGAGTGATGTAATTCTTGACTATCTTGAACTGGGCATCTTGCCTCTTCTCTTCTGCTGATTGTATAAATAACCTTGGAATCTTGAAGGCTTTGTTGAAATACTTGAAATGATGCTCTTCTATTTCAATTTTGGTTTCTCGAATTAACACATCCTTAGCGTTGAGTTCATATCCTCAGTATATCTTGAAATTGCAGTCACTTACATATGTGACTTTTCACATTTAATTCGAAAGGTGTGCCCCTGTGGGTTAAAAACAATGAAATCTTGCAGGTTAGTGATCTTAATTTCTGGAATCTGCACGTCCTTAAATCGATATGACTGGCTATCCTGATTATGTATAAGAGTGTATAAGCAAGATTTTTTGTTTTTTGAATTATATTTCAATTGATGATTTGCGTCGCAAATTGTATACTTAAATGTGTAACGCATTTGTGTAAGTTCTCTTTAACTTCTTCCATGTGAATGTGAGTGTCTTCCCGAATAAGTTCTTTATGTTCAGCATCCAATACTAAAGTATGATTTGCAACACAAGTAAGAAAAGTCGTAAAAGGGTAATACTTACAGACCATTTTAGTATTAACTGGAATAATAATAAGTAAGTCTTCGTTAGATAAAGCAGCTCTCAGAAAAAGGATAGCGTAAGTGTGTTAGTTCAATGGGGAATATGGGGTACTTGTTATATTTAAGTTTTGCGTTAGTAGTTATTTCTTGCAAGTCTTTCAGTGGTAACAGGTTTTCAGAGACTTTTCCTTGAGAAGCTGTTACTAAACTATTTACAAAGTCCTGCAGCTCTCTTTACTTTTATTTTAAGGGTGATTATAGTAAAACTTAAATTCACGGTCTGGAAACAATTTTGGGTTTCTTTTCTAAAATTATCTAATATTTGTCTTAGCATTTCTTCTTTGTTCTTCCGTTCTGCTAGGACTTGTTCTGTGTTTCTTTTATTTTTTTGATGTCTAGCATTTCCATATTTATCCCTTTCACTTGTTCTTTTATAGAGGAAATTTTCCCTTGCAGGGATGGCAGTTGAATCTGGTTAGAAATTCCAGATATTACTGACAATCCTCCTGAAATAACAGCAGTTGTGGGTAGTCCTCTCTTGACTCTCGATTGTTCTGGCACGTACAATTCTTCTATTTCTTGAAGTGTATCTTTGATTACATTCTGTAACAAGGATTCTGTATCTGAACTGCATAATTTTGGGTTTTGATCTAGGGATGTCTATCTTTTCAGCTTCCTAATTGATTATTAAAATCTTGTATGCCTTCGTATTAAATTTTTATCCCAGCATATCCGTCTATTAAGTTCAACTGTCCTTTATCCATGATTAAACTTCATGTACTGACTGTGTTAATTCCACCAGTCAAAGTTGGCATTTGTATAACTTGCAGACTCATGACGATTATTGTCAACATTGCCTCCTTCATTTTGAAGATTTTTCCTGAAATGATAATATTATATTGCAGAAATTTACTCTATATTTCTTTATTTCCTAAATATTCCCCTTGCAGTCAAAGAAAACATAAATTCGAAGTTCGCGCACTTCAACCCCGGAAATTTTGCTACAGAACCAACTAATTAAGGTAACAATTGCAACAACAACAAAAGGTTTTACTATTAAGTCAACCAATGAAGGTAAACTTAGCAGTAAAGAAATTAAATGTAGGGAACAATAGGAACAAAAATATCACTCGTATGAAGCTTTTTACTGGAATCTGATTTTCCTGTTCCTTAGATTATATCTAATTGACTCTTCTGAGACTTCTCCGGTTTCTTCAGTTACCTGTTTCCTTAACTTCTTTAGTCATTTTAACTTTGTCTTTATTTACTCAAAAATCCTGATTCTTCTAATGGGAGGAACTAAGTCATTCATTTTCTCTACTTTCACTTTTGTCTCTTTAACTTCCATGATTCTGAATGGTCCTACGTATTTGGTGGTTAACTTATAGTTGATACCACCTCTCACTTCTCTCTTTATTTATACTTCATATCCAATCTTATAATCTATTGGCTTTAATCCTTCTTGATACTTGTCTACCATGACCTTCTGGGTTTCTTCCAGGTTCTTATGTAACTGCTTATGCATTGCCTTGAAATTACTAATTCTTATCTTTATGTCTTCAGAGTAACTAGGCTGGATTGGCTGGTTCAGCCATTTATGGGTGTCGCTTGTATACTAGTGTGATATCTAGCATTTAATGACAGTTGGACTAAAGGCAAATTAACATCCCATGCTGTTTTACTGTACAGTATGCCTCAAAGCATCCGGAACTTTCCTGCTATTCCTTGCTACTAACCTGGTTGATATGGTTGTATGGTTACCTTTTCTAGTTTGAATGCATCAGAGTTCTTGGAATAGTGAAATGTTGAATTCTGTACCATTATCAGATATTATCAGTTGTGGGCAGAATATCTAAAAAATGTATCGTAAAAGAGGAAAACTGCACATTCTTTAGCTCCATTACCTGTTATTGGTATCAGCTCTGCGAGTGCGTCTATGCACACCAATATGTTTTTACTAACTCTACTGGTAGTGTGGAGGTTAGCGATGAGATCTGTGGCTGCTCTTTCAAGTGGAGTTTGTGGGATGGGGGTATTTCCTTAAGGGCACTTCCTTATCCGTTCTTCCCTTATAGCTGTTGCAAACATTGCAACTCTTCACATAATTGTTAACGTTTTTGTATAGTTCTTTCCAGTGGAAGGAACCTTTTACAAGTCTGACTGTCTCATCTCATCCTGGGTGAGCTCTTAGAGGATCATCATGCATTAGTTCAATAACTTTACTTCTAAGGCTCTTGGGTACTATCTTATAGACCACGCCATGAGAAGTCCGAAATGGATTTACTTTCTAACACATCCAAATTAATACATCACCTATTACATTTAATTCATCGAATGGGCATCCAATCCTCTTACTTAATACAATTAGTTTTTGATGATTAAATTTCCTTTTGTTTTTCACAAATTGGTAGATCTCTTTTAGATCTTTATCATTAGTTTGCTCCCTTATGAAGTTTGACATGGAAAACTCTTCTGCATAGTGAAGTCATTGCTTATAGATTCACTTGAATTTGTTTCTTGACTAATCAAATTTGTACTGTCGCCTTGAGTAGTATATCTCGATAATGTGTCTGCTACCTTATTTGGCTTCCCTTGAACATATTTTAATTTTATGTCATAATCTTGGCCAATCATAAACCAGTGAGCTCTTCGCCCAGAAAAATTTAGATTCTTCAGCATTTCTATTGCAGTGGAATGATCAGAGAAGTCAGTCATCTTGTAACCAAATATGATATAACTGAAGAGCTTTAAAGCATCTATGATGGCTAGAGACCCTTTTTCTGTTACTGAGTAGTCTTCTGTGGGTTTTAATTTCCTATTGTAATAAGCTACAGCATGGTATTTACCATCATGTCTTTGCATTAAGCATGCTCCTATACCAATAAAGCTTGCATCTGTTGCCAGAAAAAATTCTTTACTAAAGTCTGAAAATTAAGCACTAGTGAATGGGTTAGTCTTTATTTCAATTTATCAAACGCTTCTTGTTGTCCTGTTGTCCATTCAAATGATGCATGTTCTTTTAGTAAATCTGGAGTGGATATAGCTGCAAAATTCTTTATATATTTCTGGTAAAACCTGCTAAACCCAGGAACGACTTCACATCTTTCCTACACTGAGGTGTAGGATACTCTTCAATTGACTTAACCTTTAAGTCTTTTACTTCCACACCTCTTTCACTTAGAGTGTGTCCCAGATAGTCTATTTTCCTTCTAAGAAAAGTGCATTTCTTTAACTTCAACTTTAGATTTGCTCTTCTCAACTTCTTTAGGACTTCTCTGACCAGTGATATAAGTTCTTTGATGGCGTTTGTGGCAATTACTGGCAGTTTCCATGTTATGTTGGACTCAGCTTACGTCGTTCTGAGGTTACGACGCTCTTCAAATATATTCATCAAAAATTATTTCCAGGGTTACAGCGCATGTTCCGAGTTTACATCACCAGTCCAACGGAAGACTGGGACTTAATATGGTTCCAAAGCGGCAGATGGTCAAAATTTGGAGGTTTTTGATGAAAAGCTCAATCAAAATGCAGGGTTGTCGTTTTAAAGACACCCAAAGAGTTAAATGTAAGGTTTTCTTACGATTTTCAAAGATGTCTCGGGATACAACTTTTTCAGCTTAAGTCGCAGCATAGGAACGCAACCCGAAGTAAAGCGGGGACTGCCTGTACCAGGTCATCTATATAACAATGCACACCTTTACTTAGTAATCCACTTACAATCTTATCCATTAGTCTCACATATTTCATTGGGCTTGACTTTAGACCAAAAGGCATTCTTATGCATTGATATCTACCATTACTGGTGGAAAAAGCAGTTAATCCAAAGGGATTTGTAGAAATGCTTGTAGCAGATTTATTGTGGTAAAATATTTCTTGGATCCAATGGATGTGCTAAGGTCTCTCATGGATGGCTTTGGATAGGGATTGGTTTCTGTTATCTTCTTAAGCCTTCAGAAATTGGAAAAGACCACGAAGTCTTAGAAGGCTCTATTATTCCCTCCTTTTCCATTTTTTTAAAATTTCTCTTTCAATGATCTCCTTCTGTGAATGTGAGACACTATAAGGAGGTATATAGATTGGTTTAGTATTTTGTGGAATATCTATTGTATGGGTTATCTCATCTGTATTACCAAGTGTGTCTCCATCTAGGGCAACTATATCCTTAAACTCACTCAGTAGATTTATGAGTTTCTCCCTGGCATAATCTTCTTTGATATCTTTCAAGTGACTCCATATTTTAACGTTTCTCAGCTATGTTTCATGAGCTGAATTTTCACTCTCTTTATTAATCGATGCCATAGTATCCTTCTCTGCAATTGGAATAGGGATAGTATATACTTCTGCTAGGCCCATTTCTGATCCCTGTGTCAACATAATCCTTCTCCCTCTATTGTTCGTAATTTCTAACGCTATTCTACTCTGTCTAACTTCGTGTAGGCTAGAGGATTTGTCACTGATTTGTTGAGAATTCGTGCTGCAGAGCTGATGTCTTCCCCCTGTACTTTCCTTCTTTAGAATGCTTTTTAACAAAGAGTTCTGTTGAGTACAGTATTCTAGATGTCTTATACCCCCTTTTTATCACCAGTTGTTCTCTAGATGCATCGATAGTAATCTTTTGCCTAGCCATAGTTGGATAATCAATTAACAATGGGCAAATGCTAAGTGTATACCTCTTAAGACTAGAACCTTCTTAAATGAGACTCTTTCCGATTAAAAGGAAAATCAATTTGTCCTCTATTTTAATTCCTTTACCGTAAACATCTTTGATTCTACAGTCTACTACTAGGTTCAAATTTAAGTGGGAAAAATATGCCTGGTATAACTTTTCACTAATTATATTCTTCGGTGATCCAGTATCAAAGAATACAGGATTAGGCTTTCTTAAACCAACATACGCATGGAATACAGGTCTATAATCAGATTCATCTCCTATATTTATTTTACTAACATTCGTGACTTTTCCTCCATTATACAGGAATGTCCATTATTTTGGCTGTGTGAAAATTTACTGTTGATTCGTTTGATATTGCTTGACCATGTTGGTACATTAAGCTTGCAGCTTGGTTAGTATTTTTGTCCCCGTTCTTCCTAATTTGTGGAGACTGATTACGATCTCTACCTCTACTTTGTGACTGAGATCTGTGTCTAAGCCTACTCCTACAATCTCGAACACTATGTCCTGTCCTTTTATTATAAGAGCAGTAAGCTGGTCCACGGCAATCATTTGCATAATGGGCCTTCTTTTGGCAATTATAACAGGTGACAGGTGACTGTTAAAGGTTTCCCTTGAGGTGAGTTACCTGGGTTTCTGTTCTGGTTTCTAGCTGGTGTCATAGACCTGCCCTGATTGTTATGCCCTTTTCTATCTTACCCTATGGTGACTAAGGGTCTGTATAGATCATTTCCCTCGGGATTTTTATCTAAAATTTTCTTTACCTCGTTTTCAATTTCAATAACGTCATCCTCTAATTTCCAAAAACGGGTCATCTTTTCATTAGCGTTTGACGGCAAACTTCCCAATATCAAAGCTAGTCTTAACAGATTTTGCAATTATCAACTGTTATTACCCACTGATTTGCCATTGTTGATTTTCACAGTGGTTGAAACCCTTTCGTTTTTAAGTTAATTTATATAACTGGGGCCCCATTCTGAGGTAATTCCTCTTATCCATTCTCCAACCTTGAACTATCTTTGCGAGGCTAATAACAAAGTTGGTCTCTCCCACATAGGAATCTATTTTATCAAAAATTGCTTTAATTCCTCCTAATTCTAAAGTCTTCGATAGGCATCAGAATGAACATAGCACCCGGTATCTCCTGTCGAGAGATCAAGGTAGCTTTTGGCTTCACTTAATGTCTCAACACTTCCCGGCAGAGAATTTAAATGTGTATCTGTGTGCTCAGTCCAATTTTCGGAGTTGCAAGCATCATTTTCTTCTTTCTTTTCCCAAAATTTAATTATGTAACTACTCGACTGGGCAATTTTATGGGTAACTGCAGTAGTCCCTGAAGCCGATGTAGTTGGAGGATTTGTTGGGGTTGCCATGTTTAATCTGCGTGCTCGCTTTTGTGTAAACCCAAAGGGTTTGTTTTCCCAAATATAGATATCTTTCTCCTGGGGATATATTTAATCAATGGTAGCTAACCCTGATTTCATTTTAATCCTAAAAAGTCAATAAAAACAAAACGGGGATCGACCAGGAACCTAAGTGATGAAAGAGATATCCTCCGAAAATAAAGTAAAAAAAAAAAATCTACACTTAAATAATTACCATCAAATGAGAAAAAGTAAAGCCGAAAACGATTAACATAAGTTAGTAAATACCACAATAAATAATTGAATCTTGTTTAGTAAAATTGTTAGTAATAATAGGCCTACGTATAGAAATAAGAAAAAAGTTTTGCCAGCATTAATTGCCTGCCTGTTTCAAGGAGGTTAGATTTACGGAGACACCTTGACCCGGATTAAGGGAAGCCGCCGCTGACCATCGTTATGACATTTACTAAGGGATTCAGAGCCGATGAAACACGGTTTTTCGGCAACACCTTTTTATCAAAGCATCGGATAAAGGTGAAAGTTGGCAAGTGTATATTTTATAACCCTACCTAATTATTGCAAGTGTTATTTACTACCTAAGTTCAATAGTTCTGGTACTTACCAGAGTAAAAGTGGGTTTCCTATGCCAGAGCCATCAAAATCGCAGGTAAGGGTTTTGAACACAATAATGACGTTAACCTATGACGTCATAAGGCTCCACCCACAGTGAAGAGAAGTTTACATATGGGGAAAACGTCTCTTCACTGTGGCTCTGCCCACTTGGCGATGGCATATTCACTAATTGATATTAGCACCCAAGACCAAGAGAAAGGGAAGGTTTGCTCACTTTCCCCCAAATATCCCATGTAGGTGGAGCTTTGTCTACTTCCTTATTGCATCAGCAGGTGAATTGCCGCAATGAGCATGTACCTCGAAGATATGTCATCGCCTACATAGTTACTCCAGGCAGGAGGCAACGACATCCAATTGGGTAGACCTTGTCTCTCTTGGCCTTTTTAATACCCATACAAGGCTTCAGCGATATCAATGATGGCGAGCAGGATTTGTCATCGTCCCCTTGATAGCATTATCATTCTCAATAATTTTATTATTATTATTATTATTATTATTATTATTATTATTTTGTGGAGGTTTCATTGCAACTTCCACAGCAGTTGTTAGGACTAAGTTGTTAGCTTGGATTTCTTCCATTTTCTTGATATTCGTATTGTTTCTACTTTACAAATAATTCAGTGCAAGTAGTTCATCCACATAATGAACCAGTCTATAGCTCATTTGTTAGATCTACATCTATTCAGGGCGGGAATACAAAAAGACAATCCATTTTGTTTATCTCAGGTTTTGACACTATAGCCTTCTGTTTGCAGCATGTCAGGAGCGGTCACTAGAAGTAGAATTTAAATGAAAAGCAATGATGCCTCATTTCCCTCAATTGTTAGAGTTGTAAAGTCAACGCCATTGTTTTATTTCAGTTAATGTAACCCATTGTTATTTTTCTTGGTTTTTTATTTATATCATATAACACCCTAAACAGCGCTTGTATACTCGCTGCAAATAAAAGGTACTGGTAGGAGTCAAGATTTTGAGGGCAAGCTCAAGCTATTATTTACCTGCTTCAATATCAATCAAATGTAACACGATTTATATTGATATGCATGGAAAGGAAAATATATTGAAATCAGTTTGAATGAGGAACATATTGTTATAATCACTGTGTTTTAATAGATATGTTTTAGAGGTACAAATAAAACATCTAACACTATACATAATTAATTTACAAAATGTCTTCGTCGTCGTCACTCTCGAGGAGGAGGTCATCATCCACGTTTTCATCGTCGCTAGCGAGATCAATAATGACTGGTCCCACGCTCTCATGGATAATGTCCGATTTCAAGTACTCTTCCTCAAAATGACGTGTTGTCTAACAGCTCCTGCCCGCACTTTTGGGGCGGCCAAGTAACCATTACCCACCATAGAAATAATTACCTATTCACACTAGAGTAAATCTTGCCACAGGTCTTCTCGCTTCAATACAAAGTGGTAAGCCGTAGCACAAATGCAGTCTTGCAACCACGGGGACAATTCCATATCCTGCTGGCCATTATCGAATTTGTCGAAGCCTAAATTCTTTAAGCATTTAAGCATATCCATTCACCGCCTACCTGGTGGATGGGCGGAGCCTTATGACGTCATATGTTTACGTCACGAATTGTTTTAGAATCCTTGTCTGTGATTTTCTCGGTCCCGGCATCGGTGACTTCATTTTACTCTATAAATATCAAAACTATCGAACTTAGGCTCTAAATAATACTTGCAAAAATTAGGTAGGGTTATAAAATATACACTTGCCAACTTTCAGCTTTATCCGATGCTTTGATAAAAAGTTGTTGCTGAAAAACCGTGCTTCATCGGTTCTGAATCCCTCAGTAGGAGTCACTTGTTTGCGAGTCATTTGCGATCAGAACTTTGTTTGTTGTGAGATATATCAATTTTTATTTAATTTAGGTAACTGATTGATATTTCAGAATGTTGTGGGGGTTAAGAAAAAATAATAGTAAAACTATCAGCTCAGTTCAAGTGAATCAGTAGCAAAATCTGTGCGGTTTTGTCTCGATCGTATAATTAAAAAATTTCAAGGAAGCAAAGCAACTATTACATTCCTTATGGTGTTTAATAATTTGATCTGAACTCACTAAATCTTTGTCCTCGGGATAATATATGTCCAATTCAGAGGAAAGCTGCTTTGCTCATTATATTTTTGGTGTTGTGAAGCCTGAAGCGATGCTCTCACAGATGAACCCAAAAACACAGCGCAGTCCTTGATTAAGTTGAAAAGCAAGGGAGACCTACTTCACCCCTCAGATGATGTTGGAATATGCCAGTGCGATGCAAAATTGCTCCCAAAGTCAGTATCTTTTCCTTAAAGTTATGATATTAGTCTAGTAAGAAAAGAATTCCATAAAACTGTTTATGCAGTGTTACAACACCATATCAACAACTGATTTGATCAAATATAGCAGAATGTATGTTATGACAGCGAGCTGCTAAAACTTCGCGTATTCTGCTTATTAAGGCTATTTCAGAAAATTACTTACAAATCGATATTCTTAAGCTGCTAAACAGTTTTCGACGACGCTGATTGCTCAAAACAAAAAGCAAAGTCAACAGACATGTGCAAAGCGTATAGGCTACACTGCAGTGGCCAGTAATGTGTTGGCACATAACATACATATGTATGCATGCATATATTCTTATGTATAAATTATGAGAACTTTGTTTTTAAGCAATTCGACTAAGTGACTGTGATTTGTTGTACTGACCAAACACTTGAAGCCCGTAGTACTTAAACTCTCGGGCCTTAATGTATGATACAAATGTTTTCAGGACAAACAGCTTCCGTTAATTATACAATTGTTGTGCATGAAATGTGCCTGAAGGAACGTATTGTATTTCCTTATTGGTAGTTCAGTCTCAGTTTCCATTAATAAGTTATGTGGAATTGGTGGTTGTTTCACTGTGTTTAAGCCTGTGTTTTACATTTCTGTTGTATCTTTATTGCACTTTAAACCGAAAATAAATCATGTACGTGCTTCAGAAAGAAAGCAAACGGAAAAAAAGAAAGAAAATGAGAATAAAGAACAAGAAGTTCATTTATTCCCATAAGCGCCAATGCTTTCCGAAGGTCTTTTTGACCGTCTTTGTGGGGGTGCTCGCTGACTGACCTGGCCTCACGGATTAGTCAAGGGTTTGTATAGTCAGGGCAGCTCTGTAAATCCAACCTCCTTGGTCTATTTAATCGAAGTGGAAGACTTGTGTTTCAAATGAAATAAGTAAATGACGTATTGTATCAAATTAGTTTTATAAATTTAACTTTTAAGAAATTTGTGTGTATATTTGTATAAAGGGATATCCTTTTTATAGGCCTACTGTGTACCTTGAATTGAAGTGCCATCAGGGATGTACAGTAGACTGCTCTTTCTTGTTGGCACTGTCGGAGACATCATCTTTGGTTGTTTGTTTCGTCTTCTTCACTTGTTCAACCGGTATCTCCATTCTTCTGGTTTTCTTTCATTGCACGACTACTCACTGTTCCTTCTTGTCCTCTCTTAGAAAATTAATGTCTCTCTATTTTACCCGTGTGTGTGTGTGTCGATGCCCTTCTCTCTGTCGTTTTCTGTGCTTAACAGTTAAGTATGTTTGGGCTGTATGGCGGGTGTTATTAAACGGTGGGGGATATTTCGGTGGAAAACACTGCACCGCACTCACATTGCTTCTCCCTTCTCTTGTCATAATGTTCACTGAATAATTCTTCTTTAACTGAGGGGGCGTGAACCAAGAGAGTTGTGGGCCCATTCTTCTGATAATTCTTTAGATGACAGTTAAATTCTTCGGGCCGTCTAACTAAAACTGGTTCTTTGGGTTTTTCTTTATCATCCCCTTGGAGTATAAGGCTCCACCATTTGTCACTTAGCTGCTTCTATGAGCCAACTGGATTCGAGACTGAATAAGCTAAACATGGTCTTGTAAAAAACTAAGTGCGGGAGAGAGTTGTAAAAAATTCTAAAGGGCCGTACGCACGATCAGTATTACTGTCATTAAAAATGCTGTCATTATTTTGGTACTGTCAGTACACTAAACACACGTGCAGTATTTATTACTGAGTGAAGTTTCAGTACATTCAGTGACCGACATCGAGAGGTTGTCGCTATTGCGTTCTAGTAAAACGGCGAATAAAGAGAAAGCATGCATTGCTTTTATTTTGGCTTTCTCGTCAAAGAGAAAACGGAACTGGCTTGCAAAACGTAAGAATTACACTCATTTAAACCTGTTCAATGTGATAAAAACTACAGATATGGAAGACTTCGCACATTATTTTCGGATGGACGAAATAAGTTACAACAAACTTTTCGAGATTTTCAGACCATATATAACCAAGAAGAATACAGCTATGAGGGAAAGCATATCTGCCAATGGAAGACTGGCTATTACTCTCCTTTATTTGACAACTGGACGAAGCTTTTCCGTCCTACGTTATTCAGGAGTCATGGGAAAATCAACAATCAGTGGAATAGGACATGAAGCATGTGAAGCTATAATTACTGTCCTCAAGGATTACATCAAGGTAAAGTAAGCATGAATAGGGTACTGATTCAGCATATTGTAGATATTATTTATTTAATGGTAATACATTTCATTAATTATCATTGTCCCCTTCATCTAGAAAGTCGTGGAAATGTTGAGTCAATAGTTGTAATTCCGTCATGGAATTGTTCACTGGGTCACTATGGTTGGTGTAATTACTTGCAGATGACCATGGGCGAGATAATGGCGCATATACTGTAAGGTGTCAATACCTGCATCGTTAATCTTAACGGAATTTCGGTTCAGTGTCCCCAGCTGAGCTTCAAACAGAATGTCATTTATAAATTTTTCTGCCAATAATTTCTGGTCCTGTGGCAGCTGTTTCAGTTTGCTAACCCAGACTTTGGCTGTTTCCATATCTGTATCATCACTTTTGTCAAGGTCACGACGGGCTAACTGCAAGAGCTCATCTGACGCGGGTTTACTTTTTTCTTGGGTTGTTTCGTAGGGGTAAAACCTTCCATGTGCACATTATCGTCCTTAGATCCGTTATGCTCATCCTCTAAGACACTGTCATCCGAATGTCCCGCAACTCTGGTAAGCGACGAGATAATAGAATAAAATCCCGAAGATCCATTTTCCCTTTTTCCTTTCCTGCCATTGTAACTACCATAGCAGCTTGGATAGTAGCCTACTGATGGGAATGACGGTACAGCGAATACACCATCAGTAATATAAGGCCCGCCCAAATACTGTGACTGGATTTTGAAGTCAGTAACCACCATTTTGTGGTGCTGATGGTACGTACTTCAGTATGACGCACGCACCGTCAGTATTACTGACAGTACACAAAATGATGACAGTAATACTGATCGTGTGTACGGCCCTTAAGCCCTGTTAACACTGGGATATGGTTTACATTTTAACACACCTCACTCGACCACTCTATGCTACCGTTCTCTTCTCTTTCTCACTAACAATCCGTCCTCCTGCCCGCTTTATAGTGCCTGGGAAGTGACGTTCCGATACGTCACAGTTCATGGGGCAAGTCGATTACGGCATTGCTCACCAGACATATCGGTTACCTTACTCTTCACCAACTTCTTCCATTCACAACTTCACCATTACTAATTCTTACCTT
>JANJGK010000003.1:45899749-45909749 GCA_039081455.1 Macrobrachium rosenbergii | reverse complement strand
ATATATATATATATATATATATATATATATATATATATATATATATATATATATATATATATATATATGTATATATATATATATATATATATATATATATATATATATATATATATATATATATATATATATATATATATATATATATATATATATATATATATATACGGAACTAATGGACACTTGAGCACGTGTTTCACAAAACTGATTTTCTGACTCACATCAGGATCGGACTCCAACTTCCCAACCAACCAGTGAGTTTTTCTTAAGCAGGCTGCCTCCTAGCATGCCAGCAAATTTGACTCAACTGTCCAATCCACCGGGGGGTCAATTGGTTCCAACTACTTTTATGACTTGTGTGGGTCAGTCGGTAGTGCCCAGCCCTGACTGGGCTTTTATCCATATGTGAGTGAAATATACTGTACAGTGTATATATATATATATATATTATATAATATATATATATATATATATATATATATATATTATATATATATATATATATACTGTATATATATATATATATATATATATATATATATATATATATTTATAAATATGCATATATATATATATATATATATATATATATATATATATATATATATATATATATATATATATATATATATATATATATATATATATTATATATATATATATATATATATATATATATATATATATATATATATATTATATATATATATATATATATATATATATATGTATGTGTGTGTATGTATGTATGTATGTATGCATGTATGTGTTACCAGTAATGACGTAACTTCAGTGCTTACCTGTTACTACAAAGTCAAGACATCTCCCCGTAATGGTAACCCTGATAGCGACCGTGCGGAAAGGACTGCTGGTTCCACCCCGGCACCCACTAACCCTGCATTTTCTCTCTCTCTCTCTCTCTCTCTTCTCTCTCTCTCTCTCTCTCTCTCTCTCTCTCTCTCTCTCTCAGGACTACAGCGAAACATGCTTTACCCAAAATGACTTTTTTAGTAAAATTAAACATGACTAAATTGCAAGAAATGGGTTAAAGTGTTGGACAAGCTTGACATAACTCGATTGCAAGAAGTAAGCAATGGTTTACAAGGTTATATTCCATTACCCCAAAAGCTATTCATAAACATAGTCATATTCTGTAACTTGCACAGGCAAAAAAATAGGTCAAAGTCTAGTGCATTCCCAATAAGTACATTCTTGACCTCTTACTCAGCGAAACATCTGAAGAAGACAAGCAAAATCTTCTTTAGTTTCCCAAAACACAAAAAAATGCAAATAAGGGAATTCCTCCATGTTACTCAAAAACAAGATACATATTATAGAAATGGAGAAAACAATCTACAGTTTGGTAAATAAATATGCTCATTACCTCTAAACCCAGTGTTCAAATCAGTTCTGGTATTGAGCACAACACAAGTCTCAAACTTCTCAAGACTTTCAACAATGTTCAATGTTGGTCTTGGAGTGATTCTCTTTACCCAATCTAATTCCTTCACTCCTCAGGACTCCGGCCAAAAGACACGCACAAACACACATTCCTCACCGGAACCTGGACACTTCCGGCGAATGTACATACAGTGTCATGTCACATAATCCCACGCCTCAAAAAATCTGACACCATCCTTACTTAATGAGGAAAAGTGTCAGAGGCTAGCTAAACATTCTTCTCCAAGATTTTGGGAAAGTTTTCCTCCCCACTTGTTAATTCAACATCTGTTGTGGATTGTAATTCATAATATACTTGTGACCTCTAAGCTTTTCAGATGCTCGGTCATCCAAAGAAATGCTCCCCCCAGCACTAGGGAAATAATACTTTCTAATTTCCGGATTCGTGCACTAAATGGACAGCCACACCCTAGGCAGGCTGACCTTCACGTGCAGGATAACTCACATTGTTTTCATGCAGAAACCACACTCCACTTTATGCAGAGCATGACGAATATGGCCCTGATCCCCGATAAAATAGCAATGAGGAGGTATTGATTCAGGATGGGGAAAAGTCTGTCTTCCAGCTTCGGAGGTAGAGGTGAGATTGTAGTGATCACCTCCCCTAAAGGCATTACCAAAACCACTTGATGGTCCCTGTGAAGATGCCACATGAAGATACGAATAGTAGAGTTGAAGACGCTCTTGCCCAGAACTCAGAACCTCGGAGTGACTGGTCTACACGTCGCATCAAACAGCCTTGATCCCCGTAGAAGAAACATGTCTGACGAATTATGGCACCGGATGGAGACTTCGTAACTCCGGCAAAACACCGTGTTGAGAGTCTTTGTAGAGGCTATCTTGTACTCATGTTGGAATGGTCGAAAGTCACAGTCAGAAGGAGTCTGGTTATGTGCTAACATCTTGCATCCTAACCAGTCAGCGTTGATAAGTGCAAAGATACCACTGTCCCAAATGTATCTATCATGAACTAACACACATCCTGACTTATAACTGACAGTCGAGGATTGCAACTGGTCCCCCAAAAGGTACATAGTCTCCTCACTATCCCATACTACCACTGAACCATTAAACCCACTAGGGAAGGGTCGTATGATAAAACTGAAACGATTTCAAGTTACTAACTGGGATTTCCACAAGCAACCCCCTATCAGACACTTTCACTTTTAAAATCCCTTAATAACGATACAAATTCTCCTAAGTAAAGATTACCTGACACCCATGAAGATATGCTGCATTCATTAAAGTCGATTTTAGAGATCCGAGAGGAGGAATATCTCCAAAAATTCGCCCGTGGTTGCTGCTTCCAAGGGGCGAATTTTTTAATCTCCGATGACACAGATTCCACTTCTTTCTCAATATTCAACAAGGTAGCTTGACAGGAAGACAAAGCTATCGCAACATCCAGGTCTCCCCCCATCTTATCAACCGTGACCGATAACCCATTTAAAGAAGTCCTTAAAGCATCAAACCCCTCCTTCAATTTCTCATTACTATCCTGTAAAGTCACTAAAGTTTCTCCATGGTCTGCCAATTCTGCCTTTATGGGTTCAATTCTCACCAAATTAGAAACTGATATACTAGCAATCGATCCTATGAGCACCACGGCTCCAATTGCCAATGGTACAGCTCTCTGACTCCTTCTAGAAGAGACCTTAGACACTGAAGCATCTAACTTTGGAAGCCATGTTAAAGTCTTCTCAATCCTATCCTGAACCCTAACAGCTGTAGCGTTAAGTTCGGTTAACCAACTCCGTAACGGATCAGACAGATTCCGTCCGGTTTCCATCTCACCCGAAAACTTCCTAAGTGACTGAACTTTTCCCTGCGACGTTTCAAGCTCAAACCTTGCCGAACCTAAGTCTTCAAACTCTATACTCAAAGATATTGCATCAGATGACAACCACACATCATAGTCTTCTTCTATAATACCCGGGCCTAACTCACTACGAGCTTAGCCCATGCAACGATCCCCAAAGTCATGAGCAGATGAAACTTCAGCATCTCCAAAAATAACAAAAACAAAAGAAAGAACTTATAAGTTACTAAATCTCGAAACAAGAAAGAGAGAAAAAATGAAAAAAGAAAAACAAAAAAAGGCAAGGAACTCATAATCCGTAACCCTATGGTATATTGCGCCTAATTTAACTGAGTATTGGAATACACCCAAAACAAAAAACTAAACTCGGACAATTAGAGATTTGTATAACTTTACAGAGCAACGTCCTCCCCAGTTAAAAGCAACTACAAGTCACACCCATTTAACACCCATTAAAACAAAAAGAGAGAGAGGAAAGAAAAAAATTATCATAACTACAGTACAACACAAGAATTAACTCATAAGATTCCCATTAACCTGTCTTTTTAATTAACCTGTCTTTTTAATTTTAGATATAAGTGTCAACTGAGACACACCTGTATTCTCATCTAGAACAACAAACCTATTCTCCTTCTTTACTTCTACAACCCGAAAAGGACCTTCAAATTTAGGACCTAGCTTATAGTTCAACTGATTCCTCTCATTTATTTTCACAAAAACCCTATCTCCCACAGCAACTTTAACTCTGTCCAGCTTTTGATGACTTCTATCTACCATATCCCGCATTTTCATTTCAAGATCCCTAGCAAGACGCACATATCCCTCTTTTGCTGTCGACATGAGCTCCCTAACCGCCTCATCCCCCAATGGAATAGGCAACAAATTGAATGCACCCTGCGCTGGGTAACCAAACAGTGCTTCACTGGGAGACATTCCAATGGTATCACTAACTATGGAATTATTGCTATGCTGCACCTGTGGAATATATCGATCCCAATTTACATCATTTCCACCTACGGTCATCCAAAGAGCTTAATGACCTTGCTATTTGCCTGTTCACACAGCCCATTAGCTTCTGGTCTGTAGGGAATAATAGTGACCTTCCAAATGCTATTATGTCCGCAAGACACGCTAATGTCTTGTTCACAAATTCTCTCCCATTATCTGTAATCAGCACCTCAGGAACCCCATAACGACAACTATACCCATTAATTAATGCGACTGCCACCTCTTCTGCTGTTTTATGCTTCAACGGAGAAATCTCTACGAACCTAATTAACTTGTCAACAACCACCAACAGGTGCCAATGGCCATAACTAGATTCGCAGAAATTGCTCAAGAGGTCCATATGGACCATGGCCCAAGGCCTGCTAGGAATTGGAAATGAACCCAATATACAAGAAACGACCCTCGGCTTACACGAATTACAAACTGAACAACCCCTTACAAAGTCTTCCACTGATGTGAGCATATTCTTCCAAAGAATTGTCCCCATATACTCTGATACGTCTTTTCAATACCTAAATGCGAACTGCCAGACCTGCACTGAACAATATCCAGAACCGTAAGTACTAAACTCCTAGGAAAAACTATCTGCGTTATATCACCCTTATCCTCACTATTCCTCAGTCTGTATCTAATCTTCCTAACTAACAAATTACCCTCTAATTCAAGCCCTGCAAAAGACAACTTATAACCCTTCCTAACTAATTCCCCTCTAAGAAACGCTTTTGAGTCTGCCAAAATCTCATCCTCATCCTGCTTAGCTTCTACTAAACTAATATCCCAGTCTATGCAATCTCCAGGTACATAACTTACATGAGTACCATCTGCATCCGAAAAACTTCTACTAAGGGTGTCTGCTACAACATTATGTCTATCCTCTATATACCTAAGCTTAGCATCAAAATCCCTGATTGTCAAATACCACCTAGCCCTTTTTGGGGAAAGATCCAGCTTATTAAAAAGATCCAACAATGGCTTATGATCCGTAAGAACCTCTACTTGATTGCCCATCAATAACATCTTAAAATGAACGAAAGTCCTCTTTGTCCACTACCAACCATAACCGTTCATTACTACCCTGTGTCTTAAACTTCCTACTGTAAAATGCAATCGGATGGAGTCTTCCACCGAACTTCTGCATAGGGCATGCCCCTATACCATCATAACTTGCGTCCGTTACCAACGTGAAAGGACGTTCCAAATCAGGAAACTTCAACACTGGGGATTCACTAAGGCACCCTTAATCTTCTTAAAAGCTACTTGCTGTCCATCTCACCATGCAAACTGCACATCATCTCTCAGGACATCTGTCAAGGGAGATGCAAGAATAGAAAAACCCTTCACAAACCTACGGAAAAATCCAGCCACGCCTAAGAATAACCAAATCTGCTTCTTATTCTTCAGAATAGCAAAATCCACAATTGCCCTAACTTTGTCATCATTCACTTTAACACCCTCTTTAGAAATGACATGACGTAAATATACTATCTGCTTCTTCAAAAAATTACACTTAGCTAACTTTATCTTCAAACCTGCTAACCTAAGCCTCCTAAAAACCTCCTTAAGAACCTCTAAATGTTCCTCTACTGAATCCGTGGCAACTAGGATGTCATCCATGTATAAGAAGACTTTTTTCCCTAACAAGCCATGCAAAACTGTATTCATTAGCCTAGTAAATGTCATCGGACTACCTGATAAAGTAAACGACATCTGCGTGAACTCATAATGCCCCTTCGGCAAAGAGAAAGCTGTGTACGCTCGACTCTCCTTGCTAAGCGGTACTTGCAGATTTCCTTGCATCAGATCAATTGAAAAATAAATATTCTTGCCCCCAATCTCAACAAATAAATCTGGCAAACACGCCACACGGTAACGATCAGGAATGGTTTCTCATTCAACTTCTTAAAGTCCACACAAACTCGGACTGAACCATCCTTCTTAGGCACTGCCAACAAAGGGAAATTAAAAGGCGAGGAACTGGACCTAACAATGCCTTCTCCCTCCCACTTATTAACCTCTTGCTCTACCTATTCTCTAATCTTGAAAGGAGTCCTATATGAAGGAACAAATATAGGCTTAGTCTTGTCCTCCAACATAACCTTGTGTTCTAACACATTTTGTTGACCCTAACTTATCCCCTTTGAGTGCGACTATGTCCGCAAGCTCAGCCAGAACATCTTCCACACCCCCAGCATATTCTTTATAATCAGCATTGGCTAAATGATCCCTAAAAACTGCCTCCTAGCCTGTAAATCTGCTTCTGAAAAACTACAAAAATCCCCGACAATAGCCACTGAATTATCTTCATCGACCCAGTCAGCGAAGTCAGTTGCATAAGTACCCTTCTGATAATTACGAACTGAATCATTACAGTTTAGCAATTCCATCCAAGTATCCCCTGAACTCAACACCTTGTTTACAGGACCCGTACACACTACCCCCTTCAGCTTTTCACTACACTCATCCACACACACCTGTCTGGATTTATGCACTCCTTTCACTCAAACTTTCACCTAGCAACCATACCAGGACCAAGAACCACATCATCCGACAAAACCCCCTTGTAACACTTCTTACCCACCGACACATGTTCAGCATCCACCCACAGATTCTCATGTACACCCGATCCATCGTCATCCACCACTACACTCACATCCGTCTCCTCATAAGGCACAAACACATCAGGCACTCCAACAGTTATACCACACACCCCTGTATGAACCGAGATTTTCCGTCTCCTGCATGCTGGATGACCCCTTGTATAACCAAAAATGGTTCTGTAAAAGTTCTACTCCCAAGAGACAAATCTACATCCACATATCCCAAAACCCGTAACCTGTTTGCTTGAACATCACATACTTTCTCTTTAGCAGGTCTTAAAGCATGATCGGAAAGCATCGATCAGGACAGGACAACTCTTAATTCATCAAATTAATAGAGATGCCTGTATCTATAAAAACCCTTACATTCATCCCATGCACAGACCCTTTTACCACTGGCTTTGACCCTGAGGGTTCCCTCAGAAGTCCTATATCAAAAGGAACAACCACCTTTATCTCTTCCCTCTCTGTTGCTCTGTCCACCAAAAATTTTGCCAGCCCCTAGAGGTTCCCGAAAAACTCCCTCAAGTTCTCCTACCTCCCAGAGCAGCACTCCACGGTGTGCTTCCAGACTCAGTCTGTTTAAGAAGCGGGCAAAACCGCCAACCATGATATGCCGACTTACAAGCACCACAATATTTCACCCTACAAAACCTCTTAGTATGGCCCTGCCTATTACAATTGTAACAACATCTTTGAGATCCTGATCCCGCAGAAGTTTTACCATCCTCTGTCTTGGCACATAATCTCATAATTGTGGAGTCAGGATTACTCTGTGTCTGATGCTTCAGAATAGCCCTGGAAGATTTCAGCATCCTGTCGACAAGTGCTTATGAACCTGGGAGAACTGTAAATTCTCATCCAAACCCCTCTCTATTACCTTGTCAAAACTATTTACAATAGCATCAGGGACATCATTCAGGATCCATGCATACTGCAATAACTTCTCAAGATCCTCCATCGTAATAGAGCCTCCATTTACCTAACCGGAATTTCTCAAATTCTTCGAAAAATCCCTCTTAGCATCAAAGCATCTGGCACTAAATTTAACTAGCAAATCTTGGCCTTTACGGACCTTGAAAAAGCTCTGAGAGCCCGAACTACACTGCCAGCTCTAGCTGTTCCATATGCTACTCTAAAAAAATCCTTAAGATCATCCCAGGCCTTACACTTCATGACTTCTGTAACATTCTCCGATATCTACTTTATCTAAACTAAGGAAGCCTTTTGCTTCATTGAAAGCTTCTACCCCATCCGTTATCTTCTTGGTGACCAAGAAATTCATCACCCCCGCTATGAAAATTTCGAGGGGAACTGGCGTTCACGGATGTAAACTTGTGCAACATTGTTACCTTATCCTTATCTTCTTCTGCCATATTATCGGAACAGATAACTCTCCAAGTTCCAAGAACACGTCCAGATCGCAACTTCATAAAACAAAACAAAAAACAATTAAAAATTCAGCAAACCCCCAACACTAATGCAAATGCAAACCATTAAAAAAAACAAATTTTAATTGCAAAATGCAAACAATGAAGTAACCCTAACTGCAGATGCGATCCTTAAAAAATAATTCTAAGTGCCAAATGCGAACGATGAAGGAGAAATACCTCAGTCCCCCTCCACACAAAGAAACCGGCCTCATAGATAACGGGAACACAGCGGGATAACTACAGTAACAGACACTCGATGATGTCACAGATCGTCACCGCCCCTGTTCCTATAACAGTGTGCAAACGCTCTGTCATCAAAACAAACGCATGAACAGGCTTGTTCCCCCCTAACCCCTCTGTACAACCAACACAAAGAGAACACTTACATAAAATATCCCCCACAGTCTTCCCAAAACCTACACTGTACGAGTACTTGGAAACAATTCCCAGTCTGAAAAGAAACACTACTCATTCAACATTATTTCATCCACGCACACACCCACTTATCACACAGAGGCACTAGTAACTGCCTTGCACTGCCACGTCTCCTTCCCAAGGCGATTGAAATCCCCCAGTCAGCAATCAAAACTACCATCCTAACTCTTCACAGATTGTTGGAATACGCCCTACATAACCTGAAATCCACATTACCCGTCTCTTTCAAAGGCTTTTGGTAGTCCATATCAAGCTGCCACCAAATTTACTGTTACCAGTAATGACATAACTTTAGTGCTTACCTGTTACTGCAAAGTTGAGATGTCTCCCCCTAATGGTAGCCCTGAGAGCGACCGTGCAGAAAGGATTGCTGGTTCCACCCCAACACCCACTCACCCTGCATTCTCTCTCTCTCTCTCTCTCTCTCTCTCTCTCTCTCTCTCTCGACTACAGCAAAACATGCTTTAACCAGAATAATTTATTTAGCAAAATTTAACATGACTAAATTGCTAGAAATGGGTTAAAATGTTGGACAAACTTGACATAACTCGATTGCAAGAAATAAGCAATGATTTAAAAGGTTATATTCCAATTCTCCCAAAAGCTATTCATAAACATAGTCATATTCTGTAACTTGCGCAGGTAAAAAAAAATAGGTCAAAGTCTAGTGCATTCCCAATAAGTACATTCTTGACCTCTTACTCAGCGAAACATCTGAAGAAGACAAGCAAAATCTTCTTTAGTTTCCCAAAACACACAAAAAAAATGCAAATATGGGAATTCCTCCCATGTTACTCAAAAACAAGATACATATAGAAATGGAGAAAACAATCTACAGTTTGGTAAATAAATATGCTCATTACCTCTAAACCCAGTGTTCAAATCAGTTCTGGTATTGAGCACAACACAAGCCTCAAACTTCTCGAGACTTTCAACAATGTTCAATGTTGGTCTTGGAGTGATTCTCTTTACCCAATCTAATTCCTTCACTCCTCAGGATCCACCCAAAAGACACGCACAACTACACATTCCTCACCAGAACCTGGACACTTCCGGCGAACGTACATACAGTGTCATGCCACATAATCCCATGCCTCGAAAAATCTGACACCATCCTTACTTAATGAGTAAATGCGTCAGAGGCTAGCTAAACATTCTTCCCCAAGATTTTGGGAAAGTTGTCCTCCCCACTTATTAATTCAGCATCCATTGTGTATTGTAATTCATAATATACTTGTGATCTCTAA
>JANJGK010000003.1:45687249-45894749 GCA_039081455.1 Macrobrachium rosenbergii | reverse complement strand
TGGTGAAGTCATATCTGATGTATATAATATGAATTGTGTTGGACTGAGTACAGATCCTTGTGGGACTCCACTTTGTAACGGGAATGGATTCTCTATGTAATTTTGTGACTTGATTGCTGCTGTTCGATCTTTGATGAAGTTGCATAGTATTTTCTCAAAAATGTCTGGAAGGTTGAGATGTAATATTTTGTATTGAAGTCCTTGTATCCATACTTTGTCAAATGCCTTTGTTATATCTCTACATACTAGGTTACATAGGTACCTTCTTCTTTGTGATAGTGCAATACTCTCATATATTGTTGCTATTGCAATCTGGGTCCCTCTTCCTTTTCTAAATCCATATTGATTATTATTGTGTAGCTGATTACCTTCTAGGAACAACATTAATCTGTTGTTAATTATTTTTTCAAATATTTTGCCCGGTACTTCTAGTAATGATATTGGTCTATAATTCTCTACCTGACTGGTATCTTTTCCTGGTTTGGGTATCAAAATCATTATTGCATTCTTGAATATAATTGGAAAATATCCCATTGAGAGAGCCCAGTTGTATATTTCTCTTAATTTTTCGAGTGCAATGTCTGGTAAATTTTGAATTATGACCTTGTTAATTCCACTCTTTCCTGGTGCTTTGTGTTTAAAATTTTTAATTATTATTTTGATTTCCCATAACTCTATTTTCCTTGTTAATGGGCAGTCTTCATTGAGTCTGCTAATATCAGCTGCATGATGCGGATTTTGAAATTAAATAATTTGAATTTGAGAAGTTCGAAAGTGAATGGAAAAAAAAGCTGTATGCGAACCTATAATAAAACTTAGTGGATGGAGTTTTGTCAATGGATGGTTTAAAGGGCGACGTACAAGAAACGATAAAAAACATCTAAAATGGAAGTGAAGTATGTTAAAGAATACTGAAAGAAGAGAAATCAGTTTTGTTTAAAAACGAGCCTAATAAAGGGTGTGTTACATCTTAATGTCTGTTTAACATTTTGATGGATGAGGTGACATGAGAAGTTAGAGAAGCATCAATTCCTTCATCTGTATAAATACCTCTGATCTGAGCCTTTTAATCCATTACCTGTCCGTTGAGGGACGCAGCAGTTTCTGAAACGTAAGGCTGTATAATTTTCTCTTCCATGTCTTCATGGGCAATCTTCATTAGATGGAATTTCTTAAACAGGAAATATTTTATAGTTTTATATATATATATATATATATATATATATATATATATATATATATATATATATATATATATATATATATATATATATATATATATATATATACATACTAACAGTTCCTCATTCAAACTGGATGGTATCTAGTGGTGATATTTATTTTAAAAAGTTACAAGCTTTCTAGGACAAACAGTCCTCATTCTCAAGCATCCGTACGATGATCAGACGCGTAGTGTTTATATCCGTGTGCTGGGTACTTTAATCTTATAATTGCCTCGTGCTCTTGGTCCTTCTCTGCCCGCATCTTCATCCAGGTGTTCGTGCCCCGTGCATCCTCTTGCGTTTTTCTTTTGTTTCCTTGCTACTGTGGAGTGTACAATTTTTCTGATATGCTGTCTTCAAAGCCGTTTCCTGTGTTCCCTGTCATTGTGTTGTTAGCGCATGTTATGAAGGCGTTATCAAAAACAGTCTGGCCGTTTTGTTGGTGTTCCTGTACAAAACATTCATATTTTCCCAGTCTATTTTGTGGTCTTTTCCCCAACAATGTTTGGCAACTGCGACATCTGATTATAATGTCTTATGTTCTGCATGTGTTGTTGCTTCGCTCTTTACAAGATTTGCCGGTTTCGCCATAGTACCCATCTTCACAGTCTAGACACGCTGCCATATATACCCCCCCCCCCTCATATCTCTCCCCCCTCTACCGACTTTTTGTTCCTAATGGTGTTTTTGTAGCTGCTTATCAATTTGAAATTATCTAGCTTCCTGTTGATGGGCGTAATAGTGTTGTTGTCCGGGACTGTAATTATTTTCTTTCCTACCAAATGTTCCTTTTCTATCCCTTCCCTCTCCCCAAAATAGTTTTTTCTTGCCTTGATGTGTGCCCGCTCCCACCAGTACTTACGGTATCCTAATCTCCTAAAACTCTCCCTCAGGTATTCCAGCTCTTCATCTAAGAATTCGGGACTGCAAATCCTATAAGCCCTAATGGCTAACCCTGTCATACTCCCATTTTTATTTCTTTCTTATGACTGGAGAATATGTGTATGTATGAATTGGTGTGTGTCTTCTTCCTGTATACTTTGAATTTTAACTTTTCCCCTTCCCTCTTTACCAGGACATCCAAGAAAGGAATTTCTCCCTCCTTCTCTTCTTCTATTGTGAACGTGATGTGTTCGTTTAGTTTATTTATGTTTTCTAGGAACTTGTGTAGATCTTCCCTTTCTCCATTTTAAATAATCTAGATTTCCTCCACATATCTTACCCATTTTACGATATTTAAGTTCCCTTTATTTAATTTGCACACCACTTCCGTTTCAAACTATTCCATAAAGACGTTAGGTAGGATCGGCGAAAGACTCGAACCCATGGCCACGCCATTTTTTCTGTATATAATGATTTTCATCCCATTTTAACACATTAACCCTGAGGGCCACTGACAACAATTTTATCAAAACGTCATGATCTAAGTCGCATGTATAAACCCCTTCCTCCATATTCTTTTTTATTGCTTCGAAGCATCGTCGTCTTGACTGGTACGTTGGTAAACAGGGAAGTTACATCCAAACTCGCAAATTTTCAATCTTTTACGTTGATTTCAGATAATTCATCTACAAGGTTCATGTTATGTTTTAAATGCCCTTCAGATACTAAACTCACCCAGTTTCCCATTAAATATCGTAAAATGAGTAAGATACGTGGAGGACATCTTGATTATTCATAACGGAGAAAGGGAAGATCTACACAAGTTCCTAGAAAATATAAATAAACTAAATGAACACATCAAGTTCACAACAGAAGACGAGAAGGAGGGAGAAATTCCTTTCTTGGATGTCCTGGCCAAGAGGCAATCATAAAATTAAAGTACCCAGCACAGATATAAATTTAATGCAGCTGGACTACGTGTCTGGTCATTGTACCGATACTGGAGAATGAGGACTGTTTGTCATAGAAAGCTTGTAACTTTTTCTGAATAAATATCTCCACTAGATACTATCCAGTTTGAATGAGGTCTTATTAGTAATTGTAATAATGCCCAGAACAATTGTGTATGTGATAGTGTTAATATATATACTGTATATATATATATATATATATATATATATATATATATATATATATATATATATATATATATATATATATATATATATACATATACATATATGTGTGTGTGCGTGTGTGTTTCTTTGTATATATGTATATATATACATATATATGTATAATATATATATATATATATATATATATATATATATATATATATATATATATATATATATATATATATATATATATATATATATATATATATACATATATTCGCTTATGTGTCAGTAAATAGCGTGTGACAATATATTTAGCCGAGGCCCCAGGAAAAATAAAAGAAGGAATACCAAGCGCTTTCATGTTCTCTCAACACATTTTCAAGGTACCTTGAAAATGTGTTGAAAGAACACGAAAGCGCTTGGTACTCCTTCTTTCATTTTTTCTATATATATACATATATATATGACTTTTTATCACATCACCGTGATTCATATACAATCAGTAAGCTAAAAACGTCCTTTAATATCCAATTCGCTCTGCCTCGGAAATAATATATTTTCATATATGTTACCGAAGGGGAATTTTTTTAGTTGATAATAAGTTCGTCGTCCCGTGGGCTCGAACCAGCGAAGGACAAGAACTCAGGACTACAGTGGATGGTTAACCTACGCGGCCAGCAAGTGAGGTATAAGTGGATATCGTCTCCCATATACAAATCGCCCGTCGAACTCAGGTGTTTGTATTAGAGACGATATCCACCCACCTCTGCCAATGCTAACCGTGTAGTGCGTTTGTCGCATGCAGCCATATTATGACTTTTTATCACATCACCGTGATTCATATACAATCAGTAAGCTACAAACGTCCTTTAATATCCAATTCGCTCTACCTCAGAAATAATATATTTTCATATATGTTACCAAAGGGGAATTTTTTAGTTGATAATAAGTTCGTCGTCCCGTGGGCTCGAACCAGCGAAGGACAAGAACTCAGGACAAACGCACTACATGGTTAGCATGGCAGAGGTGGGTGGATATAGTCTCTAATACAAACACCTGAGTTCGACGGGCGATTTGTATATGGGAGATGATATCCACTTATACCTCACTTGCTGGCCGCGTGGGTTAAGCGTCCACTGTAGTCCTGAGTTCTTGTCCTTCCCTGGTTCGAGCCCACGGGACGACGAACTTATTATCAACTAAAAAAATTCCCCTTCGGTAACATATATGAAAATATATTATTTCCGAGGTAGAGCGAATTGGATATTAAAGGACGTTTGTAGCTTACTGATAATACACACACACACACACACACATATATATATATATATATATATATATTATATATATATATGTATATACATATATATATATATATATATATATATATATATATATATATATATATATATATATATATATATATATATATATATATATATATGCATATAAACTAGGATGGGAGATGACAAATTATTAGAGATTTTTCGTTTAATAAAAAACGTATTCGAGTCTCCATAGTTATATTTATTATATTTCTAATCCCATTATGAGCCCATAGCAGAAACTATTATACTGTACCACTTATTATACGGAGTGAATCCCTTTCCTAAAGAAGGAGAGTGGTGTTTTGTGTCGCATTGTTTTTAAGGTACTGTAATATATATACACAATAAAAAAAAACAATAGAAAATTTTTCAACATACGCGTTCTAAGTCAGCCGAAATTTAAAGTTTGTCAAACGCCTCCCTTCCAAATAAATGTTGACTTTCGGTGCTTGTTCTTTTACCGTGTTCAAGTATTTGCATTACGCGAAAAACACTAGAAATATCAACATAAGTAAATTTGCTAATGCTTTTTCTAGAAGCCGTTTTTTTCTTCACTGCAAGGCCCTTCATGGGGTCTTAGTCCCCGACTTTGTTTTCGTTTAGGCTTTCTTGAAATTGGATAAACTCGACCTGTAGCCTGTCTCACCTCCTGGACAGCACTCTGTTTACGAGGTGATTCGTTGACACTCTTCATATACAAATGTCTACCTTGATACGAAGTACAACTCCAGTTATACATCTGCTTGGGAAACAGTTTGTCAGTTAAGAACGGTAGCAGATTATTTCATACATTTTGTTATGTGCTTTACTTCCACTCTTTTTGCAAAGCATGATATTGTTGTTAGCCACAATTTACGCCCTCCCAAATTTGATTCATATTGCTGTATGTGTGGTGGACTCCTAAGCTTGCTCTCGAGATATCCCTAGTCCATTAATAATGTCTGTCTGGCTCAAAGCTCTTTTACTTGTCATTTTGGCCTTTTCCTTAGTTTGTTCTAGAGTGAGTGAACGTTTTCTTCTTCAACCTACATTCTTCTAATGGGGCGATTTTTTTTAACATCTCGAAGCCGTTTCAGTCCGACATTAAAAAAATGTTCAACTTTTTTCCGAATTGGGTTAACTTAACTTACACTTCAGACGATGTTAGCTCGCGCGCACGCTTCACCTTCATTTCCACTACATCATATATTTCCAAGAGATATGAAAAATACATGGTAGTCATAATAAGTAATGCAATCAATCAGTAAATAATGCTTTTGTTGCTCCGGATTTCAAGTCATGCAGAGAAATATTCCATAGATATAGTATCAGGATCAATCTTGTTCAGCAGTCATAAACTCCTGAAAATGGTATTTGGGGTATTTTATTTCACATGCTATTATAATCCAATCAACCTTTGAATCAAAACGTTTCGCCTGCTGCTCATATCGTTGCTGGTCTTCCGTGCTTCCTTGAACTGGCTGAATGGAATTCTTCGTTTTAGCGCTCGTCGTCTCGCCCTCACTGAAGTGCTACGATTGAGGGCACCTTTCGATGAACACCACCTGCGTTACGCTACTGATCAAGATGAAGGACTCTAGTCTGGCTGTGTTTGTGATTTTATTTCTAGTTATTATTATAACGTCAGCTGGCAAATTTAAAAATACCACTTGCTTCCTGGTGACTCAGCAAACTTGCTGTAGTTCAGTGAGTGAGACTTTTACCCTAAAATAAATAATCATTCCTTCCGTTCTATGGAATATATAAAAACGCAATAGTTCATTACCGACATAAATGTTTTGGGTCTATTTTTGCAAATGAACGAGGGGGCCCTTGACTTGTTCTCTCGTAGGACGGCAAGCGTTTTTCATATGGGCTTTTTCTCCAGGTGTTGAACTTGTTCTGTTTATTACAGATGCTTGACTGCGCGATTTTTCCAAGCAAGGCTGAGCACCAGTCCAAGTGAAATAGTGTTCCTTGAGAGGGAACGAACGAGATGACATTTCTGATAGAATTTCATCCATTTTTTCATTGAACGGAGATGGTCGTTGATTTCCGTTATCTTTGGAGCTTTGCATCACGTTCTGTTATTTCCCGGCTGGAATCAGACTTCAGCTACACGTTATTTCATTAGTAAATAATCATTATTATTAATTGAGATCTTCATCAATATGGGTGAATAGTCAGAGGTGCCAACAATCTGACAGGCATTGTCCTTAACTATGGCTGAAACACTAGTAGGAACTGGATCCGGTCAATTACGAGCATGCTGAGTGACACTTATCAGCTAGAAACAATTGCAAAAATTCACATCCTGAGATTGCGCCATCCTGCGCCGATCCCCTAATCATCTCGACAGTCACAACCTCCAGAACTGAATTCGTATCTTATCACTTTTTTTTATGACATCTGCTCTTTAACCATTACAGGCTTTTTTTTTGTCATGTTAATGATGTAGGTTTAAGTTAACTAAAAATTGTGTACTTCATCCTTACAAGAGAAAGTTCTGAGTTCATCACCCTTTTGAAAAATCTTGTCTTACTTCAACAACTTCCGTCATTGCGATTTCATCCCGCTGTCTGTCTTGATACCTGCAGTTTTCTCCAGCTTTGAATATTCACTCTTAACGCCCTCTCTTTGTACTCTTTTGTTAGTTTTATTACCTTTCCAGTATTGTCATCTCTCAAGGTTAACGTGGCGATTATATCCTTTAAAGTTAACACGAATACAAACCCGGAGTATTTCTCAACACAAAAGTATTGACATCAGTTTTTTTTTTTTAGGTCCTTTTGGGAATATTCCCTGGTTTAATCCGATTTCTATGAATTATAGATTTAAAGGTACCCAAATGACTACATTATTTTCTAAAAATATCTTTAGCAAAATTGTTGCAAATTTTTTCCATCCTGAAAATGAAAAGCTTCCTTTGTGAATCGCAAGTCAGCGTTCCAAAAGGCTCCTCATCCTTTTGGATTCTTCTTCTTATCTTCCGTTATTTGGTTCCCTCTTTTCCAGACCTCAGTTAGTTACATTTTTGGTCACTCAGCGGAGGTTGGCCGTAAGTTCTGGAGAGGTCTACTTTGCTCACAGCGTTATTTCCTCTCTTTTATTCCATGCATGTTACTCACACATCACTTCCATTCCATTTCCCGTGGTGTGACTCTCACTTCTGATCTTCAAGTCTTTTCGCTCTTCTCGAACATCACTGCGCTGGGTTTGGTTCCTACAGGCCACTTCTTCCTTGGAATCTGGATTCACCTTTTCAGTTGATGACCAGATAATCAATATCTCTATCTATCTACATTATAATAATATATATATATATATATATATATATATATATATATATATATAAAATATATATATATATATATATATATATATATATATATATATATATATATAAATATATATATATATATATATATATATATATATATATATATATATATTATATTTATATATGTAATGTAGATAGATAGATAGATAGGTAGATATATGTGCGTGTCGTTTTTTCTTTTTACTTCAGTTAGTTGTAGTCAGTGTGAAAAGAGTGAACGTGAAAAAATTCTTCTCAAATGGCGAAAGGAGCGTAAACATCATGTCGACGTCGGGGTAGTAACCAAAACAGAAAACCGAATTTTATCTCCAAATAAAGTTTTTTTTTTTTTTTCGAGTGGGACTGATGGAGGATTTTGATAGTGGAGCAGAGTCCTGAAGAGTTCCTAAAGTTAGAAAGTAATTAAAAAAATATTTTGTACGACACCGTATGATCCTGATCACTCATTTAAAACGACAAAGGAAGGAAAAAATGAGTTGCTGTGCTTTCATTACAATTTGCGTAGATGAGCATATGATGCTTTCGCTCAAGCAATGTGTGCAAAATGGACAGCTTTATGGAAAGTTGACATTATTGCCATCATCATAATTAAAATGATCTTTATTTATTAAGTGCAGAAGAGATGAGTCTCATAAGCCAGAGAGCGTCAGGTAATTTGTTCTTGGGTGGTGAGGCCTGTCTTCCGCGCCACGCCATGACTATTAGCAGCCTCGCTATCACAAGCATCATCATCAGCCAGCATTCCAGACCTCTTCATAACGTCCATATTACATTAACTCCATTATTAGATAACGTTATGGCCATTATTGGATAGTCAATACCTCTTTAAAGCTGATCAAGAACAGATGCTTGTGATATTGACGGATAGGCTATTAGCCCTCCGATAATGATCCCTCCCTCACTCACTCACTCACTCGCTCGCTCGCTCGCTCGCTCAACCTCCCGCCATCCATCGGAAACCTTTCCGTCCTTTCCGTCCAGTGACATCCTATTGATTTGCCTTCTTCGAGACCGTTTGTTTCCTGCGGGGCACCGGAGCACTCTTTCCGTTTCACATGCCCGGCGTCCAGTGGAAAGCTTTTCGTCAGGAACCCAGCATCCAGAGAGAGATAGGGAGAGAGAGAGAGAGATCTAAAGAAAGAAAGAATAAAGTCGGAATCCTCAGGATCGGGACGCAGGGAAGCTGACCAACCAACCAATCAGCTGATACACGGCACGCGACGAGAGGGGACCTATATGGGCGGGTCATTAGCCGAGAATTCTCAAATGAACTTTCCCTAAGGTTACCCTTCCGAGCTTTCCTTTTCCTTCATCCCACTTTGATTGTTTTCATTTTGTCATTTTGCCAACTTCCGATTCTTCGACCTTCGTCCCTTTCTATTGGTCGAGATCATCCCTGGAATTCGGCTTCTTTCCTTTCGTCATGACAGCCACCTCGAATAGAAGCCTCTGTTTCATGTCCTTACAGCTTTACTATTATTGCTCTTATTACCCTCATTATTATCACTACTGCAAATTAACAAAGAAATTCATATCTGTCTTCATTATCTGTAGTATAAAGAACAGATAATTTCGTACAAAACAGCGAAAAGGAAGAAGAAGAGACCGGATTGGCTATCGTATAATTAAGTGAGCTTAACAATGTAGAGTTGAGAGAGAGAGAGAGAGAGAGAGAGAGAGAGAGAGAGAGAGAGAGAGAGAGAGAGAGAGAGAGAGAGAGAGAGAGAAATGCTTAATATAAAAGCAAAAATATAGCACACGGATTCATTCTCAAAACGATGAACCTTAACATTGCTCTTCCCACTATCTTTTGTTCAGGCAAAGAGAAGAAGAGGAAAGACAAGGAAGGGGCTCCTTGTTTGTGTCTGTTTTGCTTGGCATGGTCACCATGGCAGCGACGAAGCTCTTGTCATATATAAAGCTGGGAGGAAGTTTCACCTGCTCCCCATTCGCTCCTCCGGCACCAATCACAGGTATGGTTAGCATCTTATGGCTAGTAGCACAATAGCAGTTGGGCAAACGATAAAAAAGCTTTTGTGTGATATATATATATATATATATATATATATATATATATATATATATATATATATGTGTGTGTGTGTGTGTGTGTATGTGCGTATATATATATATATATATATATATATATATATATATATATATATATATATATATATATATATATATATATATTATATATACATACATGTGTGTGTGTGTGTATGTGTGTATAGGTAGATAGATAGATTTATAAAGCACACATACACTTATACAACTGAAGGCATTGCTAGTCATGAAGGTTATTTTTTTTTTTAAAGTTACTACAGTGTTAATTATTTTGTGGTGGATATTTTCCAATTTTTTTGCAATGTTTCCTTCCCTCGGGTGATGCTTGAAAAGAACAAACTTCATGATATTTGAACCCGTTTAAGATTTCACATATTCATAGGCCAGTTTCTTTGATCTTTTTTGGAATAATTATCTGATTCAGTGAAATCCAGGCAGTGATGTGTGTTGGACACTGAGGAAGGCGCATAATTCAAATTGTGATCACTGACTGGCACTCATGCGAGGTCAGTCGTCCACATGACCAGCCATACGCTTCTCTCTCTCTCTCTCTCTCTCTCTCTCTCTTTCTCTCTCTCTCTCTCTCTCTCTCTCTCTCTCTCTCTCCCCGGGCATCTTTGGCTTGAGAGCATAGCAAGGTCATAGTAAGGGATTCTTCTGTTTTGTATCTCATCTTTTATTCGCTGATTTTGAAATTTCCTCTTTTTTTTTTATTCCTTGCCTAACGCTGTATTTTTCTCTGCCTGTCTACCTGACTGACTTTGTTTTTATTTTACCACAGGTTACGGTGAGGGATATCTTTGGTTATTTGCAAGTGCTTGAAAATCTGTGTTGAAGATCATTTATATTCAGAACGAATTTGATCGCTGGGTTTTATTGAGAACTAAAATGACACTGACTGTGACGAGATAGTACATTCTTGCCTGTATGTGAAAGATATTGGTCCCTTGCAAAAGAAGTACAATTTGCGACCTTCTGCCGGGGCCTTCTGCAAATGACATCTTGGTGTGTGTTGTATTGTAGACGTCTTCACAGAGTTGTAATGGTTCTCATAACACCAGAGTTTGTTCTAGAAAGTTGTCATTCATAGTCCATGTTGGTTATCTGGTCATTCTGTCTATAAGGGGTTGTTCCACCTTACCAAGTATGACATCAGGTTTAGGCAGCTGAAAAATCTGAATATCTCTCTTGAACGTTGGAGTCAAAGACCAGTCCTTCTGGCTCGGAATCTTTTTAAGGCATTCATCCTTAAAGGCCACTATGCTGTCCCCTTTGTACCTTTTTCTCGGTGATCCTCATGACGGGCAATACAGTAATTTGGATAATGAATATCTCATTTTTTCTACAGATACTCTGTTATTTGTTTATGCAGAGACGATATCCGTTATTGGTTTGGAGTTGCCGGATCTCGTCTGGTGTTTTTTGACAGAATTTCAGTTACTGCAGTGGTTAAGTTAATTGTATCTTAGTTTAACCAGACCACTGAGCTGATTAACAGCTCTCCTAGAGGGGGCTGGCCCGAAGGATTAGATTTATTTGAGGTGGCAAAGACCCAACTGGTTACCCAGCAACGGGACCTACAGCTTATTGAGGAATCCGAACCACATTATAGCGAGAAATGAATTTCTATCAGCAGAAATAAATTCCTCAATTCTTCACTGGCCGGTCAGAGAGTCGAACGCTGGGCCAACAGCGTGCTAGCCGAGAGCTCTAACCACCCCTCCAATGAAGAACTGCAGTGGTGAAGGCCATTTTCACGTCATGTGACTCGCCCAAGCATTAGAAATATTCCACCCAACATTCAACATTTTGTAGGACTGAAACAAGTAATGAAGAAATGAAAACAGTTTAACATCAAGGAAGAAAACAATAGATGATGGCTCTGAAGACGGCCCTCGCTAAGCTCTCCACTCGGGCACAGAGAAAGCGACCTCAACAATGGCCAGACCAGAGAGTTTCCCTCAAGTCGTAAGGTTCACAGGAACTGGAATTTCAATTCATTTCCTTCCTCACTCTCCACGGATCTCACTCCATCGGAGACATTGGCTCAACCACTCATTGCCTGAGAAAATGGCTGCACAGCGCAGCGCATGTGTGGTTTATTTTTGCATTAACTGGAATGAGTTTAGTTTAAAACGTCTCTTCCGTTAGTGACATACGTAGGAACACAAGAAAACAAAGTAATAGAAAACATCCAGAGCACGATAACCAGTATGCAAGCACCTCTAATATATATATATATATATATATATATATATATATATATATATATATATATATATATATATATATATATATATATATATATATCATGTTTGCTCGGGTTACTTCAAGAAATCCTAATAAATTTGGAATATGAATGTCCAATGGGATTATGCAACTTCATGCACATTAGATACATTATATATATATATATATATATATATATATATATATATATATATATATATATATATATATATATATAGTTACTTGGTGTTTATATTCAAAATCAAGCCATCTGCTCTGAAAGGCAGTGGCTGCACTACAATGTAAATATCATACAGTAACTATCACCTTGTGCCTGAAAGAGCTACATTGTTGGTGAGCCCTCTTGCAGGAACCTTCCCCAGCATTGGCAATTTGCAGACCTGCACAGAATGCTCAACAACAGATGGTCAAAGCTGATGTCATCCCTGTGTTTTCTTGAATATCAAGCCTTTCAATACGAACACACTTCTCCCTCTCGTCTTTCCTGCCAACACTTCCAAATCATGCAGTACGTTCACCAACCTGACATCTCCAGTTATTTCCACATGACTATACCATTTCAAAAGAAACTGAACAATCGTTGTTCCTTCTCTAAACTTTTTACCACAGCTCCAATGTACTCTACAATTCTTACCTTTTCAACACCTGTTTCTCCATATTAAGTGCACAAACAGTGTATCTCAACAGATTAGATTTTGTTTATTTCATCTGTGCCTAAATTTACACTTCACTTCCACCAGGGAGAATTTCGTATGTCTAGGCATTCTAACTCTCCAGTCCTTTGCATGCACCCTGCTACCTTCCCAGTTTTGTACCTATTCTGTAACTCACGTCTTCTCCTACCCTTACCCTACCATTCTCCATGGTTTTTACCCCTCATGATTCTCTCACCATCTATATCAACATTCATTGCTCCAAATTCCTGGTCTCTGTGCGTTATCACAACCTTCTTCCTGCTCCTCCTTCTTCTTCCAAATGCTTTCGGATTCTTCCACCAATTTCTGCGGTTTTACTTCTCTATCCCGGACCAATGTATCATCTGCAAAGATATGCCAGTCCGCATTCCATTCTATTTATATTTTCTCATCCTGCTACTTTGCACCAACATCTGATGTCCTTTATCTGAATTCTCACATCACTCTATCCATTCAAATAACCATGGAGATACACTGCATCCTAGGACTGCTTCAACAAACCAGTCATCCTTCTTTCGACATATTCCTTCATTTACCACAGATCATCCTCCAATGTAATCCACGTCCTCAATACATTTCACAATGTATTTCCACAAGTTCTATCCTGTGCTTGTTTTTTAGGTCCAAGCACTCTACACAGCTTTTTCCTCTGCTTTCAAGCTCTTCGTATAACTGTTTCATAATAAACAATTAATCTACACTGCCTCTTCCTCATCTAAACTCATTCTGCTGCTCCATTTTCAATCCTTCTGTTGCCTGACATACTTTCTTAATCAAAATTCTATTATATGCCCTCCCAAGTATATAAAGTAATGTTATACTCCTTTAAATCTTACAGTATTCTCTATCATTTTGTACTTTGAAACCTTTTCTCATCCAGACATACTTGAGAGCCTGGTTAACTATTCAGTCACACTGCCACCGCACCGCTATGCTGAAGCTTCTCATCCTTCGCATCATCTCATCAGCTCTAATTTGCTTTAACCAATGGATATAGCTTCACTGAGATACCATAATCCATGTCCTTGAGTAATTTCAGTTTATTTGATTTCCACATTTTATTTAGCCTGCTCATTGTTTGACTTTCCTTTCTAAGTCTTTCACTGAATTCCAACTCCAAAGAACCTGTACTGGATATCATTGTCCAAAGCATCTGAAAAATTCGACCTCACTAATCATTTCTCTAGTATTATTTCATCCCTTTGTGCACAATCTGTCCTCATTACTTATACTTTTCTTAGATTTATTTATAAGTCCCATCTCTCTCGATATATGATGCATTTTATTAAGCACCAGCGCATGTTTTAAGTCTTTCAAGTTTCCATCATTGTTCCAATGTAAAACTTCTTTCCATCTTCGACCACTTTTTCTTTGAGAAAAACAAAGCTATGGGAAGAGTAAATTGCGAAGGCGTGATAACATTCCTCTGTAGCACCCTACTATTTATTGCAAATTCACTTGGTAAGAACTTCAACATTAACATTACATCTACTTCCTTCGTTTATAATTTCAGTTAGCTTCACACATTTAAAGGAGCTGCGATAATAATGCAAGACCTTCCATAATATTAGTCTGTATGCGTTGCCAAAAGTCATCTGAAAATTCCATACATCACTCCACAATAAATATTAACATCAATATTTGGTCTGTGCAACTGCTTTCTTTTCTAAAATGAGCCTTTTCATCCCTTAAGAATTTCAAATCTATTTTGTCAGTCTACTGAGAAAATGAATACTGAAGATTTTAATTACAAGTGACGCATGTGCAAAGGCTCTGTAGTTATTGTATTTAGTCAGGTAAACTTTCTTAGGTTAAAGATTTATATAATTTCCAGTTCCCAACATGAGACGCTTTTTCCATATTCCATATTTTGTGAAACACTCTACAGTAGTTAGTGAACAAGGTGTCACTTCATTTGCAACTAAAATCATCTCTGAAGTGATTACATCATAACATGGTGTTCTCCATCTCCTGAGTGTCTATATTGTGATCCCACATCAAAAACTGTGGTTGCTGGCTAAGTTATTAGTACCTTAGCATTCTATTTAGACGCCGAGTGCTCGCGCCTTCCCGGGCAATGAAAAATCGTAGGCTTTCTACAACGGTCAGTTCAGGAAACCTGTCTGACATTCCTACGAGCACCCTTGAGCTATTGGAGAACTGAAGCCAAATAACTTTAACTTTGTATCAATCTAATTATCCCCTTCATACCTCTCATTTATGACCTCACAAAGGAGTTCTGTCCAGCACAATCTTTCTTCTTTGTTTGCTGTTATTATTGACCCCTCCCCTCGCTTTTGACATGAATAATTTCCTCTTTTCCTCTTCACCAGTAGATGTTTCATTCATTTTTCTATGAGACACTCAGACTCATCTGCCATTCCTGAATTTGCGGCTTTGTCAACATCATCGACCTGTTCGTCCAAACATTCTCTCTTGTGTCTTCTTTATTTAGCTTCACCTTTATCTAGACTTGAGTACTTAGCACGTTCTCCACTGCGTTCTTCATGGCCTTGAAATCTGGCTACAAGTACCTTTCGTTTTTCTATTCTTTTTTGTATGCCAGAACCAATCGGTCTTCCGTTTTGTTACTCCATATCCCAGTTCTTCTTTTCAGCAGATAGATTTACGTTCTTATGACAAAACAGTCCACACTGGTGGTCTACTGCTCCTCAGATAAGCTCTCTGGAACTGCAACTCTACTTTAATTGTAAAAGGTTCTCGAGCTTACAAAGAATAGAATGCAAATATACTAAAGATAAGGAAAAGTTTAGATATATATATATATATATATATATATATATATATATATATATATATATATATATGCATACATATACAGAATATATATGTATACACACACACACACACATATATATATATATATATATATATATATATATATATATATATATATATATATATATATATAGAAGACGGTGCAACATCTCAATATACACCTCATCCGTGGAATTGTAGGGAAATGCATTTTATTCGATGGCAACATATATATACCTGGGTATGATGCCTTTCCCTGTGATTCCCCCTGTTTGGGTATATATATATATATATATATATATATATATATATATATATATATATATATATATATATATATATATATATATATATATTATATATATATATATATTATATACATATATATATACATATATATTGTGTACATATATTTATATATATGTTGTACTCCAACATGATAATGGGAAAACAGAGGAAAAAAGGAAATTCAGGTCTTAATTTGTACCATGAAATTTTCCCTCCATAAGGCCTCTTTCTGGATATATAGTACATTTACATTAGAAGTACACTGTAGATTGTGCTTACATATAGTAGAGAAGAACATAACATGCATTATTCTCTCGTACTGGTTCATCAGACAGAATCTGATAAGGGTAAATAAGTATTTGTGGAAATATATACTCAAGTTGATGCATTACAAATTTATACTGATTTTTCATTACATGGAAAAAGAGACGGTCTCTCTTGAATAAATCAATACTAGCATGAAAGTGATCTTTTTCTCTTTTAATCGATCAAATTACTATTTCTGAATGAAATTTGTGTCTGATTATTGAATATGATGAAAACATGATCTGAAGGGCTACTGATGGCATTGTTTTTCTGGTCTTGGCAGCGCTGCCTGCACTCCACTCTGCTCTCCGCTTATTTTAGTTTTGCCGACTGTCCAATGCTCTACTCTACATAAAACTTCAATTCTCACCCAAGGAATCTTGTATACCGACTATCCAGTTGTCGTATATGGGACTGTTTCTTAATAAAGTTTGACTTGTAGAATCCGGATACGAAAAGGCAACAGTTATATTTAGTCATTAAAGTGGATGGCTAATACGATCAAGCAAGGCGTGTATTGTAATCAAAGTAGGCCTATATATATAGCCACTGGAGTGAAAAGATCTGTCGCCTGGTGAGAATAATTATCCGTCTGCGCCATGTAATGGAAATTTATGCTTAAGACTTACCCTTCATATGCATTCTATCTCATCGTAAAAAAAGAGAAAAAAAAATCAGGGCTCATAGAAAAATAGATCTTATATCTAAATGCTTTATTGGCGTATCACGAGAAGATATTGCTCTGATAATAAGAGTATTGTTATCTTTTAGATGTACTTTGAATTTGGAAATGTTATTCATTCTAATGACTTTGGCATCTAAGAAAACTAGTGTTATTTTCTTCCTTCTCAACTGAAAATTAAGTCAAGAATATCAGTTCATTCAAAAGTATTATTGTGTAACCGAGGTCCAGCTGAATTTTCCAAATACTAAAGCTGCTGTTTAAATAACGGAAGCATAGGATATTGCCTGGTAAAATGAAACTTGCAAGGCTACTTTCATACCATTCCATGTAAATGTTAGAAAGAACGGGTGAACGGCAATTTCCCATCTGCACACCAAATTCCTGCCTAAAATACTTTCCATTAAAACAGTCCAGTTAACTGTAAAATGATACTGACTGGTGAAATAAGAACATTTCTATCTTGTTCATATAAAAAATCTAGTCGTTATTAATAGTACACAGTAACACTTAAACAAGGTAGTTACATCGAAAATTATCTTAATTTCATTTTCCTTGATCTTACATTTTTGCAGTTTCTTAACAAAATAGACAGAATTCGTTATCAGTGAATTGGAAATTGTGCCAACTAACTAAAGGCTGCGAACATGAGATAGGGAATTTAGAAAAGTATGTGGCCCTACAAACTGTGCCGATTATAAGTCTTATAGGATAATTAGGTTTATAGGTCTTGACATTAGTGCAAATAGGGGAAACATGCGTTATATGAACGAAACTTGTTAATTAGATCTATGAAATACACTATTAACCATTTCAGCGAGGTTAGATACCAAAGGTTTATGTGTACTGACATCGCGTAACAAATCATTCACTTCACATCAATACACTTCATCTAGAATGACGCTAAGCTTGCTTGTCGGCTTTAGTGATATACAAATTATCATCTTCTTTTCAAGATTTTAAAGCTGCATGGAAACTTTTAGGAAAACAGATAAAAAGCGTTCGCTTGATGTTTATTTACTCTATAAACTTTGCAAAAAAGTGTTCGCTTGATGTTTATTTACTCTATAAACTTTGCTTTGTGCTATGCTCAAAACATTATATCCCTAGGTATTATTTTCCGCTCATTTTTCTTTTTGCACAAAGTTTTTAAAGCTATTTACAATGGAGTGTTTCTTTGTAGGGTTACTGAGCTTTGTACCCAACTCATCGCTGTCCTCTCATCTTCTTATAACGCAGGATGAAGACTGAAGACATTGGATTCATCACCTGTCATCTCTTTTCCTTGCTGAGGAGCTTGACAGCGACTCCAGTTTTCTCTTCCGCGTGGATCATTCTGCGCTCTCACTCTTCTCACATGATTGTTTGTACCAGGATTAATAGAGCGCTACTAATCAGGATTAATAGAGCTCCATTAATCCTGGCTTGTCCGTCCAGTTCAAAAGAGGGGCTGCCATTCCAGAGGTATGTATGAACATCCACCCCTCCCCCCCCGGTCAAGGGATTACAAATCAATTTCAGATCCAGACTTGGAAATATTTTCAAAATAAGTTTTAAATTCTCTCCCGTATTTTGCACTGTCAATGAAAGGTAGTGAAGCATAAAAAATAATTTTGGGACCATTAGGTATTGAGATCTTTGAGCGATATTTATTTATCGGCTACGTAGCCTACAGATGCAGTGATTCCTGCCTTCCTCTTCTCTGTGGCGATCTTCGGTGGTTTGCTTGTTTACTAGTCCGAGATGCATCCTCGGAAAGTATGTGGTTTCCGCTCAGACACTACTGAAGTTTGGATCGACTCAGTGGGCAGCTGGCCATAGAACTCTGAATTAAAAGGGGAAAAAATTCTCAACCACCAGAGAAGATACGTAGAGTGGAAAACAACGACTTCATTTAAAAACTTTGGAATTATAGCACATCTCCAGAGATCTCTTTTCTGATGGCTTTAGAATCGCTTTTAATAAAACAACCGGTACCAAAGCTAAATAACCAAAAATACTTATTTACCTCTTCTCATCGCCTAAAATCATTTATTTCTAAATCTTCACCCTAGATATTTTTGTATCTTTGTTCACTCTGTTTTTGACTCTTAAGGTAGATTGGGCGCCTTAGTTGATTTGATTTTTTTTATTAGTTAATTATAGAACTTTTGTTAACGCTTGCTTTTAAAAACATGTTTTGAACTCCTTAATTTCATAATTTAGTATTTTTTTTAAAGAATATTTCTCTAAGTGTTTTATGTATTTTGACAATTTGCACGATTTTCTCAATTGACTTTTAACCATGTGCTACTGTTTATGCTCCTTTTTGGCCTTGAAAATGGAATGAGCCCCAATAAACAAGAAAGATGGTCTTTGCTGATGTGCTTTACTGAGGACTTTGCTGTCAAATCTGGTGTATCCACCAGATTTGACAACCAGTTTTAATGCAACCTCGTAGTCATATGACATACATGTCATGCATACACTTTCTAACTGCATTCTCAGTCAACTACCTGTCCGTCCACAGGCCGAGACACAGGGAGCTGATCTGGCAGAATATAATTAGTTTACCCGAGACCCTGGTGTGTCCTTCACCACACAGTGATAGAATGATACAAAAAGCCACAATTGACAAAATTAGGCAATTAAGGTTTGGTTTTGCTCTCCCTCGAAAGCTCAAGATCACCCTCCATTAGCACAGTAGACCAAGCACGGGTCTCACATAAGCCCCTGGTAACTAATGGACACAATATGACCGTGGCCAACACTGTAAGGACCACCTTTCTGAATAAAAACTAACAAGGATAAGAAACTCGGAGGATGTCTCTGGATGAGCCTGCGAACACAAATCATTCAGCCTCCATCTGCCACCTTTCCCAGAAGGCAGATTTTGTTCTTGATGCAATCACAAGTGCCCCACACGTTGCCTCAACAAGCAGGACCAGAAGACCTACACCAATTCCTAAAGGGTGAATTTTCTACCCTTACCCTCTGCAAACAATGGGCCCTCAACCGACTGAATACACTTGTCATACAATGTTTGAAATAAGACTATCTAGCAGTTGTCTGTGCCTTTAAAATTTGTGAGACTAAAACTCTTGATAAAATATGAAAATATAAAATTTATTCAAAACTTGCAATCGGTGAATTTAATTTTGCTGATTGCAACTCGTAGATGTAGCTTGACACTAGTTGACAGGACATCTTTTCCTTGGAACAGCTCCTTGCTTCCAGCTGACACTAAACTCAAGTCCTTTAAACTGTATTCTTCCTTCTGCTTGAGACAACGTTGGGGGACATCAGCTTTTTTTTTTTTTTTTTTTTTTGCCTTCTGTCTGTCTGCTCTCACTGCTCACCTCCTTAGCCATTATACAGTATACAGTGGCCTGAATTCTCGATGATTCTGGTATACGATTGCTTAAACTGGAATCATTGAATGGACATGACTTAATTTTGATCATCCTGGGCAGTCTGAAATATCTTAAGAGAAACTTAGAATCAAGTGTAATATATATATATATATATATATATATATATATATATATATATATATATATATATATATATATATATATATATATATATATATATATATATATATATAGAAATACCAACATGTGTGTGTGTGTGTTTTGCTACCCCTCGACTTACCATGAATTTTCTTTAGAATCTGTCTTTCTTTACGATCAGCACACTTTTACTCTTGCTTTGCTCATTTTCCTAGATTTTAATGCTAACAATATTTTTGTCTCGCAATTATTCAGTCATTTGCCTTTTATTGGGGGGGGGGGGGCGTTGCTATGGGATGTGGACTGGGAACCTGTGGTATTATCAAATGGGTCTTTAAACTCTATATATAAGCTTCATGTCCCGCTTCTTGCTGTTTCAGATTCCTTGAAAACCGTCGTTGTAGGATGTTAAAGCTTTACCAATGGCGGCTGCAGACTAAATATATCACAATTTCTTTTTACTTCATTGCATGTTCGGTGGCATTACACTAACTTTCCGATGTTTGGATTTCTCATTATATATGACATTACTTAAAAACTGAAATGAAAATTAAGTTCAGAAAGAGAAAGCAAACCGAGAAAAAATTCTAATGATTTGGCCAGGTTCGGAATTGACTGGACTGGTTTCTGGGCGTCGTCAGTCAGATAGACTGACACATTTCTTGTCATCATGAGCAAATGGGTAGACATGACATTCGCATTCATATTTTTGTTCAGATTTGGAAGTGGAGAAAAAGAAACGAGTTCCTGTGATGCACAATTGAATACCAAAGTGGAATTACGTAGTTGAAGCGATATGGTAAGAAGCTACCCGGGTGAGTTTATTAATCTGCAGAGATACCGTAGTAAGGATCTTGGCGTGAAAGGTTATTGGAAACTCTCGGTTTTGAAAGTCAGTTTGATAAGCAAAAGCCTATCACTATTTTGAAATGTCACTGCCTATCATCATATTGGGCACAGAGGCTGAGTACACGTTACGCAAACTTCCAAATAGAAGTCTGGTTTTTCAAGATATTTTCAGAAGAGAAACTCTACAGAAAGGTCCAAGGAGAAGGGACGCATCTCACTCGTAAAGTAAAAGCTACCTTCTCCTTTGGACGCCACTGACGTTACAAATCTCAGTTACTGGCATTTGCCTGTTAACCTATATCAGCAAAAGTTCATTGTTTCATCTGCTCATTTTCAGGTACGGCGAACATATGGCATTAAGATACTGGGTGGAAGGATGAAGCAGATGACAGCCATCATCTCACTCGGGAAACCTTCCAGGAAGTACATCGTTTCCGGCACTGATTGTCCAAACGCAATTCTTGTGTTTTTTGGTCAAGGACTGTGTATGGACATCTCTGCTTGAGGCAAGGCTGCGTCACATCCTCTGACATCAGCTCCATCGTTGGGAACACTATTTTCTTTATACATGCATACGTACATACATACATATACTGTATATATATAATTTATATATATATATATATATATATATATATATATATATATATATATATATATATATATATATATATATATATATATATGTGTGTGTGTGTGTGTGTGTGTGTTTGTGTATATATACACACATATATATAATACTAAAACTCTTAAATGTATGTGTTTGTTTGTTTGTTTGTTTGCACACTGGAACACACAATCAATTGTTAATTTAGCTGTGTCATCTTCCCTCCCCCTTCCCCTCCCCCTTCCCCTCCCCATTCCCTTCCCCTCCCCCTCCCCTCCCCTTCCCCTCCCCTTACCCTTCCTTTCCGGCCCACCTTCCCAATCCTATCCCCCCTCCCCCTTCCCCTTCCCATTCCCCCTACCTGCAGACTTTTGTTAACTATTATTAGCAGGATTAATTTAGTTGTCATGTTCAGTAGAATACGTGTTGCTGTTATCATTTATGTAAGGATTATTTGTAACTAATGTGGTATATAAAGTGGGCTACGGGTGGTCTAGGAAAGTATATGATGGAATGGTGTCAAGATGCCATGATGTGTATACAAAGGTATGGAAATGCTACTTTTTTCCATCACAATAAAAAAAAGTGACTCAACGGGGCACAGGTGGTCTAGGCAAGATATATGGTGGAACGGTGTCAAGATTCCATGATGTGTATATGAAGGTATGGAAATGCTACTTTTTTCGTCACAATGACATGCAACCCTAACTGGCCCGAAATTTTCAACATCAAGTACGGGTGGTCTAGTATTTCTAGTATATATATATATATATATATATATATATATATATATATATATATATATATATATGTGTGTGTGTGTGTGTGTGTGTGTGTGTGTGTGTGTGTGTGTATACAGTATAAATGTATGTACGTATTGTTACCTGAGGAGTGATTTGACGTCTACAGTCAGAAAGGGTAAACAGCTTGACACTATTGTTCTGCGTTTCTAACACTGAAAGAACTAAAATTTGATAACGAGAAAAGGATTATTTATAGTAAAAAATAAATACAGTCAACGAAAAACTGAAATAATACATTAAACTGTTCTGATAACAGGGTAGCATACGAATGAATTAGTTTCTAATCATCTTAAGGAATTATTCAAAAGGCCAATATATAGCCCAGACTTACTGATAAAAATAAATGATGCAATGTGATAAAAAAAAATACAGCTATTGGCTCCTCAAGTGATGGTAAATTGCAAATTAAGTCGGACGTGTCTCGGAACGGCCTCTTTCTTCTGGACAACCTGTGGGAGGGATAAGTAGGGTTTCAAGACCGATTAAAGAATCGCGAATTGAGTGATGCAGATTAACTTTAGTCGGATTAAAAGTCAGGGAGAAGTTTTGCAACGTAGCTAGTGACAGCCATGTTTATAAAAATTTGGTTTGACTATGGAGGGTTTTAAGATTACGTTACATGCAAGGATGGACAAAGAGAAGGGAGACTCAAGAAAAAAGGAAAGATTACTTATGGGTTCAACAAGTGGGCCAGGGCACCCTGCGCCTGGTGAGTGTCTAGAGGTTCCCTTTTATTCCACTGGCAAATGCGACGCAGCCTTTCCTTCTTTTTCTAGAACGAAGGATAGTAAGGTAAAGATTACCTAATTCTACCGGGACTTGTTGTTACAGATGAACTCTGTCGTTTACTTTCTGTATCTTTTACTTAGTAATAAGGCAGAAATCATGTTATCTTAATTTAGCTTACTTACTCTCTTTCCAGTGCAGAACCAGATCAAACTCTTACACTCTCTGGCGTCTTTCTTTCCAGTGGAGAACCAGATCAAACTCTTACACTCTCTGGCTTCTTTCTTTCCAGTGGCGAACTACATCACACTCTTACACTCTATGGCTTCTTTTTTCCAGTGAAGAACCAGATCATACTATTACACTCTCTGACTTATTTCCTTCCCGTGGAGAACCACATCATACTCTTACACTCTCTGATTTCTTTCTTTCCAGTGGAGAACCAAATCATTCTCTTAAATTCTTTGGCTTCTTTCTTGCCAGTGGAGAACAACATCATACTCTTACACTCCCTGATTTCCTTCTTTCCAGTGGAGAACCAAATCATTCTCTTAAATTCTTTGGCTTCTTTCTTTCCAGTGGAGAATCACATCACACTCTTACACTCTCTGACTTATTTCTTTCCAATGGAGAAACAGATCATACTCTTACACTCTCTGGCTTCTTTCTTCCCAGTGGAGAATAGAACATACTCTTACACACTCTGGCTTCCTTCTTTCCGGTGGAGAAACAGATCAAACGGTTACACTCTCTGGCTTCTTTCTTTCCAGTGGAAAACCAGATCATATTCTTACACTCTCTGGCTGCTTTCTTTCCAGTGGAGAGCCAGATCATACTCTTACACTCTCTGGCTTCTTTCTCTCCAATAGAGAACCATATCATACTCTTACACTCTTTGGCTTTTCTTATTCCAGTGGAGAACCAGATCAAACTCTTACACTCCAGACTTATTTCTTTCCAGTTGAGAAATTGATCATACTCTTACACTCTCTGGCTTCTTTCTTGCCAATGGAGAATCAGATCACACTCTTATACTCTCTGGCTTCTTTATTTCCAGATGAGAACCAGATCATACTATTACACTCTCTGGCCTTTCTCTTTCCAGTGGAGAACACATCATACTCTTACATTCTCTGGCGTCTTTTTTTCCAGTGGTGAACCAGATCAAACTCTTAAACTATCTATGGCTTCTTTCTTTCCGGTAGAGAACGAGATCAAACTCTTAAACTCTCTGGCTTCTTTCTTTCCAGTTAACAACCAAATCATACTCATACACTCTCTGGCATTTTTTTTTTCCAGCGAAGAACGAGATTATACTCTTAAACTTTTACTTCTCTCTTCCCAGTAGTGATCCAGATCATACTCTTACTCTTTATGGCTTCTTTCTTTCCAGTTGAGAACGAGATCTTACTCTAACATTCTCTGGCTTTTTTCTTGACAGTGGAGAACAACTCGTTCTCCTTCACTCTGTGGCTCCTTTTTTTTCCAGTGGAGAAGCAGATCATATTCTTACACTCTTTGGCTTGTTTCTTTCCATTGGAGAACCACATCGTACTCATACTCTCTCTAGATTCCTTTGTTCCAGGGGAGGACCAGAACATACACTTTATACTCTATGACTTCTTTCTTTCCAGTGGAAAACCAGACCATACTCTTACACTCTCTGGTTTCTTACTTTCCAGTGCAGAACCAAAACAGACTCTTACACTCTCTGGCTTCTTTCTTTCCAGGTGAGAACCAGATCAAACTCTTCCACACTCTGGCTTCTTTCTTTCCAGTGGAGAACCACATCATACTGGTACACTCTCTGACTTCTTTTTCAGTGGAAAAAAAGATCATACTCTTACACGCTCTGGCTTCTTTCTTTACAGTGGAAAACCAGTTCATACTCTTACACTCTCTCTTCTTTCTTTCCAGTGGAGAACCAAAATATACTCTTACACTCTCTGACCTCTTTCTTTCCAGTGGATAACAAGATCATGTTCTTACAATCTCCGGCTTCTTTCTTTTCAGTGGAGAACCAAAACAAACTCTTAAACTCTCTGACTTCTTATTTTCCAGTGGAGACCCATATCAAACTCTAATAATCTCTGGCTTCTTTCTTTAAAAGTGGAGAACCAGCTCATACTCTTACACTCTCTGGTTTCTTTCTTTCCAGTAGAATACCAGATCATACTCTTACACTCTCTGGCTTCTTTTATTCCAGTGGAGAAACAGATCAAAGTCTTACACTCCTGATTTATTTCTTTCCAGTGGAGAAACATATCATACTCTTACACTCTCTGGTTTCTTTCTTTCCAGTGGAGAACCAGAACATATTTGTACACTCTCTGGTTCCTTACTTGCCAGTGGAGAACCAGAGCATACTCTTGCAATCTCTGGCTTCTTTTTTTTTAATGCAGAACCAGATCACATTCTTACACTCTCTGGCTTCTTTCTTTCTTTCCAGTGGAGAACGAGATCATAATCTTCCACACTCTGGCTTCTTTCTTGCCAGGGGAGAACCAGAGGAGACTCTTACAGTCCTGAATTATTTCTTTCCAGTGGTGAAACAGATCATACTCTTAAACTCTCTGGTTTCTTTCTTGCCTGTGGAGAACCAGATCATACTATTATACTCTCTGCTTTCTTTATTTCCAGTGGAGGACTAGTACTTACTCTTACACTTCCTGTTTCTTTCTTGCCAGTGGAGAACCATATCATACTCTCACACTCTCGCTTCTTTCTTTCCAGTGGAGAATGAGATCGCACTCCTACACTCTCTGGCTTCTTTCATTCCAGTGAAGAACCAGATAATACTCTTACACTCTCTGGCTTCTTTCTTTCTAGTGGAGAATCAGATCATACTCTCTCACTCTCTAGCTTGTTTCTTTCAAGCGGAGAACGAGATCATACTCTTACACAATCTGGCTTCTTTCTTCACCGCAGGTTGCCAGATCATACTCTAACACTCTCTGATTTCTTTCTTTGCAGTGGAGAAGTAGATCATACTCATACACTCTCTGACTTTCTTCTTTCAAGTGGAGAACCAAAACATACTCTTACACTCTCTGGCTTCTTTCCTTCCAGTGGAGCACCAGATCATACTCTTACATTCTCTGGCTTCTTTCTTTCCAGTGGACAACCAGATCAAACTCTTACACTCTCTGGCTTCATTCCTTCCAGTGGAGAAGCAGACCATACTCATGCACTCTCTGGATTCTTTCTTGCCCATACTTTTATACTAACTGACTTCTTTCTTTCCTGTGGAGAACCAAAACATACTCTTACACTCTCTGACTTCTTTTTTTCCAGTGAATAACCAGATCATACTCTTACATTCCCTGGCTTCTTTTTTTCAAGTAGAGAACCAGATCATAAGCTTACATTCTCTGGCTTCTTTTTTCCAGTGGAGAATCAAATCATACTCTTTCACTCTCTGGCTTCTTTCTTTCCAGTGGAGAACCTACTCATACTCTTACACTCCCTGGCTTCTTTCTTGACAGTAGAAAACCATATCTTACTCATACGCTCTCTGGCTTCTTTTTTTCCAGTGGAAAACCAGATCATACTCTTACGCTTTCTGGCTGCTTTCTTTCCTGTGGAAAATCAGATCATACTCTTTCACCGCCTTGCTTATTTTTTTTCAATAAAGGACCAGCTCATACTCTTAGACTCTGACTTATTTCTTTCCAGTAGATAACCAGATCATACTCTTTCACTCTCTGACTTCTTTCTTTCCAGTGGGGAACAGGATCATATTCTTACACTCTCTGACTGCTTTCTTTCCGATTGGAGAACCAGAACATAGTTTTACACACTCTAGCTATTTTCTTGACAGAGGAGAACCAGATCATACTTTTACCATCTCTGACTTCTTTTTTCCAGTGGAGACCTTTTCATACGCTTACACTCTCTAGCTTATTTCTTTCAAGTGGGGACCCATAATATACTCTTACACTCTCTGACTTCTTTCTTTCTAGTGAAGAACCAGATCATACTCCCTATCTTCTTTCTTCCCATTGTAGAAAAAGATCTTACTCATACACTCTATGGCTTCTTTCTTTCAAGAGGAGAACCAGATCACTTTCTTTCCAATGGAGAACCAAATCACACTCTTACACTATCTGACTTCTTTCCTTCCAGTGGAGTACCAGATCATTCTCTTACACTCTCTTGTTTCTTTCTTTTCAGTGGAGAACCAGACCATATTCTTACACTCTCTGGCTTCTTTGTTTTTAATGGAGAACCAGATCATACTGTTACATTTTCTTGTTTCTTTCTTTCAACTGGAGAGCCAGATCATACTCTCAAACTCTCTGACTTCTTTCTTTCCAGTGGAGAACCAGACCATACTCTTGGACTCTGTGACTTCTTTCTTTCCAGTAGAGAACCAGATGATTCTCTTACACTCTCTGGCTTCCTTCTTTGCTGTGAAGAACCAGCTCACACTCTTACACTCTCTGATATCTTTCTTTCCAGTGGGGAACAGGATCATATTCTTGCACTCTGACTTCCTTCTTTCCGATTGGAGAACCAGAACATAGTTTTACACACTCTAGTTATTTTCTTGACAGAGGAGAACCAGATCATACTTTTACTATCTCTGACTTCTTTTTTCCAGTGGAGACCTTTTCATACTCTTACACTCTCTGGCTTATTTCTTTCAAGTGGGGACCCATAATATACTCCTACACTCTCTGACTTCTTGCTTTCTAGTGAAGAACCAGATCATACTCCCTATCTTCTTTCTTCCCATTGTAGAAAAAGATCATACTCATACACTCTATGGCTTCTTTCTTTCAAGAGGAGAACCAGGTCACTTTCTTTCCAATGGAAAACCAAATCACACTCTTTCACTATCTGACTTCTTTCCTTCCAGTGGAGAACCAGATCATTCTCTTACACTCTCTTGTTTCTTTCTTTTCAGTGGAGAACCAGACCATACTCTTACACTCTCTGGCTTCTTTGTTTTTAATGGAGAACCAGATCAAACTGTTACATTTTTTGTTTCTTTCTTTCAACTGGAGAACCAGATCATAATCTCAAACTCTCTGACTTCTTTCTTTCCAGTGGAGTACCAGACCATACTCTTGGACTCTGTGACTTCTTTCTTTCCAGTAGAGAACCATATCATACTCTTACACTCTTTGGCTTTTCTTGTTCCAGTGGAGAACCAGATCAAACTGTGGAGAACCAGTTGATACTCTTAAGCTCTCTAACCTCTTACTCTCCAGTGGAGAACCAAATCATACTCTTACACTCTCTGACTTCTTTCTTTCCAGTGGAGAACCAGATCATACTCTTGCACTCTTTGGCTTCTTTCTTTCCAATAGAGAACCATATCATACTCTTACACTCTTTGGCTTTTCTTGTTCCAGTGGAGAACCAGATCAAACTCTTACACTCCAGACTTATTTCTTTCCAGTTGAGAAATTGATCATACTCTTACACTCTCTGGCTTCTTTCTTGCCAATGGAGAATCAGATCATACTCTTATACTCTCTGGCTTCTTTATTTCCAGATGAGAACCAGATCACACTATTACACTCTCTGGTTTCTTTCTTTCCAGTGGAGAACCACATCATACTCTTACATTCTCTGACATCTTTTTCTTTTCCAGTGGTGAACCAGATCAAACTCTTAAATTATCTATGACTTCTTTCTTTCCAGTAGAGAACCAGATCAAACTCTTAAACTCTCTGACTTCTTTCTTTTCAGTTAACAACCAGATCATACTCTTACACTCTCTGGCTTCTTTTTTTTTCAGTGAAGAACGAGATAATACTCTTAAACTCTCTGACTTCTCTCTTTCCAGTAGAGATCCAGATCATACTCTTACTCTCTGTGGTTTCTTTCTTTCCAGTTGAGAACGAGATCTTACTCTAACATTCTCCGGCTTTCTTATTAACAGTGGAGAACAAATCATACTCCTTTACTCTATGGCTCCTTTTTTTTCCAGTGGAGAACCAAATCATATTCTTACATTCTTTGGCTTATTTCTTTCCATTGAAGAACCAGATTGTACTCCGACTCTCTCTAGATTCCTTCGTTCCAGTGGAGAACCAGATCATACTCTTACACTCTCTGACTTCTTTTTTTATAGTGGAGTAACAGATCATACTCTTATTATACTCTATGACTTCTTTCTTTCCAGTGGAGAACCAGACCATACTCTTACACTCTCTGGTTTCTTTCTTTCCAGTGCAGAACCAAAACAGACTCTTGCACTCTCTGGCTTATTTCTTTCCAGGTGAGAATCAGATCCAACTCTTCCACTTTCTGGCTTCTTTCTTTCCAGTGGAGAACCACATCATACTGGTACACTCTCTGGCTTCTATTTCTCCAATGGAAAACCAGATCATACTCTTACACGCTCTGGCTTCTTTCTTTGCAGTGGCGAACCAGTTAATACTCTTACACTCCTGCTTCTTTCTTTCCAGTGGAGAACCAAAATATGCTCTTACACTTTCTGATTTCTTTCTTTCCCGTGGATAACAAGATCATGTTCTTACAATCTCTGGCTTCTTTCTTTTCAGTGGAGAACCAAAACATACTCTTAAACTCTCTGACTTCTTTTTTTCCAGTGGAAACCCAGATCAAACTCTAATAATATCTTGCTTTTTTTTTTAGAAGTGGAGAACCAGATCATACTCTTACACTCTCTGGTTTCTTTCTTTCCAGTATAATACCAGATCATACTCTTACACTCTCTGGCTTCTTTTATTCCAGTGGAGAACCAGATCAAACTCTTACTCTCCTGATTTATTTCTTTCCAGTGGAGAAACATATCATACTCTTACACTCTCTGGCTTCTATCTTGCCAGTGGAGAAACAGATCATACTCTTACACTCTCTGGTTTCTTTCTTTCCAGTGGAGAACCAGAACATACTCTTACACTCTCTGGCTCCTTACTTGCCAGTGGAGAACCAGGTCATACTCTTACAATCTCTGGCTTCTTTTTTTTCAATGCAGAACCAGATCACATTCTTACACTCTCTGGCTTCTTTCTTTCTTTCCAGTGGAGAACGAGATCATATTCTTACACACTCTGGCTTCCTTCTTGCCAGGGGAGAACCAGAGCAGACTCTTACATTCCTGAATTATTTCTTTCCATTGGTGAAACAGATCATACTCTTAAACTCTCTGGCTTCTTTCTTGCCTGTGGAGAACCAGATCATACTATTATACTCTCTGCTTTCTTTATTTCCAGTTGAGAACTAGTACCTACTCTTACACTTCCTGTTTCTTTCTTGCCAGCGGAGAACCAGATCATACTCTTACACTCTCTCGCTTCTTTCTTTCCAGTGGAGAATGAGATCACACTCTTATGCTCTCTGGCTTCTTTCATTCCAGTGAAGAACCAGATAATACTCTTACACTCTCTGGCTTCTTTCTTTCTAGTGGAGAATCAGATCATACTCTTACACTCTCTAACTTGTTTCTTACAAGCGGAGAACCAGATCATACTCTTACACTATCTGGCCTTTTCTTCCCAGCAGGGAGCCAGATCATATTCTAAAACTCTCTGATTTTTTTCTTTCCAGTGGAGAAGTAGATCATACTCATACACTCTGACTTTCTTCTTTCAAGTGGAGAACCAAAACACTCTTACACCCTTTGGCTTCTTTCCTTCCAGTGGAGCACCAGATCATACTCTTACATTCTCTGGCTTCTTTCTTTCCAGTGGGGAACAGGATCATATTCTTACACTCTCTGACTGCTTTCTTTCTGATTGGAGAACCAGAACATAGTTTTACACACTAGCTATTTTCTTAACAGAGGAAAACCAGATCATACTTTTACCATCTCTGACTTCTTTTTTCCAGTGGAGACCTTTTCATACTCTTACACTCTCTGGCTTATTTCTTTCAAGGGTGGACCCATAATATACTCTTACACTCTCTGACTTCTTTTTTTCTAGTGAAGAACCAGATCATACTCCCTATCTTCTTTCTTCCCATTGTAGAAAAAAGATCGTACTCATACATTCTATGGCTTCTTTCTTTCAAGAGTAGAACCAGATCACTTTCTTTCCAATGGAAAACCAAATCACACTCTTACACTATCTGACTTCTTTCCTTCCAGTGAAGAACCAGATCATTCTCTTACACTCTCTTATTTCTTTCTTTTCAGTGGGGAACTAGACCATACTCTTACACTCTCTGGCTTCTTTGTTTTTAATGGAGAACCAGATCATACTTTTACATTTTCTTGTTTCTTTCTTTCAACCGGAGAACCAGATCATACTCTCAAACTCTCTGACTTCTTTCTTTCCAGTGGAGAACCAGACCATACTCTTGGAATCTGTGACTTCTTTCTTTCCAGTAGAGAACCAGGTGATTCTCTTACACTCTCTGGCTTCCTTCTTTCGTGTGAAGAACCAGTTGATACTCTTAAACTCTCTAACCTCTTACTCTCCAGTGGAGAACCAAATCATACTCTTACAACCTCTGACTTCTTTCTTTCCAGTGGAGAACCAGATCTTACTCTTGCACTCTTTGGCTTCTTTCTTTCCAATAGAGAACCATAGCATACTCTTACACTCTCTGGCTTTTCTTATTCCAGTGGAGAACCAGATCAAACTCTTACACTCCAGACTTATTTCTTTCCAGTTGAGAAATTGATCATACTCTTACACTCTTTGGCTTCTTTCTTGCCAATGGAGAATCAGATCATGCTCGTATACTCTGGCTTCTTTATTTCCAGATGAGAACCAGATCACACTATTACACTCTCTGGCTTCTTTCTTTCCAGTGGAGAACCACATCATACTCTTACATTCTCTGACGTCTTTTTTTTCCAGTGGTGAACCAGATCAAACTCTTAGACTATCTATGACTTCTTTCTTTCTAGTAGAGAACCAGATCAAATTTTTAAACTCTCTGACTTCTTTCTTTTCAGTTAACAACCAGATCATACTCTTACACTCTCAGGCTTCTTTTTTTTCAGTGAAGAACGAAATAATACTCTTAAACTCTCTGACTTCTCTCTTTCCAGTAGAGATCCAGATCATACTCTTACTCTCTGTGGTTTCTTTCTTTCCAGTTGAGAACGAGATCTTACTCTAACATTCTCCGGCTTTCTTCTTGACAGTGGAGAACAAATCATACTCCGTCACTCTATGGCTCCTTTTTTTCCAGTGGAGAACCAGATCATATTCTTACACTCTTTGGCTTATTTCTTTCCATTGAAGAATCAGATCGTACTCCGACTCTCTCTAGATTCCTTCGTTCCAGTGGAGAACCAGATCATACTCTTACACTCTCTGACTTCTTTTTTTACAGTGGAGTAACAGATCATACTCTTATTATACTCTATGACTTCTTTCTTTCCAATGGAGAACCAGACCATACTCTTCCACTCTCTGGTTTCTTTCTTTCCAGTGCAGAACCAAAACAGACTCTTGCACTCTCTGGCTTATTTCTTTCAAGGTGAGAATCAGATCCAACTCTTCCACTCTCTGGCTTCTTTCTTTCCAGTGGAGAACCACATCATACTGGTACACTCTCTGGCTTCTATTTCTCCAATGGAAAACCAGATCATACTCTTACACGCTCTGGCTTCTTTCTTTACAGTGGCGAACCAGTTAATACTCTCACACTCCTGCTTCTTTCTTTCCAGTGGAGAACCAAAATATGCTCTCACATTCTCTGATTTCTTTCTTTCCCGTGGATAACAAGATCATGTTCTTACAATCTCTGGCTTCTTTCTTTTCAGTGGAGAACCAAAACATACTCTTAAATTCTCTGACTTCTTTTTTTCCAGTGGAAACCCAGATCAAACTCTAATAATATCTTGCTTCTTTTTTTTGAAGTGGAGAACCAGATCATACTCTTACATTCTCTGGTTTCTTTCTTTCCAGCAGAATGCCAGATCATACCCTTACACTCTCTGGCTTCTTTTATTCCAGTGGAGAACCAGATCAAACTCTTACACTTCTGATTTATTTCTTTCCAGTGGAGAAACATATCATACTCTTACTCTCTGGCTTCTATCTTGCCAGTGGAGAAACAGATCATATTCTTACACTCTCTGGTTTCTTTCTTTCCAGTGGAGAACCAGAACATACTCTTACACTCTCTGGCTCCTTACTTGCCAGTGGAGAACCAGGTCATACTCTTACAATCTCTGGCTTTTTTTTTTTTCAATGCAGAACCAGATCACATTCTTACACTCTCTGTCTTCTTTCTTTCTTTCCATTGGAGAACGAGATCATAATCTTACACACTCTGGCTTCCTTCTTGCCAGGGGAGAACCAGAGCAGACTCTTACACTCCTGAATTATTTCTTTCCATTGTTGAAACAGATCATACTCCAGTGGAGAACTAGTATCTACTCTTATACTTCCTGTTTCTTTCTTGCCAGTGGAGAACCAGATCATACTCTTACACTCTCTCGCTTCTTTCTTTCCAGTGGAGAATGAGATCACACTCTTACACTCTCTGGCTTCTTTCATTCCAGTGAAGAACCAGATAATACTCTTACAATCTCTGGCTTCTTTCTTTCTAGTGGAGAATCAGATCATACTCTTACACTCTCTAGCTTGTTTCTTTCAAGCGGAGAACCAGATCATACTCTTACACTATCTGGCTTCTTTCTTCCCAGCAGGGAGCCAGATCATATTCTAACACTCTCTGATTTCTTTCTTTCCAGTGGAGAAGTAGATCATACTCATACACTCTGACTTTCTTCTTTCAAGTGGAGAACCAAAACATACTCTTACACTCTCTGGCTTCTTTCCTTCCAGTGGACAACCAGATCAAACTCTTACACTCTCTGGCTTCATTCCTTCCAGTGGAGGAGCAGACCATACTCATGCACTCTCTGGATTCTTTCTTGCCCATACTCTTATACTAACTGACTTCTTTCTTCCCTGTGGAGAACCAGAACATATTCTTACACTCTATGGTTTCTTTCTTACCAGTTGAGAACCAAATCATATTCTTACACTCTCTAACTTCTTTTTTTCCAGCGAAGAACCAGATAATACTCTTACATTCTCCGACTTCTTTTTTTCCAGTAGAGAACCAGATCATAAGCTTACTCTCTGGCTTCTATCTTTCCAGTAGAGAATCAGATCATACTCTTACAATCTCTGGATTTTTTTTCCACTGAAGAACCAGAATGCTCTTACACTCTAACTTTTTTCCTGTAGAGAACCAGATCATACTTTTACACTTTCAGACTTCTTTCTTGCCATTGAAGAACCAGATAGTACTCTTTCACTCTCTGGCTTCTTTTTTTCCAGTGAAGAACGAGATCTTACTCTTACACTCTCTGACTTCTTTTTTTTCCAGTGGAGAACCAGATCATACTCTTTCATTCTCTCGGTTCTTTCTTTTCAGTGGAGAAAAAAATCATACTCTTACACTCCCTGGCTTCTTTCCTGACAGTAGAGAACTAGATCTTACTCTTACGCTCTCTGGCTACTTTCTTTCCAGTGGAAAGCCTGATCTTACTCTTACACTTTCTGGCTTCTTTCTTTCCTGTGGAAATCCAGATCATACTCTTTCATTGTCTTGCTTATTTTTTTCAGTAAAGGACCATCTCATACTCCTAGACTCTCCGACTTATTTCTTTCCAGTAGATAACCAGATCATACTTTTTCACTCTCTGACTTCTTTCTTTCCAGTGGAAAACCTGATCATACTCTTACACTCTCTGGCTCCCTTCTTTCCAGTGACGAACCAGCTCACACTCTTACGCTCTCTGACTTCTTTCTTTCCAGTGGGGAACAGGATCATATTCTTACACTCTGACTGCTTTCTTTCCGATTGGAGAACCAGAACATAGTTTTACACACTGGCTATTTTCTTGACAGAGGAGAACCAAATCATACTTTTACCATCTCTGACTTCTTTCTTTCCAGTGGAGAACCTTTCCATACTCTTACACCCTCTGGCTTATTTCTTTCAAGTGGAGACCCATAATATTCTCTTACACTCTCTGACTCCTTTCTTTTTAGTGAAGAACCAGATCACACTCCCTGTCTTCTTTCTTCCCATTGTAGAAAAAAGATCATACTCATACACTCTATGGCTTCTTTCTTTCAAGTGGGGAACCAGATCACTTTCTTTCCAATGGAGAACCAAATCACACTCTTACACTATCTGATTTCTTTCCTCCCAGTGGAGAACCAAATCATTCTCTTACACTCACTTATTTCTTTCTTTGCAGTGGAGAACCAGACCATACTCTTACACTCTCTGGCTTCTTTGTCTTAAATGGAGAACCATATCATACTGTTACATTCTGTTGTTTCTTTCTTTTAACTGGAGAACCAGATCATACTCTCAAACTCTCTGGCTTCCTTCTTTCCTGTGAAGAACCAGTTGATACTCTTAAACTCTCTGACCTCTTACTTTCCAGTGGAGAACCAAATCGTACTCTTACACTCTCTGACTTCTTTCTTTCCAGTGGAGAACCAGATCATACTCTTCCACTCTTTGATTTCTTTCTTTCCAGTTGAGAACTAGATCATACTCTTACACTCTCTGTCTTCTTTCTTTCCAGTGGAGAACCAGATCATACTCTTACACTCTTTGGCTTCTCTTTTTCAGGAAGAAAACCAAATTATACTCTTACACTCTCTTACTTCTTTCTTTCCAGTGGAGAACCTGATCATACTCTTACACTCTATGGCTTCTTTCTTTCCAGTGGAGAACCTGATCATCTTCTTACAATCTATAGCTTCTTTCTTTCAAGAGTAGAACCAAATCATACTCTTCCACTATCTGACTTCTTTATTTCCAATGAAGAACCAGATCATACTCTTACACTCTATGCTTCTTTTTTTCCCTAGGAGAACCAAATCATACTCTTCCACACTCTGACTTCTTTCTTTCCAGTGGAGAACGAGATCATTCTCTTACACTCTCTGGCTTGCCTTTTTTCCAGTGGAGAACCAGATCATGCCCTTACACTTACTGGTTTCTTTCTTTCCAGTGGCGAACCAGATCATACTCTTAAACTCTCTGGTTCCTCTCTTGCCAGTGGTGAACCACATCATACTCCTATACTCTCCGGATTCTTTCTTTCAGGTGGAGAACCAAAACATACTCTAACACTCTCTGGCTTCTTTCTTTACAGTGGAGAACCAAATCGTATTCATATACTTTCTGGCTTCTTTTTTCCAGTGAAGAACCATATCATAATTTTACACTCTCGGGCTTCTTTCTTTCCAATAGAGAACCAGATAATATTCTTACTCTTTCAGGGTTCTTTCTTTCCATTGGAGAACCAGATAATACTGTTACACTCCATGGCTTCTATTTTTCGAGTGAAGAACCAAATAATAATATTGCACTCTCTGGCTTCTTTCTTTACAGTGGAGAACCATATCATACTATTACACTCTCTGGCTTCTTTCTTGTTAGTGGAAAACCAGATCATATTCTGACACTCTCTGGCTTCTTTTTTTCCAGTGAAGACCCAAATCATACTCTTACACTCTGTGGCCTCCCCCTTTCCATTGGAGAACCAGATCATGCTCTAACACACTCTAGCTTCTTTACTCTCTGGCTTCTTTCTTGCCAGTGTTGAACCAGCTCATACTCTTATGCTAACTGACTTCTTTCATTCTCGTGAAGAACCAGAACATTCTCTTACACTGTATGGATTCTTTCTTGCCAGCTAAGAACCAAATCATAGTATTATACTCCGTGGCTTCTATTTTTCGAGTGAAGAACCAGATCATACTATTACCTCCCTGTCTTCTTTCATTCCAGAGGAAAACCACATCACACTATCACACCCTGGCTTTTTTCTTGCCAGTGGAGAACCAGACCATACTCTTACACCCTCTGACTTTTTTTCTAGTGATGACCCAGATCATAGTATTACACTTTCTGGCTTCTTTCTTCCCAGTGGAGAACCAGATCATATTCTGACACTTTCTGGCTTCTGTTTTCCAGCGAAGAACCAGGTCTTACTCTTTCACTCTCTGAATTCTTTCTTTCCAGTAGAGAACCAGGTCATTCTCTTACACTCTCTGGCTTCTTTCTTTACAGTGGAGAACAAAATCATACTCTAACATTCTCAGGCTTCTTTTTTTTTCCAATGGGGAACCAGCTCATACTCTTACATTCTCTATCTTCTTTCTTTCCAGTGGAGAACCAGATCATGCTCTTACTCTCCCTGGCTTTTTTTATTCCGGTGAAGAACCAGATCAAACTCTCTGGCTTCTTTCTTTCCATTGGAGAAACATATCATACTCTTACACTCTATGGATTCTTTCTTGCAAGTGGAAAACCAGATCATACTCTAACATTCTCGGGCTTCTTTTTTTGCAGCTCTTACTCTTACATTTTTTTTATCATCTTTCTTTCCAGTGGAGAACCAGATCATATTCTTGCACTCTCTGGCTTATTTTACTCCAGTGAAGAACACATCAAGCTCTCTGGCTTCTTTCTTTCCATTGGAGAACCAGAACATACTCTTACACTCTAAGGCTTCTTTCTTGCCAGTGGAAAACCAAATCATACTCTTACACTCCCTGGCTTCTTTATTTTTAGTGGAGAGGCAGATCATACCCGTACACTCTCAGTCTTTTTTTTTTTTTCAGGGAAGTATGAGATCATACTCTTACTCTCTCTCTAACTGCTTTCTTTCCAGTAGAGAACCAGATCATACTCTGACATTCTCAGGCTTCTTTCTTTCTAGTGGAGAACCAGCTTACACTCTTACACTCTCTGGCTTTTTTTCTTTCCAGTGGAGCACCAAATCATACTCTTACACTCTCTATCTTATTTTATCCCATTGAAGAACCAGATCAGACTCTCTGTATTCTTTTTTTCTAGTAAAGAACAAGATCATACTCTTAGACTCTCTAACTTCCTTCTTTCCAGTAGATAACCAGATCATACTCTTACACTCTCTGGCTTCTTTCTTTCCAGTATAGAACCAGACCATATGCTTCCACTCTGTGGCTTCTTTCTTGCTAGTGAAGAACCAGATCACATTTTTACTGTTTCTGGCATTTTTTTTCCAGAGAAGAATCAGATTATAATCCTACACTCTCTGGCTTCTCTGTTTCCAGTGGAGAACCAGATCCTACTCTTACACTCTCTGGCTTCTTTCTTTCCAGTGGAGAAACAAATCATACTCTTGCACTCTCTGGCTTCTTTTTTCCAGTGAAGAACCAGATCATACTTTCTGGCTCCTTTCTTTCTATTGTAGAACCAGATCATACTCTTACACTCTGTGGCTTCTTTCTTTCCAGTGTAGAACCAGATCACTCTCTTACATTCTCTGACTTCTTTCTCGCCAGTGGAGAACCAAATCATACTCTAACACCTCTCACATTCTCTGGCTTCTTTCTTTCCAGTGGAGAACCAGATCATACTCTTGCAATCTTTTGCTTTTTTTCTTTTCAGTGGAGAACCAGACCATACTCTTACACTCTCTGGCTTCTTTGTTTGTAGTGGAGAACCATATCATACACTTACATTCTCCGGCTTCTTTCTTTCCATTGGAGAACCACAACTTACTCTTAAACTCTCTGCCTTCTTTCTTTCCATTGGAGAACCAGACTATACTCTTGAACTCTCTGACTTCTTTCTTTCTACTGGAGAACCAGGTCATACTTTTACGCTCTCTGTCTTTCTTTCCTGTGGCAAACCAGACCAGACTCTTACACTCTCTGACTTCTTTCTCTCCAGTGAAGAACCAGATCATACTCTTACACTCTCTGACTTTTTTCTTTCCAGTGGAGAACCAGATCATACTCTTACACTCTGTGGCTCTTTTCTTTCCAGAGGAGAACAGCTCACACTCTTACGCTCTCTGACTTCTTTCTTTCCAGTGGGGAACATGATCATATTCTTACACTCTCTGACTTCTTTCTTTTCGATTGGGGAACCAGAACCTACTTTTACACACTCTGGCTTCTTTCTTGACAGAGGAGGACCCGATCATACTTTTACAATCTCTCACCTCTTTCTTTCCAGTGGAGAACATTTTCATACTCTCTCACTCTCTAGCTTATTTTTTCCAAGTTGAGAACCAGAATATACTCTTACACTCCCTGACTTCTTTCTTTCAAGTGAAGGACCAGATCATAACTCCCTATTTTATTTCTCTCCATTGTAGAACCAGATCATATGCTTACACTCTCTGGCTTCTTTCTTTCCAAAGGATAACCAGATCACAGTCTTACATTCTCTGAGTACCTTCTTTCCAATGGAGAACCAAATCACCCTCTTACAATATCTGACTTCTTTCTTTCCAGTGGAGAACCAGATCATTCCCTTACACTTTCTTGCTTCTTTCTTTTCAGTGGAGAACCAGATCATACATTTACACTCACTGGCTTCCTTGTTTCTAATGGAGAACCAGATCACTGTTACATTCTTTTGTTTCTTTCTTTCCACTGGAGAACCAGATTATACCCTTAAACTATGACTTCTTTCTTTCCAGTGGAGAACCAGACCATAATCTTGGACTCTGTGACTTCTTTCTTTCCAGTGGAGAACCAGATGAATCTCTTACACTCTCTGGCTTCTTTCTTTCCAGTGAAGAACCATTTGATACTGTTAAACTGTCTGACTTCTTTCTCTCCAGTGGAGAACCAAAACATACTCTTACACTCTCTGACTTCTTTCTTTCCAGTGGAGAACCAGATCATTCTCTTCCATTCTCTGACTTCTTTCTTTCCAGTTGAGAACTAGATCATAATCTTACACTCTCTGTCTTCTTAACACTGGGAAGGATGTGAGAAATCTACTAACTATAGAGCACTTGAATGATCAGTCTTTACTATCGCATTTTGATGAAGTACAATTGTTAATAAAAGAAAGAAAAATAGACATTTTATGTATAAGTGAAACATGGCTAGATTCGGGTATTCGAGATAGTTTTGTAACCATTTCAAATTTTAATATCTATCGATGCGACCAGGGAAGAGGAGAAGGAACTTGTATTTATGTTCGAGATGATTTAAAAGTGAACAGAATTACCCTAAGTGTTGATAAAGTAGTAGGAGTAGAGGATATCTGGATAACTATACAGCTTAAAAAGCTCCCATCATTCATTGTAGGGTGTGTTTACCGCCATCCCAAAGCTTTAATCTCCTCTTTCGATTACATTAAGGCTGTTTTTAAAGCTGTTTCCTTGCGTGGAAAACCAATTTTTATACTAGGTGACGTTAATGATGACTTATTATCCTCTAATAGTAAATTAAGTAAAATTATACACCAATTAAACCTACATCAGGCAATTAATAAACCTACAAGAATTACAAGTATATCCTCATCATTGCTCGATGTTATCATCACAAATAAATCATAAATGATTTCCCAAGCTGAAGTAGTTCCCTGTCCTATTGCTGACCATGAGTTGGTAACACTACAAATTGATATTTCAAAACCAAAAGGAAAGCCTGTAACTAGAACATTTCGTAGTTTAAGAAACTATAGTCAGAATACGTTCTGTAATAGCCTATTAAATAGAACCTGTGACCTTAATGCTGTTTTAAGTACTGACAATGTAAATATTCAAGTTCCTATATTTACCAATATTTTTGTTGAGTTTAAATGAGTGTACCCCATCTGTAAAAAAAGTAATTACCCGGCCCCCAGCCCCTTGGATAAGTCATGACCTTAAAATACAAATGAAAGCAAGAGATGAATTGCACGAAAGAGTCAAAAGGGATACATTAAACCTAGAATTAAGAAATGTTTATAAAAACTATAAAAAACGAGTTAATCAGCTTATTAAAACAAAGAAGGCAGAACATTTTAAAGATAAGTTTAAAAACTGTCATGGTAATTTGTCTGCTAAATGGAAAATTGTTCATGAAATGATCCCTGCCACAAACAGTAACATAAGTATCCATGATGACAAAGATAAGAAAGATAAAGCAGAAGAATTTAACGAATATTTTGCGAATGTAGGTCGACTGGCCTTCGAAAATTCTCAACTGACCTTGAATGCAAACAATAATCTGCCCACTTTAGATACTATTATACCTCAAGGTATCGCTAATAACTTTTTCAGGCCCCAACCCGTTGACGTTGATACAGTTGTCTTGATAGTGAGGGATTTGAATGACTCAAAGGCGTTTGGATCTGATGGTATTTCTCTCCGTTTCATACGTGATGCCTTACCCGTGATCAGTTTTTATCTAACCGTTATAGTGAACACCTCCATTGTAACCGGTTTATACCCCGGCGACTGGAAACTATCTCATGTGATACCATTTTTTAAGAACGATGACCCAGATGCAGTCGGAAATTATCGGCCTTTATCACTTCTACCAGTGTTATCTAAGATATTAGAAAAAATAGTCTCAGTTCAGCTCATGCAATATCTTGAAGAAAATAATTTATTATCACAAACGCAACATGGTTTTAGACCACATCTATCAACCGAAACCGCACTGATGAAGATCACAGAAAAAATTTACAGTAACATAGACGAAAAAAAAGATCTCTCTTCTTATATTGCTGGATCTCTCTAAAGCATTTGACAGCGTTAGCCATGATGTCCTACTTAGTAAATGTATACAACTAAAAATCGACCCGTTTTGGTTAAAAAATTATTTGGAAAATCGATATCAGTCAGTACGAATAAACGATGTAATACCGTCCTCTAAACCAGTACAATTTGGAGTCCCACAAGGATCAATATTAGGACCAATTCTTTTCTTAATTTATATCAATGACATGTCCGTTTCATTACAGGATTGTCTTTTAATACAGTATGCAGATGACAGTCAAATCCTAATCACCGGAACCATAGAAGAATTACAAATGTTAATTTCAAGAGCGGAAAGTATCTTAGAAAATGCTAAATATTATTTCCAAACCAATGGATTAAATGTAAACGAATCCAAAACTCAGTATATTTTCCTTGGGTCGAGGCAATATATTTCTCAAATTCCTGATAATGTAGTCATAAATTTTAATGGCTATGCTATTGGAAAAAATGACCATGTAAAAAACCTTGGAGTTTACTTTGATCAGTACATGCTTTTTGATGTTCATATAAATGAAGTCAGTAGGAAAGTGAATGGAACACTAATATACCTAAACAGAATAAAAGACAGATTTGATAATGAAATGCGTAAAATGGTCGTTCAGCCTCTTGCGTTAAGCATAGTAAACTACTGTTTGAAGGTCTGGGGCACTACGTCTAAACAACAACAACATCGAATACAAAAACTCCAAAACTTTGCGGCAAAAGTAACTGATGGGAAGGCAAAGAAATACGATCATGTAACCCCAATTTTAAGGAAATTAGAGTGGCTAAATATAGAACAAAGAATACAGTACGACTTATGTCTGCAAGTTTATAAAATATTAAATAATTTATTACCAGTATGGATTTTTCCTCTGATATCAGTTAGATTTAGAAGTGACAGGACAACAAGAAATAGCAACGACCTTTACATACCAAGGACAAATACCGAGCTGGGTAAAAAATCGTTCTCTGTACAGGGTCCTTTGGCATGGAATAAGCTACCAACAGGTATAAAAACAATAGTTAATATCAATCACTTCTTTCTTTCAAGAGTAGAACCAAATCATACTCTTCCACTCTCTGACTTTATTTCCAATGGAAAACCAGATCATACTCTTACACTCTATGACTTCTTTCTTTCCATAGGAGAACCAAATCATACTCTGCCACTCTCCGATTTCTTTCTTTCCAGTGGAGAACGAGATCATTCTCTTACACTCTCTGGCTTGCTTTTTTCCAGTGGAGAACCAGACCATACCCGTACACTCACTGGCTTGTTTATTTCCAGTTGAGAACAAGAAAATACTCTTAAACTCTCTGGCTTCTTTCTTGCCAGTTGTGAACCAGATCATACTTCTATACTCTCTGGAGTCTTTCTTTTACTCGTAGGTGGAGAACCAAAACATACGCTTCCACTCTCTGGCTTCTTTCTTTTCAGTGGTGAACCACATCATACTCGTAAACTTTCTGACTTCTTTTTTTCCAGTGAAGAACCATATCATAAATTTACACTCTCTGACGTCTTTCTTTCCAATAGAGAACCAGATCATACTCTTACACTCTGGCTTTTTTCTTTCCAGTGGAGAACCAGATAATACTCTTCCACTCTCTGGCTTATATTTTTCGAGTGAAGAACCACATCATACTATTACACTCTCTTGCTTCTTTCTTTCCAGTGGAGAACCACATCATACTATTACACTCTCTGGCTTCTTTCTTGCCTAAGGAGAACCAGATCATATTCTGACTCTCTGGCTTCTTTTCTTCCAGTGAATAACCACATCATACTCTTACACTCCCTGGCTTTTTTCTTTCCATTGGAGAACCAGATCATACTCTTACACTCTCTGTCTTGTTTCTTTCCAGTGGAGAATCAAATCATACTCTTGCACTCTCTGGTTTCTTTTCTTCCTGTGAAGAACCAGATAATACTCTTGGAATGTAGAGAGCCATATCATACTCTTACACACTCTGGCTTCTTTATTTCCAGTGGAGAACTAGATCATATTCTTACACTCTCTGGCTTCTTTCTTTCAAGTGGAGTGACAAAACATACTCTTACACTCTCTGGCTTTTTTCTTTCCAGTGGAGCACCAGATCATACTATTACACTCCCTAGCCTCTTTTTTCCAGTGGAGAATCAGATCAATTTCTTACACTATTTGGCTTTTTTCCTTCCCGTGGAGAACCAGATTATAATCATACACTTTCTGGCTTCTTTCTTACCTGTGTAGAACCAGCCCATACTCTTGTACTAACTGACTTCTTTCTTTCTAGTGGAGAACAAGAAAATCCTCTTACACTCTATGGATTCTTTCTTGCCAGTAAAAAAACAAATCATAGTCTTTAATTCCATGGCTTCTATTATTCGAGTGAAGAACCACATCAAACTATTATTTTCTGAGGCTTCTTCCTTTTGCTGTGGAGAACCACATCATACCATCACACTCTCTGGTTTTTTTCTTGCCAGTGGAGAACCAGATCATACTCTTACACTCTCTGACTTCTTTTTATCCAGTGAAGACCCACATCATACTATTACACTCTCTGGCCTCTGTCTTGCCAGTGGAGAACCAGGTCATATTCTGACACTCTGTGGCTTCTGTTTTCCAGCGAAGAACCAGGTCATACTCATACAGTCTCTGACTTCTGTCTTTACAGTATAGATCCAATTCTTACTTTTGCACTCTCTGGCTTCTTTTTTTCCAGTGGAGACCCAGGTCATACACTTACAGTCTCTGACTTCTTTCTTTACAGTATAGACCAATTCTTACTCTTACACTCTCTAGCTTCTTCCTTTCCAGTGGAGAACCAGGTCATACTCGTACACTCTCTGGCTTCTTTCTTTCCAATGTAGAACCAGATCATATGCTTACACTCTGTCTTCTTTCTTTCTAGTGGAAAACCAGACCATACTCCCACACGCTCTGGCTTCTTTTTTCCAGTAAAGGACCAGATCAAACTTTTACACTCCCTGGCTGCTTTCTTTCCAGCAGAGAACCATATCATACTCTTACACTACCTGGCTGCTTTCTTTCCAATAGAGAACTAGATCATACTCCTACACTCTTTGGCTTCTGTCTTTCTGATCGAGAAGCAGAACATACTCTAACAGTCTCTGGATTCTTTCTTGCCGGTAGAGAACAAGATCATATGTTTACACTCTCTGGCTTCTTTTTTTCCAATGGAGAACAAGACCATACTCTTTCATTCTCTTGCTTATTTTATCCCAGCAAAGAACCAGATGAAACTCTTACACTCCTGACTCATTTCTTTGAAGTGGTGAAACAAATCATACTCTTACACTCTCTGGCTTCTTTCTTTCCAGTGGAGAACCAGAACATAATCTTACACTCTCTGGCTTCTCTCTTGACTGTTGAGAACCACATCATACTCTTACACTCTCTATCTTCTTCTTTTTTCAGTGAATAACAGGATCATACTCACACTCTCTCGCTTCTTTCTTTCCAATCGAGAATCAGATCATCCTCTTACACTCTTTGGTTTCTTTGTTTCCAATGGAGAATCAGATCATACTCTTACACTCTCTGGTTTCTTTTTATTCGAGTTACGGACCAGATGATATACTTAACCTCTCTGGCTTCTTTCTTTCCTGTGTAGAACCAGATAATATTCTTACACTCTCTAGCTTCTATCTTTCAAGTGAAGAACCAGATTATACTCTTACACTCTCTGACTTCCCTCTTTTCAGGAGAGAACCAGATCATACTCTTATACTCTCTGCCTTCTTTTATTCCAATGGAGAACCAAAACATACTCTTATACTCTCTGACTTCTTTCTTTCCAGTGGAGCACCAGTTCATACTTTTACACTCTTTGGCTTCTTTCTTAACAGTGGCGAGCCAGATCATACTCTTACACTCTCTAGATTCTTTCTTCCCAGTGGAGAACCAGATAATACTCATACTCTCTAACTTTTTTTCAGTGGAGCAACAGATCATACTCTTACACTCTCTGGCTTCTTTCTTTACGGTGGAGAACTAGATAATACTCATACACTCTCTGCCTTCTTTCTTTCCAGCGGGGAACCAGACTATACTCTCACACTCTCTGACTCATTTCTTTCCTGTGGAGAACCAGATCACAATCTTTCACTCAGATTTCTTTCTTTACAGTGGAGCACCAGATCATACTCTTACACTCTCTGACTTCTTTCTTTTCAGTGGAAAACCAGGTGACACTCTCACACTCTCTGACTTATTTCTTTCCAGTGGACAACCAGATTATACTCTAACACTACCTGACATCTTTCTTTCCAGTGGAGCAACAGATCATACTCTTACACTCTCTGACTTCTTTCTTTACAGTGCAGAACCAGTTTGTACTCTTATACTCACTGCCTTCTTTCTTTCCAGTGGAGAACCAGATGATGCTCTCACTTTCTGTGACTTATATCTTTCCAATGGAGAACCAGATCATACTCTTACACTCTCTGGCTTCTCTCTTGCCAGAGGAGAACCAGATTATACTCTTACACTCTCTGACTTCCCTCTTTTCAGGAGAGAACCAGATCATACTCTTATACTCTCTGCCTTCTTTTATTCCAATGGAGAACCAAAACATACTCTTATACTCTCTGACTTCTTTCTTTCCAGTGGAGCACCAGTTCATACTTTTACACTCTTTGGCTTCTTTCTTAACAGTGGAGAGCCAGATCATACTCTTACACTCTCTAGATTCTTTCTTTCCAGTGGAGAACCAGATAATACTCAAACTCTCTAACTTTTTTTTTTACTGGAGCAACAGATCATACTCTTACACTCTCTGGCTTCTTTCTTTATGGTGGAGAACTAAATAATACTCTTACACTCTCTGCCTTCTTTCTTTCCAGCGGGGAACCAGACTATATTCTCACACTCTCTGACTCATTTCTTTCCTGTGGAGAACCAGATCATACTCTTACACTCTCTGACTTCTTTCTTTTCAGTGGAGAACCAGGTGACACTCTCACACTCTCTGACTTAATTATTTCCAGTGGACAACCAGATTATACTCTAACACTACCTGACATCTTTCTTTCCAGTGGAGCAACAGATCATACTCTTACACTCTCTGACTTCTTTCTTTACAGTGCAGAACCAGTTTGTACTCTTATACTCACTGCCTTCTTTCTTTCCAGTGGAGAACTAGATGATGCTCTCACTTTCTGTGACTTATATCTTTCCAATGGAGAACCAGATCTTACTCTTACACTCTCTGGCTTCTCTCTTGCCAGAGGAGAACCAGATTATACTCTTATACTAAGTGACTTCCTTCTTTCAGCTGGAGAACCAGAAAATACTCTTATACTCTTCGGTTTCTTTATTGCCACTGGAGAACCAGATCATATTCTTACAATCTCTGGCTTCTTTTTGTCCAGTGAAGAACCAGTTATATTCTTCCACTCTCTAACTTCTTTTTTTCAATAGAGAACCAGATCACACTCCTACAAACTATGGCTTCTTTCTTGCCAGTGGAGAACCAGATCATACTCTTACAGTCTCTGGCCTCTTTTTTTACAGTGAAGATCCAGAATATACTCCTATACTCTCTGACTTCTTTCTTTCCAGTAGTGAACCATATCACATCCTTACACTCTCTAGCATCTTTCTTTCCATTGGAGAACCAGATCATACTCCCACGCACTCTGGCTTCTTTTTTAAAGTGAAGAACGATGTCATACTCTTACATTCTCTGACTTCTTTCTTTCCAATGGAGAACCATATCATACTCTTCCACTCTCTGGCTTTTTTTTCAGTGAAGAATCAGTATATGCTTTTACACTCTCTGGTTTCTTTTTTTCCAGTGAATAACGAGATCATACTCTTACTCTCTCTGACTTCTTCCTTTCCAGTGTAGAGCAGATCATACTCTTACACTCTCTGACTTCTTTCTTTCCAGTGGAGAACCAGATCATTCTCTTACACTCTCTGGCTTCTTTTTTTCCAGTGGAGAAGCAAACCATACTCTAAACTCTCTGACTTTTTTCTTTCTAATGGAGAACAAGATCATACTCTTACGCTCTCTGGCTTCTTTCTTTCCAGTGGAGAACCAAAACATACTCTTACACTCTCTGGCTTCTTCCTTTCCAGTGGAGAACGAGATCAAAATCTTATAATCTCTCGCTTCTTTCTTTAAAATGGGGAGCCAGATCATACTCTTACACTCTCTGGATTCTTTTTTCCAGTGGAGAACCAGATCAAACTCTTACACTCCTGACTTGTTTCTTTCAAGTGGAGAAATATATACGCTTACACTCACTGGCTTCTTTCTTCCCAGTGGAGAAACATATCATACTCTTATACTCTCTGGTTTCTTTCCAGAGGAGAACCAGAACATACTCTTACACTCTCTGGCATCTTTCTTGCCAGTGGAGAACCAGATCATACTCTGACACTCTATGACTTCTTTTTTTCCACTGAAGAACATCAAACTCTTACACTCTCTGGCCTCTTTCTTTCGACTGGAGAACCAGATCATACTCTTACACTGTCTGTCTTCTTTCTTTCTGACACTCTCTGGCTTCTTTTTTTTCCAGTGAAGAACCACATCATACTCTTACACTCTCTGGCTTCTTTCTTTCCATTGGAGAATCAGATCATACTCTTACACTCTCTTTCCTCTTTCTTTCCAGTGGAGAATCAAATCATACTCTTGCACTCTCTGGCTTCTTTTCTTCCTGTGAAGAACCAGATAATACTCTTGGAAAGTAGAGAGCCAGATCATACTCTTGCACTCTCTGACTTCTTTCTTTCCAGTGGAAAACTAGATCATACTCTTACACTCACTGGATTCTTTCTTTCGAGTGGAGAACCAAAACATACTCTTACACTCTCTGGATTCTTTCTTTCCAGCTGAGCACCAGATCATTCTCTTACACTCTCTGGCTTCTTTCTTTCCAGTAGAGAACCAGATCAAACTCTTACACACTCTAGCTTCTTTCCTTCTAGTGGGGAACTAGATCATACTCTTACACTCTCTGGTTTCTTCCTTGCCAGTGTAGAACCAGCCCATACTCTTATACTAACTAACTTCTTTCTTTCTAGTGGAGAACCAGAACATACTCTCACACATTCTGGCTTCTTTTTTACCAGTGGAGGACAAGATCATACACGTACACTGTCTATCTTATTTTATTCCAATGAAGAACCAGATCAAACTCTTAGGCTTCTGACTTATTTCTTTCCAGTGGAGAAACAAATCATACTTTTACACTCTCTGGCTTCTTTCTTTCCAGTGAGAACCAGATAAAACTGTTTTGCTTTCTGGCTTCTTTATTTACAGTAGAGAACAAACACATACTCTTTCACTCTCTGGCTTCTTTCTTGACACTGGAGAACCAGATCATGCACTTACACTCTCTGGCTTTTTTTTTCAGTGAAGAACTGGATCATACTCTTACACTCTCTGGCTTCTTTTTTTCGAATGGAGAACCAAAACATACCCTTGCACTCTCTGGCTTCTTGATTTCCAATGGAGAACCGGATCATAATCTTACACTCTCTGGTATCTTTTATTCCAGTGAAGAACCAGATAATAGTCTTAAACTCTCTGTCTACTTTTTTTCCAGGATAGATCTAGACTATACTCTTACACTCTCTAGCTTATTTCCTTCATTTTGAAAACCAGATCATGATCTTACAAATTTTGACTTTCTTTCCAGGGGAGAACCAGCTCATAATCTTATACTCTATGGCCTCTTTCATTCCAGTGGAGAACCAAAACAAGCTCTTATACTCTCTGACATCTTTCTTTCCAGTAGAGCACCAGATCATACTCTTATACTCTCTGGCTTCTTTCTTTACTGTGGAGAACCAGATCATACTCTTACACTCTCTGGTTTGTTACTTTCAAGTGGAGAACCAAATCATATTCTTATACTCTTTGACTTCTTTCTTTCCAGTGGAGCATGAAATCATCTCTTACACTTTGTGGCTTCTTTCTTTACAGTGAGGAACCAGATCATACTCTTACACTCGCTGCCTTCTTTCTTTCCAGTAGAGAACCAGATGACACTCTCACATTCTTTGACTCATTTCTTTCCAGTGGAGAACCAGATTATACTCTTACACTTTCTGACTTCTTTCTTTATAGTAGAGCAACAGATCAAACTCTTACACACTCTGACTTCTTTCTTTACAGTGGAGAGCCAGATCATACTCTTACACTCTCTGCCTTCTTTCTTTCGTGTTGAAAACCAGATGAAACTCTCACACTCCCTGACTTATTTTTTTCCAGTGGAGAATTTAACCATACTCTTACACTCTCTGACTTCTTTCTTTCCAGTGGAGCACAAAATCATACTCTTACAATCTCTGACCTTTTTCTTTACAGTGGAGAACCAGATCATACTCTTACACCTTCTGCCTTTTTTTTTCCAGTGGAGAACCAATTGACACTCTCACACTCTCTGACTTATTATTTCCAGTGGAGAACTAGATCATACTCTTACACTCTCTGGCTTCTTACTTGCCAGTGGAGAACCAGATCATACTCTTATACTAAGTGACTTCTTTCTTACCGTGGAGAGCCAGAAAATACCCTTACAATCTACGGTTTCTTTCTTGCCAGTTGAGGACCAAATCATACTCTTATAATCACTAGCTTCTTTCTTTCCAATGAAGAACCAGTTTATATTTTTGCGCTCTCTAACTTGTTTTTTTCAAGTAGAGATCCAGATTATACTCTTACACACAATGGCTTCTTTCTTGCTATTGGAGAACCAAACCATACTCTTACAATCTCTGGCTTGTTTTTTTTTCCAGTGAAGAACCAGATTATAATCTTACACTCTCTGACATCTTTCTTTCTGGTGGAGAATGAAATCATACTCTTACATTCTCTGGCTTATTTCTTTCCAGTTGAGAACCAAACAATACTCTTGCACTTTCTAGCTTGTTTCTTTCAAGTGGAGAACCAGATCATACTCTTACACTCTACGACTTCTTTCTTTCCAGTGGAGAACCAAAACATACTCTTACACTCTCTGGCTTGCTTTTTTCCAGTGGAGAACCAGATTATACACTTACATTCTCTGGCTTTTTTCTTTCCAGTGAAGAACCAGATTATACTCTTACACTCTCTGGCTTCTTTTTTCCAGTGAAGAACCACATCTCATTCTTACAGGCTCTGGCTTTTTGTCTAGCGAAGAACCAAATCATACTTTTACATTCTCTGGCTTCTTTCTTTCGACTTAAGAAACAGACCAAACTCTAAAACTCTCTGGCTTCTTTTTTCAGTAAAGAATCAGGTCAAACTCTTACACTCTCTGATTTCTTTCTTTCCATTGGAGAACCAGATCATACTCTGCCTCTCTCTGACTTCTTTCTTTCCTGTGGAGAACCAGATCAAACTCTTACACTCTCTGGCTTCATTCTTTCTAGTGGAGAACCAAAACATAGTCTTACACTCTCTAGCTTATTTCATTCCAGTGGAGAAAATGATCATACTCTTTCTCTGTCTGGCTTCTTTATTTCCAATGAAGAATCAATACATGCTCTTACGCTCTCTGGCTTCTTTCTTGACAATGGAGAACCTGATCATACACTTACACTCACTGGCTTTTTTTTCCAGTGAAGAACCGGATCATACTCTTACACTCTCTTTCTTCTTTTTTTCCAATGGAGAACCAAAACATACTCTTACACTCTCTGGCTTCTTTATTTCCAATGGAGAAAAGGATCATAATCTCACACTCTCTGGTTTCTTTTTATTCCAGTGGAGAACCAGATAATACTCTTAATCTCTCTATCTTCTTTTTTTTTGCATGCTACAACCGGATCATTCTCTTACACTCTAGCTTATTTCTTTCATGTGGAGAACCTGATCATACTCTTATCATTTGTGACTTCTTTCTTTCCAGGGTAGAACCAGATCATGCTCTTATACTCTCTGGCTTTTTTCATTCCTTTGGAAAACCAAAACAAACTCTTATACTCTGTGACATCTTTCTTTCCAGTAGAGCACCAGATCATACTCTTTTACTCTCTGGCTTCTTTCTTTACAGTGGAGAACCAGATCATACTCTTACACTCTTTAGCTTCTTTCTTTCTTTCAAGTGGAGAACCATATCACACTCTTATTCTCTTTGACTTCTTTCTTTCAAGTGGAGCATGAAATCATACTCATACACATTGTGGCTTCTTTCTTTACAGTGAGGAACCAGATCATTACCTTACACTCTCTGCCTTCTTTCATTCCAGTAGAGAACCAGATAGTACTCTTACACTCTCTGACTTCTTTCTTTCCACTGGAGAACCTGATCATATTCTTACACTCTCTGCCTTCTTTCTTTACAGTGGAGAACGAGAATATACCCTTATACTTTGATCTCTTTCTTTTCAGTGAAGAACCACATCATACTCCTACGCTCTCTGATTTTTTTTTCCACTGGATAACCAGATAATACTCTTACACTCTCTGACTTCTTTCTTTCCAGTAGATAACTAGGTCATACTCTTACACTTTTTCTTCATAGTGGCGCACCAGATCACACCCTTACACTCTCTGACTTCTTTCTTTACAGTGCAGAACCTGATCATACTCTTACACTCTCTGCCTTCTTTGTTTCCTGTTCAGAACCAGATCACACTCTCACACTCCCTGATATTTCTTTCCAGTGGAGAACCAGACCATACTCTTACACTCTCTGATTTCTTTCTTTCCAGTGGAGCACCATATCATACTATTACACACTCTGGTTTCTTTCTTTACAGTGGGGAACCAAATCATACTCTTACACCCTCTGCCTTTATTCTTTCCAGTGGAGAATCAATTCACACTCACACTCTCTGACTTATTTTTTCCAGTGGAGAACTGGATCATATCCTTACACTCTATGGCTTCTTTCTTGCCGGTGGAGAACCAGATCATACTCTTATACTAAGTGACTTCTTTCTTACCCGTGGAGAACCAGAAAATACCCTTACACTCTACGGTTTCTTTCTTGCCAGTTGAGAACCAGATCATACTCTTACAATCTCTGACTTCTTTCTTTCCAGTGAAGAACCAGATTATACTCTTGCACTCTCTAACTTCTTTCTTTCAAGTAGAGATAGAGATTATATTCTTACACACTATGGCTTCTTTTGTGACATTGGAAAATCAGACCATACTCTTCTTTTTTTCCAGTGAAGAACCAGATTATAATCTTACACTCTCTAACTTCTCTCTTTCCAGTAGAGAACCAGCTCAAACTATTACACATTAAAGCTTCTTTCTTTCCAGTGAATAACGAGATCAACCTCTTACACTCTGTGACTTCATTCTTTCCAGTGAGGAATCATGTCATGCTCTTACACTCTCTGGCTTCTTTCTTTCCAGTTGAGAACCGAACCATAATCTTGCACTCTCTAGCTTGTTTCTTTCAAGTGGAGAACCAGATCATACTCTTACGCTCTACAGCTTCTTTCTTTCCAGTGGAGAACCAAAACATACTCTTACACTCTCTGGCTTGCTTTTTCCCATTGGAGAACCAAACCATACCCTTACAATCTCTGGCTTTTTTCTTTCCAGTGAAGAACCAGATTATACTCTTACAGTCTCTGGCTTCTTTTTTCCAGTGAAGAACCACATCTCATTCTTACAGGTTCTGGCTTTTTTTTCCAGCGAAGAACCAGATCATACTCTTACACTCTCTGTAAGAGAGTGTAAGAGTATGACTTAAGAACCAGATCATACTCTTACACTCTCTGGCTTCTTTTTTTTCAGTAAAGAATCAGATCAAACTTTTACACTCTCTGATTTGTTTCTTTCCATAGGAGAACCAGATCATACTCTGACACTCTCTGACTTATTTCTTTCCAGCAGAGAACCAGATCATAATCTTATACTGTCTTCCTTCTTTCCAGTGGAGAACCACAAAATTATCTTACACACTCTGACTTCTTTCTTTCCAGTATATAATCAGACCATACTCTTCCACTTTGCTTTCCATTAGAGGACCTGCTTTCTTTCTAGTTGAGAACCAGATCATGCTCTTGCACTCTCCGGCTTCTTTCTTTCCAAAGAAGAACCAGATCATACTCTTACACTCTCTGGCTTATTTCTTTTCAGTGGAGAACCACATGATACCCCTACACTCTCTGGCTTCTTTCTTCCTGGTGAAGAACCAGATCATACTTTTACACTCTCTTGCTTCTTTCTTTTCAGTGAAGAACCAGATCATACTCTTACACTCTCTGGATTCTTTTTTCCAGTGAAGAACGGGATCACATTCTTACAGGCTCAGTCTTATTTTCCAGTGAAGAACCAGATCATACTCTTACACTCTCGGGCTTCTTTCTTTCGAGTGAAGAACCAGATGATACTCTTACACTCTCTGGCTTCTTTCTTTCCAGTGGAGAACCAGATCATAAACTTACACTCTCTGGTTTTTAACTTTCCAATGGAGAACCAGATCATACTCTTACCGTGTCTGACTTCTTTCTTTCCAGTGGAGAACAAGATCATACTCTTACACTCTATGTCTTTTTTTCAGTAAAGAACCAGATCAAACTCTTACACTCTTTGATATCTTTCTTTCAAGTAGAGAACCAAATCATACTCTTACACTTCCTGGCTGCTGTCTTTCCAGTAGAGAACCAAATCATACTCTTACACTCTCTGGCTTCTTTCTTTGCAGTGGAGAACCAAATCATTCCCTTTCACTCTCTGGCCTGTTTCTTTCCAGTGGAAAAACATATCATCCTCTTACAGTCTCTGGCTTGTATCTTTCAAGTGAAGAACCAGATCACACTCTTAGAGTCTCTGGATTTATTTCCATCGAAGAATCAGATCAGACTCCTACACTCTCTGGCTCCTTTTTTCCAGTGAAGAACCACAACTCATTCTTACAGGCTCTGGCTTTTTTTTCAGGGAAGAACCAAATCATTCTTTTACACTCTCTGGATTATTTCTTTTCATTGGCGAACCAGATCATACTCTTACACTCTCTGGGTTATTTTTTTCCAGTGGATAACCAGATCATACTCTTAAATTCTCTTGCTTTCTTTTCAGTGAAGAAAACTATGATATTCTTACACTCTCTGGCTTTCTTTCCAGTGGAGAACTAGATCATACTCTTACACTCTCTGGCTTCTTTTTTCCAGTGTAGAACCAGATCACAGTCTTACAACATATGACTTCTTTCTTTCCAGTGAAGAACAAGATCACACTCTTACACTCTCTGACTTCTTTCTTTCCAGTGGAAAACCATATCATACTCTTACACTCACTTGCTTCTTTCTTTTCAGTGGAGAACCAAATCATACTCTTATATTCTCTAACTTCTTTCTTACCAGTGGAGAAAGAGATAATACTCTTGCACTATATGGCTTGTTTTTTTCCAGTGAAGAACCATACCATACCATCAGGATTCTTTCTTTCTAGTGGAGAACTAGATCAATCTCTTACACTCTCTGGCTTCTTTCTTTCCAGTGTAGTACCAGATCATACTCTTACACTCTCTTGCTTCTTTCTTTTCAGTAGAGAACCACATCATACTCTTATACTCATTGACTTCTTTCTTTCTAGTGGAAAAACAGATTATGCTCTTACTCTCTCTGGATTCTTTCTTTATAGTTTAGAACCAGATCATACTCTTCATCTCTCGCTTCTTTTCTTCAGTGAAAAACCACTTCATACTCTATGGTTTCTTTCTTTCCACTAGACAACCAGATCATATTCTTACCTTACACTCTATTGCTTCTTTCTTGCTAGTAGAGAACACAATCCTACTCCTACACTCCTTGGCTTCTTTTTCTTCCAATGAAGAACCAGATCATACTCTTCCACTCTTTGACTTCTTTCTTTACAGCAGAGAACCAGATCATATTCTTTCATTCTCTAGCTTCTTTCTTTCCAGTGGAGAACCAGATTATACTCTTACACCCTCTGGCTTCTTCCATTCCATTGGATAACCAGATCATACTCTTACACTCTCTGACTTCTTTCATTCCAGTGGAGAATCAGATCATGCTCTTATACTCCTCTGACTTCTTTCTTTCCAGTGGAGTACCAGATGATACTCCTACACTCTCTAGCTTCTTTCTTTCCAATGGAGAAAAAGATCATACTTTTGCACTATCTGGCTTCCTTCATGACAGTGGAGAACCAAGATCATACTCCGACACTCTGGCTTTTTTTTCCATCAAAGAACCAGATCATATTTTTCCACACCCTTACTTTTTTGTTTCCAGTGAAGAACCATATCATACTCTTACACTCTCTGACTTCTTTTTTTCAGTGAAGAACCAGATCATAATCTTAGTCTCTAGCTTCTTATTTTCCAGTGGAGAACCATAGCTTACTCGTACACTCTCTAGCTTCTTCTTTCCAGTGGAAAACCAGATCATATTCTTACACTCTTGGGCTAATTTCTTTCCAGTTGAGAACCAGATCATACTCTGACACTCTGAATTCTTTTTTTCCAGTGGAGAATCAGATCATACTCTTACACTTTATGGCTTCATTCTTTCCCATGGAGAACCAAAACATTGTCTTACATTCTCTGGCTTCTTTCTTTCCAATGGAGAACAAGACCATACTCTTACACTCTCTGGCTTCTTTCTTTCCAGTGGAGATCCAGATCATACTCTTCCACTCTCTGACTTTCTTTTTTTTTTTACAGTGGAGAACCAGATCTCGCTATTACACTCTCTGACTTACTCCTTTCCAGTGGAGAACCAGATCATACTCTTGCACTATTTGGCTTTTTTCTTTCCAGTGGAGAACCAGTTCATATTCTTCCACACTGGCTTCTTTCTTTCCATGAAGAACCAGATAATTCTCTTACACTCTTTGACTTCTTTCTTCAAGTAGATAATCAGACAATACTCGTCTTCTTTCTATCCAGTGGAGAACCAGATCATACTCTTACACTCTCTGGCTTCTTTTTTCCAGTGGAGAACCAGATCATACTCTTACACTCTCTGACTTCTTTTTAATCAATTAAGAACCAGGTCATAATCTTACACTCTCTAGCTTCTTTTTTTCCAGTGGAGAACCAGATCATACTCTTACACTCTCTAGGTTAATTCTTTCCAGTGGAGAACCAGATCATACTCGTACACACTCTTCCTTCTTTCTTTCCAATGGAGAACCAGATCATACTCTTACACTCTCTGTCTTTTTTCTATCGAAAAATCTGATCATACTTCTACACCCTCTGACTTCTTACCAGGAGAGACCTAGATGATGCTCTTACACTATCTGGCTTCTTTCTTTCCAACCAGATCATAATCTTACAATGACTGGCCTCTTTCTTTCCAGTGAACAAACAGATCATACTATTACTCTCTCTGGGTTCTTTCTTTCCAGTGGGGAATCAGATCATAAGCTTACACTATCTAACTTCTTTTTCCCTGTGAAGAACCAGATCATACTCCCAACTGCTCTGACTTCTTTCATTGCAGTAGGAAACCAGATCACACTCTTAAACTCTCTGTCTTCTTTCTTGCCAGTTGAGAACCAGATCATACTCTTATACTCTCTGGCTTCTTTTTTTCCAGTGAAGTACCAAATCATATTCTTATACCCTCTAACTTTTTTCCCAGTAAGGAACCGTATCATACTCTTACACTCCCTGGCTTCCTTCTTTTAATGGGAGAACCGGATGATACTCCTACACTCTTTAGCTTCTTTTTTTTAGTAAAGAACCAGATTGAACTTTTACACTCTCTGACTGCTTTATTTCAGGTAGAGAACCAGATTATACTCGTACATTCCCTGGCTCCTATCGTTCCAGCAGAGAACCAGATCATGCTCTTGCACTCTTCGGATTCTTTCTTTCCAGTGAAGAACCACATCATACTCTTATACTCTCTGGCTTTTTTCTTTGCAGTGGAGAACCAGATCATACACTTACTTTCTCTGGCTTCTTTCTTTCCAGTGGAGAACCAGATCATACTTTTACTCTCTCTGGCTTCTTTCTTTCCAGTGAAGAACCAGATCATATTATTACACTATAGCACTTCTTGTTTTTTAAGAAAAGAATCAGATCAAACTCTTTTACTCTCTGACTTCTTTCTTTCAGGTAGAGGCCAGATTATGCTTTTACACTCCCTAGCTGCTTTCTTTCCAGTAGAGAACCAGATCATACTCATACACTTTCTGGCTTCTTCCTTTCCATTGGAGAACCAAATCATACTCTTAAACTCTCTTGCTTCCTTCTTTTTAGTGGAGAACCAGATCATTCATTATCTTACACTCTCTGACTTCTCTCTTTCCAGTGGAAAAGCATATCATACTCTTAGAGGCTCTGGCTTCTATCTTTCCAGTTAAGTACCAGATCACACTCTTACAAAGAACCAGATCATATTCTCACACTCTCTGGCCTATTTCTTTCCAGTGGAGAAACAGATCATACTCTCACACTCTCTGTGTTCTATCTTTCCAGTGAAGAACCAGATCACACTCTTACAGTCTCTGGCTTTTTTTTCCAGAGAAGAACCAAATCATACTCTTACACTCTCAGGCTTATTTCTTTCCATTGAAGAACCAGATCATACTCTTGCCCTCTCTGGCTTCTTTCTTTCCAGTAGATAACTAGATGATAGTCTTACACTCTCTTGATTTTTTTTCAGTGAAGGAAACTATCATACGCTTACACTCTCTGGCTTCCTTCTTTCCAGTGGAGTACTAAATTTAGATCATACGCTTACATTCTCTGGCTTCTTTGTTTTTTCCAGCGAAAAACCAGATCACAGTCTTACACTCTCATAGCTCTTCCTTTCCAGTGAAGTACGAGATAACACTCTAACACTCTCTTACTTTCTTTCCAGTAGAGACCTAGATCATACTCTTACACTCTCTTGCTTCTTCCACTTCAGTGGAGAACCAGATCATTCGCTTACACTCTCTGACTTCTTTCATTCCAGTGGAGAAACAGATCATACTCTTACACTCTCTGGCTTCTTTCTTTCCAGTGGAGAACCAGATCATACTCTTTCACTCAATTCCTTCTTTTTTCCGGTGAAGATACTTTCTTTATAGTGGAATGGTAATGTACTGTTATCATCAATTTTCTGAATTATTGATTTCAGTTCCTTTTGAACACCTTCAACGTCATTTCATTGATAAGCACTGAAGATATATTTGTACTTACAATTCCTAAATCCTTTATTAATTTCACAGATCCCTTTTTCTCCAGTAGTGCACCCTTTCGGATGACCACTTAGGATGACACTCAGAGTAGTGTTATGAGAACCAAAAGGAGCCGCATGTTTGTATCTGTAAGAATAAGCCTTATCGGATATTCTATATACATGAGGTATTTTAATTTCTACAAATACAGTTTACATATAACAGTTCAACACTTTACTTAAATTTATCTTTTTCTTAACTCATATCTTTTGTTTACCTGTTCTTCCTTATCCTCTTTCAATATTTCTTCTAGTTTTTTAGTGGACCAAGCGTCTGTTTTTATTACCTTCACATGATTGCAATGAACAATTCTTTCTTTTAGATCACTCTCCTTTCTTTTAGATCACTCTCCTTCATGATTCTGAGCTTATTTAATTTTAACACTTCTAATACTCTATAAGGACCATGAAATTTTGGAGAAACTTTTACATTAGGACCTTCTGGAGTATGATTCTGAACATATACCTGAGCACCTACTATAATGTTTGGTTTAGCCGTATTTTTGTCAGAGTACCTTGCTTGAACCCTTTGAGACTCATTAAGTCTAGTCCTCGTCTGTTTGATCATTTCATAAGTACGTCTAGTTTTCCATGCAATATAGTCATCATAATTATAAATATGTCGGGGTGATGTTGCATCATCTAGTAAGGTATTAGGTAGTCGTTTTTGATATCCGTGCAATAAGTAGTGCGGTGATTCTCCTACTGTTTCATTTACAGTATTGTTTATAGTAAACTGTAAGTCTTCCAAAGCTAAATCCCAGTCTTCTGTAATAGGTTTAACTAAAGTTTTCAGGATATCCTTTATTTTACGATTTGTTCTTTCTACTCCTCCATTTGAACTTGGTTTATATGCTGTTATTTGACATTTATTTATCTCATAAAATTCACATCATTTTCTTAAAAGTTCACTAGTAAATTCAGCTGCGTTGTCAGAAAGAAGAACTTGTGGACATGAATGTCTCGTGATAATTCTAGATTTAAGAGCTTCTGCTACTGTAATTGCATCTCTACGTCTTACTTGTACAATCTCTACATATCTTGTTAGATAGTCTAGAAAGACTAGTATTTGTTTATTTCACCTAACAGTGGTAGGAAATGGACGTAAAAAATCCATTGTCACGCATTGGAACTATTGGAGTTCCGATGGATATTTTTCAAATGGAGCCCTTGGATTTACGTTACCTTTGTTTCTATTACAAACTTCACAATTTTGTACAAAGTTCTTGGCATCTTCACTACAGTATGGCCAAAAATAATTTCTGGTTATGATTCTACTTGTCTTTTTAATTGCTGGATGTCCTGCTAACTTATATGAGTGGGTTAGTTCTAAAACTTCTCTGATTAGTGTTTTTTGGGATGTATAGACGAGAATAACCATTCTTCTCTGTTGGTCTTTTATACAATAACCCATTGATTAAAACAAAATCAGGTTCTGAAGATTCATCTGTCATTAACTGTCCTATTATCTGTCTGATTTCTGTATCTTTTTCTTGTTGTATTTGTACTCTTTCTAAGTCTAAGTCTACTACTTGACAGCTAAAACGAAAAGTATTAGTGGTAATGCATTTCTCTGTTTCTTCTTGGGATCTGGATAATGCATCTGCTAGTGTATTAAATTTCCCTGAAATATATCTGAATTCTGGAGCAAATTCTAACACACTAATGAACCATCTATTGAACTTCATGTTATTTGTAAAAATTCTCTTCTTAAACAAATCACAAATGGGTTTGTGATCTGTAAGTACATTGACTTTATGCCAAGGATTATGTGCCTAAATTTCTTTAATCCCTAGTGTAATGCTAAACATTCCCTTTCTATTGTGCTATAATTTCTCTCCGCTGCATTTAAGACTCTACTGGCATAATATACTGCCCTCATTCTGGTTTTGTCCTTTTGCAACAATACAGCCCCTAGCCCTGTACTTGAGGCGTCACAGGCTAAGTAGAAGTCTTTGGGGAAATCTGGGTAGACTAATACAGGATTCCTTGTCATTTTACTCTTTAGCGTTTGGAAGGCTGTCCCTTGCTCTTTATTCCATTCATATTTGACATCCTTCTCTGTTAATTCTGTTAATGGTTTGGCTATTGTAGCAAAACCCATAATGAAAGGTCTGTAGTAACCTACCTTTCCTAAAAATCGTCTCAATGCTTTCAAATTTGTAAGAGCTGGAGATTCAACTATTGCCTTTATCTTGCCTGCTTGCATGCGCAGTTCATCTTCACTAATTACATGACCTAAGTATTCCAAAGATTTCATTAAGAATTGACATGTCTTTAATTTGATTTTTAGTCCTGCTATTCTTAATCTTTCTAGGACTATTTCTAAAGTTTTGAGGTGACTTTCTAAATCTTTACTAAAAATGATAACGTCATCTAAGTAAACAGCAACATTTTCTATATCTCCTAGTATCTGTAACATTAACAAAAGTTAAAGGAGCCGAAGTAAGTCCAAATGGCATGACTTCAAATTGTAAGTGTTCTTTATGTGTGCTGAAGGCTGTGTATGGTTTCGACTCTTCGTCTAAAGGTGCTTGCCAATATCAACTAAGTAAATCTAAAGATGAAAATATTTTTGCACCTCCTAATTGAGCTAACATATTTTGAATTACTGGCATTGACATTCTATCTGGGATGGTGTTGGAATTTAACTTTCTATAATCTATCACAAGTCTCCAATTTCCATCTTTCTTTGGAACAAGTAGCAATGGAGAATTATATGAATTTTGGAAGGAATGACTACCCCATCTTTCTTCATTTCTTCTATCAAATATCAGTTATGGGTCTTTGGCTTATTGGTAATCTGTAATTAGGAATAAAGAATGGTTTTGTTCCATCATCTAACAAAATTCTATGTTTAAGGACATTTGTTCTGCCTAATTTATCTCCTTCTATAGCTATTACACATCTGTATTTTTCTAATACCTGCATTAATTTATTCTGGTTTTCTGGGAAATCTGTTTTCTTCATTTCTTTGCTCAATTCAGACCTTTGACCAGTTACAGAGAAAAGTGCTTGTTCTTCCAGTGTTAGTAACAGATTGTTAATAGGTATTCCTTTGCAGAAGACAATGCCTGCATATGGTGTTAGTTTGTTATCTGAGTAGTTTTGGACATAAACTTCACAAGTATTACCCTTCATGTGGACTAATGAATTATCCATCCTGACAAATTCTGGCAATTCTCCATTTAACAACAGAACCTCTTTAACTTCTATCTCTTCTTTTCCCCCTAAATGTAATTTTGTTAAACACTTTGGATGCAAAATCGCTTATCTATTTAGTATGAATTGTACTTTATTATCACCAGCAGTGCTTACGCAACATATTTCTTCATCTTCTATCTCTGCAAAGTAACAATGTTCTGCATCTTCACTAGTTTCTTCAGTTACTGCTATTACATTATTTATATCTACTTTATTTTGTTTAATAACAATACTTCATTTAGTAATTTCCTTTCATTATCACAACTTATTACTACGTTGCTATAACTATCTGTATTTATCTCTGTATATTTATCAGCATAGGCGCCTTGTTTTTCGTTATATTCAGAATCTCGGTGATCACCATTATTTATATCTAGGTCATTTCTTTCCTTGAGTATATGATTTCTTGATGTGGACATCTTGGGTTTCTATTCTGTAATTGTGGGAATTCCTCTTTTTTATTCTTTTCCATTTTATTTTGATTGGTAATTTATTTTATGTATGCCTTTCTCTCTTGTCGAAGCCGTCTCAGACAAATTGATCAGACTTGGGTGAAACTTTTCTTCTTCAAGCGTAAAGCATACGCTCTTTTGATTATCCTGTTTCAGGTCAATTCTTCCTTCTCTGCAGTCCAGGATGATTCCACATCTCTTCATTAGAATAAATGAGAACAACACTTGTGAGGGAAAAAATCTGTCTTCTAGAACTATAAAACTTTCAGCAGATTTATGTGGCGAAAGGTCTATTTCTAAGTTCACATTTCCTAAACTTTTAATCTGTTTACCAGCTACTCCTTTTACTATTCTGCTTTGACCCTGAATTAGCGTTTCTTTAACACCTAAATATTTTGTTAATGTATGTTTATCAGTTATGCTTACAGTACTACCTGAATCCATAAGCACGGTGCATAATTTATTATTTATGGGAACTTTAATGATAGGTAAAACCTTTCTGATTATTTCTTCTTCGTCCATAGAAAATACAACTTCTTTACTCTGCAAATAGGAACCTTCACTTCCCCTTTTTGCTAATTCTTCTACTTTTAGATTATCTTCTTGAAGGGACTTTCTTGTTGTCTTATGTGTAGGGATAATTTGTCATAAATTGAAGACTTATTTGATGTTGAGCGATTGCTGCTTAATTCAGCTATTTATTTTCTTCTTGTGTTCCAAACCAGCAATTCTTGGTTAAATGTCCTACTTTCTTACAAACCGTGCAGATTTTAGGTTTTCTACACTCGTTTGTAAAATTATTTGTATACCCGCAGTTTTCACAGGCTGTTTTTGTTCTCGCTCCTTGAGCGGAATAGTTTACTTGGGTTGAATTACTTGTGTTTGAGCTTTGACCATATTTATAAGGTTTGGGAGGACCACTCCTTGTTTGATTATATCTTCCTTTCTGGTTTGGATTCCATTTTCTTTTAGTATATTGGGCATATTTTCCTTGAAAGGTAGTTGGTCTATTCCCTACTTCTCTGGAATTATCATAGAACTTATTACTCATTTTAAAAGTAGGATTATTATTTCTGCTTTTCCTTTCATTTTGTGCTTCTTTTGTTCCTACAAATTCCTGGGAGAGATTTATCTCTTTCTTTTGCATTTCTTCCCTCATCGTTTTCAATGTTTGAAGGCTATTTTTCTTTGGATCAATTTTTATTTTTCTGAAAGCCTTCTTTTCCTCTTCTCCAAGGGCATTATATATTGTTCCAAATGACAAGTAATTTAAAACATGTCTTAGCTCAACTAAATTACCGACACTACCTCCAAACTGTGTCTTATCTCCTATGGTGATGCCTGTTTTCTTTAAGTCTTCTGTTATTTTCTCTATTGCATTCTACACGCTTGCGTACAAATTAGCAGTTGTTTTATATTGCGGGTTAAGGAATCTAGTTATGTTATATAAACTGTCAGTCTTACTTACTGGTTCCCAGAGTGATAAACAAATTTCTTTGAATTCTGCATAGTTATTAAGTATGCTAAAACTTGTGGAGTTCAGAGTTTTGTGAGCGTCACCATGTTCTGAACTTACAAGAATGAAGGCTTCATTTATTTTAGGTCTTTCATCTGTTATTCCCCCTGAAGATATGCGACTAGCTGCATCTGAGAGCCGATGATTTACTGCATAAGATTCGAGTCGACTTTTGTCAGGATTTGAATCATCCACCTGTCCACAGAATCGTGTGGCTGTTGTTATTACAGCTGCTTGATTCATATTGCGATATTGTAAGGTGTGAATATTATTAGTATTGTTACTATTATTATTACTGTTAGTATTTTTAGAATTATTAACACTATTTTGGTTCTGGTTAGTTGGGTTATTATTGTTAGTATTTCCTTGCACTAAAGCTGAGTGGGAATTTAGTCTTGGAATTCGGCTACGTCTGAGTGTCGACGGTCTTAAATCGTATGGCGAATGTCTAACCGTGCTCAGTAATTCGTCAAATACTCTTTGCATTGCTAAAACAAATTTATTCAAATTAACTATCTCATTTGTATCTATATAAAAATTTTTCACTATGCACACTGTATCATAAAATAAAAGAAACTGTCAAATTATAACAGAAAAAAATTTACACTATCAACTGAGTTCATGCACAAGTAAATTAAATCCTTCAAGATATCATTCAAATACACACAAAAAAATCTTATGTGAAACTGGGCATCACATCATAAAAAAAAATTCATCGCAATGAGTACACAAAATTGCATATAATTTCTCAAATATTTATCACCAACCGAGTGAAAGAAAAAAAAATAACTATTTCCCTATCTAAATTATTTACTAAACAAATAATTATCATAGAGTAATAATGGTAATTACGCAAGAAAATTAATTCATTAGAGAGAGTTTCCTTAATTTTCAATCTTATAAAGAGATGTTAAATAATCTTCACTTATTCACACATTTAAAGAGAGAGAACAATAAATTTCATTTCTCGATAACTTACAGGTTGTTGCTGATTCGAATTCTTTCGAAGTTGATAAGTTTTTCTCTGTGGTTGTCGCCTTCGGAGCTTTGTTGAAATACACTCTGCTTTGTTTCGCCCTCATAGCGATATTTTATTAAACACACTGCTTGTTATGGTTTTTGAGGTTTGGCTCACTCAGCTGTCGTTACCTGTTCTCTGTGTTTTGCTTCTTTGTGACGCACCAATACTGTTTTTGTTCACTTTTGTTTGACGCTCTATTGCAGGATTTTTTATTTCTTCATATAAGTTTTGCTCGCCGTCGTAAAAATCTAAGTTCGTTTTGTAGATTTTCGTTACTCTGTAACTTAAGTAATCGCACTGATATTTCTATTAATGTTCGTTTGTTTCGTCTCGCCTTCTGGATCCCACCGCTGCCACCAATATGTCGTGCCCGACTAAATTTTTATTCCCTCTCACCTGCAACATTCTTCTAAGTGTCGACTCCGTCGTCTCTGCATCTCTCGTACCTGCTATTGTTGAAGGGAAATTATCTTAAAGTACTGGTATCTCTCAGAAAGGCGTAATAGAGACGAGATTGTAGTTTCTTACTTTAACGACGAAAGTTAACTAGAAACTTAAGTGCAATTTACAGTTACAGTTATGATAACGAAGTCACTCTTATTAGACAGTTCAGTTCAGTCTGCTTTGGGAACACGAAAGCAAGGAGAGATATAACTCTCCCTGTGGTGGATGTGAACTCGAATCCTACTCTGCTCTGCTCTTGTTTGTCTGGAACCCCTGGAATTTCTGGTTATCTGCAACTCCTCCTCCTTCCAGTGTCCTAATGGAAGAATTTATCTGTAAGGCCTCCCCTCAAACAGTTGATTGGGAAGGACGTTGGTGGGTGTTGTTCAAATCTCTCCTCAGAGGATTTGATTGGAAATGATCTTAGGAGGAGGTGTAAAAGACCTCTCCCTAGAATGTTTGATTGGAGGGTGTTGAGGTACATCACTTTGTCCAGCCCCCAATTCCATGGAATTTCTATGAAAACACCTCCTATTGAAGGCGGGGTTATAGAGATGGCTGGTGTTAGCTTTTGATGAGGTGCTGAGTAATCCCTGAGCAAGCTCTCTTTCTTTCTATTCTCCCTATCTAATTTACCTAACACTCAAACTCTCTGACTTCTTTCTTGCCAGTGGAGAACTAGATCGTACTCTTACACTCCCTGGCTTCTTTTTTTTCCAGTGAAGAATCAAATCATACACTTACGCTCTGCCTTCTTTTTTTCCAGTGAAGAACCAGTTCATATTCTTACACTCTCTGGCTTCCTTCTTTCCAGTGGGGATTCAGATCATACCCCAACACTCTCTGGCTTCTTTTTTTCAGTAAAGACCCAGATCTATTTCTTACACTCTCTGATTTCTTCTTTCAGATAGAGAGCCAGATAATACTCTTACACTCCCTGGCTGCTTTCTTTCCAGCAGAAAACCAGATCATGCTTTGCACTCTCCAACATCTTTCGTTCCAGTGAAGAACCAGATAACACTCTTACACTCTCTTGCTTCTTTCTTTTCAGTGGAGAAACACATCAAACTCTTACACTCTCTGACTTCTTTCTTTCAGATGGAGAAACAGATCATAATCTAGCTCTCTCTGACTTCACCCTTTCCAGTTTAGAACTAGATTAGATTCTTCCACTCCCTGGCTTCTTTTTTCCAGCGAAAAACTATTTCATACTCTCTGCCTTCTTTCTTTCCGCTGGAGTACCAGATCATACTCTTACCTTAAACTCTGTGGCTTCTTTCTTGCTAGGGGAGAGCCTGATCCTACTCCTACACATTCTGGCTTCTTTTTTTTCAGTAAAGAACCAGATAATACTCTTTCATTCTCTGAGTTCATTCTTTCCAGTAGAGAACCTTATCATTTTCTTACATTCTCTGGATTCTTTCTTTCCAGTGGAGAACCAGATCATAATCTTACACTCTCTACTTTCTTCCTTTCCATTGGAGAACCAGGTCATACTCTTACACTCTCTGACTTCTTTCTTTCCAGTGAAGAATCAGATCATACTCTAACATTCTCCGACTTCTTTCTTGCCAGTTGAGAACCACATCATAATCTTACACACTCTTGCTTCTTTTTTTTTTGCAGTGAAGAACTATATCAAACTCTTACAATATCTGGCTTCTTTCTTTCCAGTGGAGAACCACATCATACTCTTACACTCTCTGATTTCTTTCTTTCCTGTGGAGAATTAGATCGTATTCATACACTATCTGGCTTTTTTTTATTGGAGATCCAGATCATACTCTTACCCTCTCTGGCTTCTTTCTTTCCAGTGGAGAACCATATCATACTTTAACAATCTCTTGCTTCTTTCTTTTCAGTGAAGAACAAGATCATACTCTTACACTCTCTGGCTTCTTTTTTCCTGTGAAGAACCAGATCACTTTCTTACAGGCTCTGGCTTTTTTTTTCAGCGAAGAACCAGATCATAGTCTTACACTCTCTGGCTTCTTTCTTTCGAGTGAAGAACCAGACCATACTCTTACACTCTCAGGCTTCTTTCTTTCGAGTGAAGAACCAGATCATACTCTTACACCCTCTGGCTTCTTTCTTTTCAGTAGAGAACCGGATCATAATCTTACACTCTCTGGCTTCTTTGTTTCCAGTGGAGAACCAGATCATACTCTTACACTCTCCGACTTCTTTCATTCCAGTGGACAACCAGATCATACTTTTAAACTGTCTTGCTTCATCCTTTTCAGTGAAGAACCAGATCATACTATTAAACTCTCTGGCTTCTTTTTTCCAATGAAGAAGCAGATCACACTCTAACAGTCTCTGGCTTTTTTTCCAGCGAAGAACCAGATCATACTCTTACACTCTCTGGTTTCTTTCTTTCGACTGAAGAACCATATCATACTCTTACACTCTCTGACTTCCTTCTTTCCAGTGGAGAACAAAATCATAATCTTACACTCTCTGACTTCTTTTTATTTTAGTAAAGAACCAGATCAAACTCTTACACTCTCTGACTTCTTTCTTTTAGTTAGATAACCGGATCATACTCTTACACTCTCTGGATGCTTTCTTTCTAGTAGAGAACCAGATCATACTCTTACACTCTCTAGCTTCTTTCTTTCCATTGGAGAACCAGATCATACTCTTCCACTCTCTTACGTCCTTCTTTGCAGTGAAGAACCAGATCATTCTCTTACACTCTCTGAATTCTTTCTTTCCAGTGGAAAAACATATCATACTCTCACTGTCTCTGGCTTCCATCTTCACAGTGAAGATCACACTCTTTTTTTAGTCCCTGGATTTTTTTTCCAGCGAAGAACCAGATTATACTCTCACACTCTCTGGCTTTTTTCATTCCAGTGGATAACAAGATCATACTCTTACACCTTCTTGCCTTCTATTCAGTCAAGAAAACTATCATACTCTTACACTCTCTAGCTTCCTTCTTTCCAGTGGAAAAATATATCATACTCTTACAGTCTCTGACTTCCATCTTTACAGTGAAGAACCAGATCGCACTCTTTCAGCCTCTGGGTTCTTTTCCAGCGAAGAACCAGATCATACTCTTACACTCTCCGGCTTCTGTCTTTCCAGTGGAGAAACAAATCATTCTGTCACACTCTGTGTTCCAACTTTTCAGTGAAGAACCGATCACAATTTTACAGTCTGGCTTTTTTTTTCAGCGAAAAACCAAAGCATACTCTGGCTTATTTCTTTCCATTAGAGAAAGAGATCATACTCTTACACTCTCCGGCTTCTTTCTTTCCAGTGGATAACCAGATCACACTTTTACACTCTCTGGCTTCTCTTTTTCCAGCGGAAGAACCAGATCACAGTCTTACACTCTCTGACTTCTTTCTTTCCAGTGAAGAACCAGATCACACTCTTACACTCTCTGAAATTTTTCTTTCCATTGGAGAACCAGATCATGCCTTTACACTCTTTTGCCTCTTTCTTTTCAGTGGAGAATCAGATCTTACTCTTAAACTCTCTGACTTCTTTCTTTCCATTGGAGAAACAGATCATACTCTTACAATCTCTTGCTTCTTTCTTTTCAGTGGAGAGCCAGATCATACTCTTGCACTCTCTGACTTCTTTCTTTCGAATGGAGAAACAGATCATACTCTAACACTCTCCGGCTTCTTTCTTTCCAATTAAAAACTAGATCATACTCTTCCACACTCCGGCTTCTTTTTTCCAGCAAAAAAAAAAAAAAAAAAAAAAAACAGTTCAAAATCTTTGGCTTCTTTCTTTCCATTGGAGAACCAGATCATACTCTTACCTTACACTCAATGATTTCTTTCTTGTTAGGGGAGAACCAAATCCTCCTCCTACACTCTCTGGCTTCTTTTTTTTTCAGTGAAGAACCAGATCATACTCTTACACTCTCTGACTTCTTTCTCTCCAGTAGAGAACCAGATCATGTTCTTACACTCCCTGGCTTCTTCCTTTCCATTGGAGAACCAGATCATACTCTTACACTCTCTGACTTCTTTCTTTCCAGTGGAGAGTCATATCATACTCTTACATTCTCTGACTTCTTTCCTGCTAAGGGGGAACCAGATCATACTCTTGCACACTCTAGCTTTCTTTCCAGTGAAGAACTATATCAAACTCTTACACTATCTGGCTTCTTTCTTTACAGTGGAGAACCAGATCATACTCTTACACTCTCTACTTTATTTCTTTCCTGTGGAGAATTAGATCGTACTCTTACCCTATCTGGCTTCTTTTTTTCTATTGGAGAACCAGATCATACTCTTACACACTCTTGCTTCTTTTTTCCAGTGAAGAAACAAATCACACTCTTACACTCTCAAGCTCCTTTCTTTCCAGTGGAGGACCAGATCTTACTCTTATATTCTCTAACTTCTTTCTTGACAATGGAGAACCAAATCATACTCTTCCTTTCTTTGGCTTTTCTTTCATCGAAGAATCAGATCATAAGTTTACACCAACTGACTTCTTACTTTCCAGTGAAGAAACATATCATACTCTTACGCTCTCTTTCTTCTTTCTTTCCAGTGGCAAAACAAATCATACTCTTACACTCTCTGGTTTCTTTTTTCTTCTTTCCAGCTAAAAACCGATCAAATTATTAGACTCCCTGGCTTCGTTATTTCCAGTGGAGATCCAGATCATACTCTTTCACTCTCTGGCTTTTTTATTTCCAGTCAAGAACCAATCATACTCTTACACTCTATGGCTACTTTCTTGCCAGTGGAGAATCAGATCATACTCTTAAACTCTCTGGCTTCTTTTTTTTTTTACAGCGAAGAACCATATAATACTCTTCACTCTCTGACTTATTCTTTACAGTAGATAACCAGATCACACTCTTACACTCTCTGGCTTCTTTTTTTTCCAAGTGGAAAACCAGATCATACTCTCTGACTTCTTTCTTTCCAGTGGAGAACCAGATCATACTCCTACACTCTCTGAATTATTTCTTTCTAGTTGAGAATTAGATCAAAATACACCCCTTGACATGTTTCTTTCCAGTGGATAACCAGATCATACTCTCATACTCTTACACTTTCTGATTTCTTTCTTTCCAGTGGAGAAATAGATCATACTCTTACACTCCCTGGCTTCTTTTTTATCCTATTGGAGAACCAGATTATACACTTAAACACTCTGGCTTCATTTTTCCAATGAAGAACCTGAACTCTTACACTCTCTGGCTTCCTTCTTTCCAATGGAATCCCAGATCATACTCTTACACTCTCTGGCTTCTTTGTTTCCAGTTGAGAACCAGATCATACATTTGAACTCTCTGGCTTCTTTCTTTCCAGTAGTGAAACAAATCAAACTCTTACACTCTCTGTCTTTTTTCCAACGAAAATAATATCATGCTATTACACTCTCTTGCTTCGTTCTTTCCAGTTCAGAACCAGGTCATACTCTTACACTCTCTCCTTCTTTCTTTGTAGTAGACAACCAAATCAAACTCTAACACTCTGTGGCTTCTGAAAAAGCAGATCACACTCTAACAATCTCTGGCTTTTTCCCAGCAAAAAACATTATACTATTACACTCTCTGGCTTCATTCTTTCCAGTGAAGAACCAGATCAGACTATTACACTCTATGGCTTCTTCTTGCCAATGGAGAACCAGATCATACTCTTACACTCTCTGGCTTCTTTTTTTTTTTGAAGTGCAGAACCAGTTTATATTATTACAGTTTCTGACTTTTTTTCCATTACAGAACCAGATCTTTCTCTTATATTCCCTGACTTCTTTCTTTCCAGCTAAGAAACAGATCATACTCTTGCACTTCCTGGCTTCTATCTTTCCAATGGAAAACTAGACCAAACGCTTACACACTCTGACTTCTTTCTTTCCAAAGGAGAATCAGGTCATATTCTTACAATCTCTGGCTTCTTTCTTTGCTGAGGAGATCCAGATCATACTTTTACACTCTATGACTTCTTTCTTTCCACTAGAGAACATGATCATACTCTTACACTCTCTGACTTCTTTCTTTCCAGTGGAGAAACAGATCATTCTCTTACATTCCCTGGCTTCTTTCTTCCCAGTGGAGAACCAGATCATACTCTTACACTCTCTAGCTTCTTTCTTTCCAGTGTAGAACCATATCATACTATTATACTCTCTGGCTTCTTTCCTTCCAGTGGAGTACTAGATCATACTCTTACACTGTATGATTTCTTTCTTTCCAGTGAAGTATTAGATAATGCTCTTACACTCTCCCTCTTCTTTTTTTTCTATTGGAGAAGCAGATCATGCTCTTCCACTCTCTGGCTTCTTTCTCGACAGTGGAGAACCAGATCATACTCTTACTTTCTCTGGCCTTTCTTCCATCGAAGAATCAGGTCATAATTTTACACCAACTGACTTCATTCTTTCCAATGGCGAACCAAATCATACTCTTCCACTCTCTGGCTTCTTTTTTTTAGTAAAGAACCAGATCATAGTCTTACACTCTCTGACTTCTATCTTTCCAATGAAGAACCAGATCGCACTCTAACATTCTCTGGCTTCTTTCCAGCAAAAAACAGATCATATTATTAGACTCTATGGCTTCGTTATTTCCAGTGAAGAACCAGATCATACTCTTTCACTCTCTGGCTTTTTCTTTCCAGTCAAGAACCAGATCATACTCTTACACTCTATGGCTTCTTTCTTGCCAATAGAGAACCAGATCATACTTTTAAACTCTTCGGTCTCTTTTTTTTTTTTTACAGTGAAGAACCATATAATACTCTTCACTCTCTGACTTATTATTTACAGTAGATAATCAGATCACACCCTTACACTCTCTGGCTTTCTTTTTTTTTCCAAGTGGAAAACCAGACCATACTCTCATGCTCTCTGACTTCTTTCTTTCCAGTGGAGAACCAGATCATACTCTTACACTCTCTGAATTATTTCTTTCCAGTTGAGAATTAGATCAAAATCTTACACTCCCTTACTTGTTTCTTCCCAGTGGAGAACCAGATCATACTCTTACACTCTAGCTTTCTTTCCAGTGGAAACAAAGATCATACTCTTATACTCTCTAAATTATTTTTTTATTGTTGAGAACCAGATGATACTTTTACACTCTGATTTCTGTCTTTCCATTGGAGTACCAGATCATAGTCTTACACTCTCTGATTTCTTTCTTTCCAAAGGAGAACCAGATCATACAATTAAACACTCTGGCTTCATTTTTCCAGTGAAGAACTTCATCATACTCTTACACTCTCTGGCTGCTTTCTTTCCAATGGAATCCCAGATCATGCTCTTACACCCTCTGGCTTCTTTGTTTCCAGATGAGAACATGATCATACTTTTACACTCTCTTGCTTCTTTCTTTCCAGTGGAGAAACAGATCATACTCTTTCACTCTCTGGCTTCTTTTTTGACAGTGGAGGACCAGATCATACTCTTACAACCTCTGACTTCTTTATTTCCAATGAAGAACCATATCATACTAATACACTCTCTGGCTTCTTTCTTTCCAGTAGAGAACCAAATAAAACTCTTACACTCTCTGGCTTTTTTCCAGCAAAAAACAGATCATACTATTACACTCTCTTGCTTCGTTCTTTCCAGTGGAGAACCAGATCATACTCTTACACTTTATGGCTTCTTCTGACTTCTTTCTTTGTAGTAGACGACCTGATCAAACTCTAACACTCTCTAGCTTCTTACTTTCCAATGAAGAAGTAGATCACACTCTAACAGTCTCTGGCTTTTTTTCAGCAAAAATCTGATCATACTATTACGCTCTCAGGCTTCATTCTTTCCAGTGAAGATCCAGATCATACTCTTACACTTTATGGCTTCTTCTTGCCGATGGAGAACCAGATCATACTCTTACACTCTCTGGCTTCTTTTTTTGAAGTGAAGAACCAGGTAATACTCTTACAGTTTCTAACTTTTTTTTGTCAGAGAACCAGATCTTACTCTTATATTCTCTGGCTTCTTTCTTTCCAGCCAAGAAATAGGTCATACTCTTACACTCCCTGGCTTCTATCTTTCTGAAGGAAAACTAGACAATACTCATACTCACTTTCTGACTTCTTTCCAGTGGAGAATCAGATCATACTCTTACCATCTCTGGCTTCTTCCTTTCCTGAGGAGAACTAGATCATACCTTTACACTCTATGACTTCTTTCTTTCCACTAGAGAACATGATCATACTCTAACACTCTCTGACTTCTTTCTTTCCAGTGGAGAATCAGATTATTTTCTTACATTCTCTGGCTTCTTACTTCCCAGTGGAGAACCATATCATACTATTACACTCTCTGGCTTCTTTCTTTCCAGTGGAGAACTAGATCATACTCTTATACTCCATGATTTCTTTCTTTCCAGTGGAGAATTAGATAATACTCTTACACTCTCCCGATTCTTTTTTTCTATTGGAGAACCAGATCATACTCTAACACACTCTAGCTTCTTTATTCCCGTGAAGAACCAGTTAATACTCTTTCACTCTCTGACTTCTTTCTTTCCAGTGGAGTAGCAGATCATACTCTTACACTCTTAGACTTCTCTCTTTCCAGCGGAGAACCAGGTCATACTCTTACACTCTCTGGCTTCTTCCTTTACAGTGAAGAACCAAATCATACTCTTCCATTCTCTGGCCTCTTTCTTGACAGTGGAGAATCAGATCATACTCTTAAACTCTCTGGGTCATTTTTAACCAGTGGAGAACCAGATTTCAGTCTCACACTCCCTGATTTCTTAATTTCCAGTAGAGAACCACATCATACTTTTACATTATCTGGCTTCTTTCTTTCCAGTGTAGAACCAGATCATACTCTTACACTCTCTGGCCTCTTTCTTTCCAGCGAAAACCAGATCACACTCTTAGAGACTCTGACTTTTTTTCCAGCAAAAAAAAAAAAAAAAAATCATACGATTACACGCTCAGGCTTCTTTCTTTCCATTTTAGAACTGCATCATCCTCTTACACTCTCTGGCTTCTTTTTTTCCAGTGAAGAACCAGATCATGCTCTTACACTCTGTGGTTTCTTTCTTTCCAATGGAGAACCAGATCATAAGTTTGCAATCTCTGGCTTCTGACAGTAATATAGTTTTAGAAGTCAATATGAACGCTATTTTTATTAGTGAAAATGATGTACTGGCTCTAAAATCGGAATTGACTCTTTTTGCTCAATCCCTTGAAGATTTGCATAAATCATATTTATCTAACAATGATCCAACGTCGCTTAATCAAGTTAGTGACACGGTTAATATGCTTTTTTTGGGAATTAAGGAATAAAACATGCGAAGCTGAAATCTTAGCTCGTGATTTGCTTATGTGGTCAATGCCTCATGAAGCTACAGAAAGGCGTAACCCACTTTTTTTTAGCGGCATTAAACTTGGTTGGTACAGTAGCTGGTCTTGGTTTGGGAATTTCTAATCGGCTTAAACTTCGCGATCAGGGGGTTAAAATCGAAAATCTGGAACATCACCAAGAGGTATTAGCAGGAGAACTAAACAGGCAAATTCAAGCTTTGAACGGCGTAATTAGTAAAGTAAATGAACAATCACGACGTTTCAATCAGGTTCATGACACTCAAGTTTTGTTAGCAACTTTGGTGTATTATCATGCTAAAATTGATCATGTATCCTCGAGAGTTTCAAGCTTTATTGAAAAATCAAAGGACTATGTGGAAGCCATAACACTTGCTGCTAAAGGCGTTTTGTCTCCTCATTTGTTACCAATTAAAGATCTTGCCCAAATTATCAGTAATGCTCATGATAGAATGCGTTATGTTCCAGTAGTAGATTTTCATAAGGTTGAATTTTATTACAGTTTGATCACAGTTAAAGTTGACCTTAATAAGATCGTAATCGACATTCCTTTTAACCCATCAGATGCGTGGAAAGCATATAAGATTTCGCCTTTTCCTACGTATGTATCTAACGTCTCGACACCTATTATTAATAACCTGTCAGCTCTAGTATTGGTTTCCGCCAATGAGTAAACTTATACGGTAGTCAGAGATCAAGAACTGTTAAATGATTGCTATGATGTTATGGGTTTTAAGGTGTGCAGGATCGATTTGTTTGAATTCGGGAATATATCAAATATGTCCTTGGGTTCATGCGAATTGGACTTAGTACTTAACAGAACCTCTCCCCATACACGTGAACATTGTTTGGATGGTCTGGTCAGGTATAACGACAATCAGTTTCGTCACAGGCTCTTGAATGGCACGGCATTCGTCTTCTCTGCGGAAGCATACAGCGTCGTTTGCCCGGACGGAACTAGGGCATCAGGAAACATGTTCGTCGTCAGTGATGGTTGCACTGCTACAACGTCGTCGCTTGTTATACGAGCTATGGTTACTATCATCCGTGGGCGTAATTTCTTCATCAACACATCGTGGGGGAACACAAGGCTGCAAAGTCTGACAATTCCCTACAGTAGGCCCGTCGAAAACGCTATTGCAGCATTGGACCTGTTATCTCCTGTGGACCGTTCTACTGTTCGCCACGACTTTATTCTCCTCTACGTGTTAATTGCCATCGGTATGCTGCTAGGATCCGTGGGCGTAGCTGCCAGCGTAGCGTTTTGGAAGAGAACACGAGGACTGAAGGAGGACATTGCGAAATCCTATGGTGCTCGTAGGTCCCTTTTAGATATGAGTCATTGGGTGTATAGGGTTAAATAGTGTGATAACTGGCCATTATTTTCATTAAAACCCGACTACACAGAGAAAGACTGAAAAGGTTTTTATTGCAGGGGTAATAAATGCGGGGAGAAGAAAAACAATGGTGGTGATATTTACTATAATCTTATATAATGGCTACATTTATTTCTTTAATAAAAAAATAATACATATATGTCAATATATACATGTTTTAATATATACATAGAGTGGCATATTGGTCAATCAAGATATGCACTGCATTTTAAAATCTGGATATCCATACTGGTCAATCTAACAGGATAACTATGAGTTATGTCTGTTTCATCTGGTTTATATAATTATCTTTTTTAAATAACCTCATCATATGATTATTATTATTGTTTTGTCTGGATACATTTTTAGGCATTGATTTTTTAATCTTCATCTTTGCATATGTATTCATGAATCTTGTGCACACAATTATGAAACATGTTTCTATATATAATTTCTATATATATGATTTCTACATATAATTTCTATGTATAATCTTCATTCACGTTATCAGTATACTGAATGTGGAAAGTGTATAGTTTTTGCTTTGCTTTCTGAGTAGTTATAGTTAGCTCATGAGTGAATGTTTTGGTGGTTTCGTTCCTATTGTGTTTTTACGTGGCCGAGCAAATGTCATGATCTGACATGATATAAAATGGAACCGGTAGTTCCATTCGTATTGTAATATAAGTGGACTTAGAAAAAGTATATATATCTGTGTGAGCACGAGAGGTGTTGTTTGTGAATCACAGATCTAGTCCATCAAGTCGCACATGTCAGCTGAACATGTCAGCAAGCATCCATGTGTTGTTTGGAAAACAGTATGTCAGCATAAGTCAACGTCCTCTTTTGTTCTGAGCTGAGAGCTGTCACGTAGGCAGTGAGGAATCCTTGGGAACGAGGTCATGGTGTGTTCGTGTGTGTGTAAATGATAGGTCTTGTTATGATGTGGCGTGGAAGTTTTAAGATAGATCAAAATGGGAAATCATCCTGTGTAGACCCATTGTTACCCTGTTGTACAAATATCTCCAATATAGTCACACAGAATCCCATTATGGAGTTTGTCTAAATCCTACCAGAAGAACTTTACTATTTCTAAGACGTAAACTCATTGCACAACCATGGAGAAACCTTTGAAGATGCAATTCCATTTCTCTGACTGTATTGACTACAGTCCACTCAATAAGAAATAGTTGGGCACTTGCAAGTGTACCCAACACTTGTATCAAAAGCAAGTAATGATTGAATACATTAACAAGATTCAGCTTATAAATGTACTTGTATCAAAAGCAAGTAATGATTGAATACATTAACAAGATTCAGCTTATAAATGTACTTGTATCAAAAGAAAGTAATGATTGAATACATTAACAAGATTCAGCTTATAAATGTTCTTGTATCAAAAGCAAGTAATGATTGAATACATTAACAAGACTTCAGCTTATAAAAGTACTTGTATCATAAGCAAATGATAGATGAACTTCAACAAAGGTAAATAAAGTGAGACTATCCAAGTTACAGGATTTTGACTTAGTCTTCAGCCCTAACTAAAGGTGGAATTCCCATAATCTAACCAACTATGTGGGTCATACACTTCACTTTATTTTCGGTGAAGCTCTTCTTTTGTTTATAGACAAGTCTGGTGATCATGGCAATGGCAGGTAACATTATTAGAACTAACATAAAAGTTAAAAATGCAAAACTTCTTTAACCTTACACTCGAATTTGAGTGTGTTAGATTTGTGTAAACTTTCCTTTTCATATTTGCCATTATCTTGACTTTGTTGCTTGGGATGAAAACACCCTTGGATGTCAACTCACATCCACAATGATTCTGGATGTTGCATTCATTCAAGTCGGTGACATTTCCACATCTTACTTTGAAGCTGGTCCTTTCTGGATTAAAAATATAAATATCATCCTCCATGCTGATGAATGTTGTTCTTGGTGAGTCAAATATCCTGATCATGCAGTAATGATAAAGACAGGATTTTTTTGGTCAGCTTACTATATTTAAGTCGTTGGCATCACAAATGGAGTAATTAAAACGTGTAGATATTTTTGCAAGTTTTATTTTTGTTCCTCAGTGCGAGTGTGTGTGTCTCCTTGAAGTAAAAGTTCGGTGTACTTAGTGTCTAGCAAAGGGGTATAATTAGCAACACGTGTAGGGATGGGAATAAAGGAATAATATTTAAAGAATTCTTTTAGTATTAACAGGAATTGTGACAAGCAAGGTTTCATTGGTAAGGGTAGCTTTAAGGAAAGGATAGAGTGAGTTAGCTCAATGAGAATAATAGGAAACTTGTTAAACTTAAGTTTAGTTTACACCCTTATTTCCTTCAAGTTTTTCTATGGCAACAGATTTGCAGAGACTTTCCTAGAGAAGTATTAACTTGGCTTTTGACAAATGCCTTTAGTTCATCTCGTGCTCTCTTTATCTCTAATTTAATATTCATCATGGTAAAATTAAATGAGTTGTTTGGATACAAGTTTGGGTTTCCTAAGCAAATGTCTCAAACTTTTATCTCACTGATTCTTCTTTTGCTTTTAACTCAGTGAAAGCTTACTGGGTATCTTTTAGGTTGGTTTTCATATCTAATGCTTCCAAATTTTCTCTGTTCATTTCATCCTCTATGGTAGTGATTTTCCCTTGCAAGGGTAACAATTGGCCTTGGGACCTGATCCCAAAAATCACAGCTAGGCGTCCTGAATTGATAATTAGTATTATAATTAGCAGTAGCCCATTTTCTTATGTGGTTGCTTCGCCACGTAGATTTATCTCGATCCTGATGTGTTTCTCTTATCATATTCCTTAACACATAATCTGTTTCTTCACTACATAACTTTGGCTATTGATCTACTGTACTGTCGACTCAATGTTTTTCAGTTCCTTGTGCAAATGTCTTATTTGATTGCTGAGGTCTTGAATTTCCTTGTAATATATCTTAATTCCGGAAAATTTGTTAAGCAGATTGACTTGTCCCTTGTCTTGTATGATACCTCCTGTAGTTACAGTAGCTACGACTACTAGCACCTGCATGTAGTTCGCACACAGCGAGTATCATCAATACTTGTATTTTCATCTTGTAGATTACCTGAAACAGTAATTTGATTTCAGAATTTTCTTCACAGTTATTAGTTAGGTGACCGTAAATATTCCTCTGTCAATTAAAGGAAAAGTATTCTGAAGTTCTGCATCCTTAACTGCAGAATTTTTACTGCACCCTTAACTACAGAATTTTTGCTGCAAAACCACTGGTTAAAGTAAGGAATGCAACAATAAATACAAAAATTATTTACTATCAAGTCAACCAATTAAGATAAACTCAGCAATAAAGAAATCAAAAGGAAATGTTAATAGACAATAAATAATAACATGAAGTATTTTACTGGAAATAAGTCTTCTTCTTCTTAGAGTGTATCTTATTTTATCTTACAAGTCCTTTTGGTTGCATTTATCAATTTCTTCCGTACCAACAGCTTCTTGAGATCTTTTAACTTTGTCCATATGTATCCAAAATTCTTTCGATGAATCTACACATGAAGAAGGGTCTGAATTACTCATTCTTCTTACCTTCAATTTAGTTTCTTGGACGTCTGCTACTTTATGGGCCTGTAAGCCTTGTTGCTAGTTTATAATTTGTTCCACGTCTCACTTCTCTCTTTAAGTATACTTCATCTCCAATCTTATAATCTTTAGGTTTCCATCCTTCTTGGTGTCTTTCTACCATAGCCGTCTGTGCCTTCCTCCAGGTTCTGTTCAACTGCTCATGTATCACTTTAAAGTTGTTCGTTCGTATTTTCATGATATCTTCCAAGTAATTAGGCTGGATTGATTGATTAAACCATTCATAAGGTAGTCTTAGTTCATGTCCCATCAGAGCTTTCATAGAGGTTGCTTGAATACTTGTATGATAGCGTGCATTTAATGACAATTGTACTAAAGGTAAGTTGATATCCCAGTTTGGATCTTGTTCAACTGTACGTCTCAAATTGTCTAAAACTTTAATGTTATTCCTTCCTGCCAGTCCTATACTTGCAAAATGAGAGGGTTTTATGTTTACCTTCTCTACCTTGAATATATTACATATTTCTTGAATCAGAGCATTATTAAACTCTACCCTGGTATGTGAAATTATCAGCTGTGGAGCAGAATAATGGCGGAATACCTTGTCAAATGGAGCAACAGCACAGACTCAAGCACTCTTACCAGTAAACAGTACCAACTCAGCCTATTGGTAATTGAATCACTACATACTAGTATGTCTTTACTTCTACTACATATCGTGTGTAGATCGGTGATTAAATCTATTGCTACTCTCCCAAATGGAGTCTGTAGGATAGGATATTTCCCCAAGGGTACCTGCGTATCTGCTCTTCCCTTGTAACTCTTACAAATATTGCAACTTTTTATATATTTATTGACATCCTTATAAAACCCTTTCCAATGAAAATGTTGCATGAGTTCAATAACTCTGCTTTGTAAAAGTTGTGGAGCAATCTTCTTAGCTACTATTTTGTGAAATGTTTGAAAATAAGCGACACTACATGTTAGCCAACATAATATTCCATTTATAATTCTTCATTCATCAAGTTGGTTCCAATCTTCTTAATACCTTTTCTAGCTGTGGTACTAGTGGTGTCTCATTTTCCCCATATTTTAGTATTCCTTTCAAATCTTCATCTTTCTTTGTTCCCTCACAAGGTGCGCCGATGATAGTTCTTCATTCTACCATTCACAACTTCACTAAATTGGGATTTTTGTGAATCAGGCTTATGCTGTCATAAGAAATTTGGATTCTTCAACATTTCCGTGAAGGCTGTGTGAATAGTGAGGACTGTTATCTTGTAACCAAAGATAATATATCTGAAGTGCTTCGAGGAACCTATAACAGCTGAGGACTCCTTATCAGTTAACAAGTAGTTAACTTCTGCAGGCTTCAGCTTTCTACAGTAGTAAGCTACAGCTTCATAATTGTTTCCTGTTTTCGGCATAAGGCATGACCCTATTCCGATAGAACTTGCATCTGTTGCTAGGAAAAATTCCTTAGTGAAATCTGGTAAGGACAAAATGGGAGGGTTTGATAACCTCTCCTTCAGTGCCTCAAAAGCTTCTTGCTGGCTTGCCTTCCATTCACATTCCAAATCTTCCCTTAAGAGATCCATTTATGGAGCAGATTCAGCTTCAAAACTCCTCACAAACTTGCTATAGAATTCTGCTAATCCTAGAAATGATTTCACATCCTTCTTACACTGAGGCTTAGGCTATTCCTTAATGGACTTCACCTTAAATTGTTTACTTCAACATCTCTTTCACTTAGAGCGTACCCTAAGTACTCAATTCTTGTCCTTAGGAAAGAATATTCCTTTAGTTATGACTTCAGATTTGCTTTCCAAAGCTCCTCCAAGACTTCTATGACAAGTTTTATATGTTCCTCTATAATGCTGGTGGCTATATCAAATCATCAATGCAGCAATGGACACCTTTCCCCAGCAATCCATCCAACATGATATCCATTAATCAGACAAAATTTGCTGGGCTAGTCTTAAGAACAAAGGCATTCTTAAGTATTGATATCTACCATCATTATGGGAAAAAAAGTTAATCTTTTACTTTCTTCACCAAAAGGAATTTGTAAGAATCGCTGGGGTAGATCTATTGTGGTAAAGTATCGTTTGGATCCTATGGACATGAGACGGCATTGGATAAGGACCAGTTACTATGATCTTATTTAATTCCCTAAAGTCAACAACAACTCTGTGAGACTTATCCTTCTTAGGCACCAACAAAAGAGGGAAGACTAAGTTGATTTAGAAGGTTCTATTATACCTTCATTTTTCATTTTCTGGACTCCCCTTTCAGTGAATCTCGTTTTGTGAATGAGCCCCTCTATAAGCAGGAATATAAATGGGTATGGTGTTGGGCAGTGTGTCAATCGGATGTGAATTTACAGCTATGTTTCTAAAGTATCCCCTTCTATAGCAACCATGTCCCTGCATTAGTTCAATAATGCCATAAGTTCTTCCTTTGCACATTTATCTTCTATCTCCTTCAGATGATCATATATTTTGATTTCATTACGTCTGATTCATGGGCTGAAATTTCACTTATTCCATTAATCTGTCCTATAGGTTTACTTAAGGTTTCCTTCTCCACAAATTGAATAGGTATGCCAAAAATTTCAGCCAGTCCTAGCTCTGCTCCTGCCATCAAGATTATCTTACCTCTATTACTTGTCACTTCTGTCACTATTTTACCTTTCCGACTTTGTGCAAACCCAATGAATAAGATAGTCCATGTACCTGCGCTCTTTCTGAAAGTGTTATTCATTTCTTCCTTTCAAATATAGGATTCATATCACATTCTATCAAAATATTTTTTTCTGATTTGAGTCTCAAATCTCTTCCTAGTTTCAAATGTTTCCCGGTTTTATTCCAAATATGGGGTAATTTGTTGGTCACTGATATGGATCAGTTGATAATCCTCTCCTGATTCTTTTATCTTCAGAAAGCCGTTTAATACTGGTTGTCATTGGGTCCTATTCACTCTAATTATTTTATAAATGGGAATTCTGAGAGTCAAATGACCCTTTCGTATAATAAGTTGTTCTTTTGGAGAGCCAATGGTGATTTCTTTCCGGGCCATAGGATAACCAGTCAATAAATGAGCAAGCACATTCACCCCTTATGCAATTATGGCCTTTTGTTTAGTAAGATTTTCACCCCTTCTACAATTATGGCCTTTTCTTTTAGTAAGATTTTTCCCAGTTGAAGTGGAAAATCAATTTGTCTCAATTATTTCCATGAATATCTGTGATTCTGCAGTCAGACACAGGCTTTAAATTTATATGAGAAAAATATTCCTTATATACTTTACTGCTCATAATATTCTTGGGAGATCCTGTATCAAAGAATGTCAAGGAATGCTATTAGTTTATTCAAGCCAGCATGAGCGGGAAGCGTGGGCCTACAATCGGGTTCCTCTTCTATTGGTATTTCACTAACAATGATTATTTGACAGCTTATCATTGAGGGTTTCGATATTTCTTCTTTACTTCTTTGACTAGGCAGGAATATCCATTGTCATGGTCTGATTACCCAGTGAGTAGTTAGTTGTCTGGTCCTGATCGTATAACAGGTTCATAGCAGCGTTTGAGTTCATATTCTTGTTTCTCTGGAGCTGAGGAGACCGACTACGAACGATTTCTGTCTCTTCTTTGTGATATGATCTGTCTCATTCTAACCTTGCAACCCCAGACACTGTGTCCTGTTTTTCTGTGATTGGTAGCCTACAGTATGCCGACCATGGCAAGCACTCTCATAGTGTCCACGTTTCTGGAAGTTTAAGCAAATAACGCCAGAATATTTTCCCTGCTGAGATGTGTTGGCATCTCCATGCTGACTCTTAGGGGGTGTCCTGGATCGAGTTTGTCTGTTATATACCGTTCTTCTTTGACCTATGTTAGACAGTGGTTTATATATGTCAATTATTCCTTCCTCGTTTCTTCCTACAATCTTCTTTCGTTCATTCTCTATACCAAAGACATCATCGACGAGAGTCGTCTTTTCGAACACGTCATATGGTAATGTTCCCAAAAGTATTGACAGCCTGATGTTGTTACAGTCCTTTAATGTAATTACTCGTCGACCTGATGCATCTATTGATATCCAAGATGAGGTAGAAATTAAATTTCCCCATTCATTCAGCCAATTGTATGTCTGGAGACACACTTTGAGGTCAATTCTATCATTTGTTTTCCAAGTCTGCATAGATTTTTCCAGACTCATTACTGGATCTGTCTCTCCTACAGCTGAGTAGGCCTATATTCTCCTGAAGTATTCTTTCAGTGCTTCCCATATCTCAAGCCTCTGATAGGTCTGGAGTGGAGGTACGAACCTAAATCGCCTGAAGATAGGTCTAAAAATTTCTTTGCCTCATTTAATCTATCTCCGTCGTTCCCTGCTAACGACTTTAAATGTTAAATGTTAACCTGTTTGACCCAGGCCTCTAAATCACAGGTATCTCCATCTTTCCTCCCCCAAAATTTAATTATGCTAGGCTGAATTTGGGTTATCGTATGCATAACCACAGTATTATATTATGAGTGTTTTCTGCCATAGTTAGGTTATGGGCTTGGCCTCTGGCAACTAATGGGGTCATAGCACTTAGTCTTCGGGTGCTACGTTTCGGCATAAAAACAATTCCCAATAGAGAGTAGCTAATCAGCAGATCCAGTGTAGTCAGAAATGAATGAATGATTTCAAGTCATCAGGCGTCGTGACTTCTATGGTCATTGACACCGATGTCAATTAAAGGACTGTCAGAAAACATCGGAAGAGTTTTTTTTTTTTTTTTTTTTAGCTGATAGGTAAGATGGGTGAAAGAAGGGTGAGGGCAGTTAGCTAGCTAACCATGGTAGGGAATAGTTTAGAAAGTGAAATATTAGTAAGAGTAATGTCAAGTGTGGTTTATCCACAATTTTATTTAGGTAAGGGTACAATTTTTCTAATATTAACATAATACAATAATAATTTTACATTATAACAACATGGTAAATTGTACATATTGCATATTTTGAATTTTATTTCTTATTAGTATAATCATATTTAAAACATAAAATAAAATAAAAAAATTGGTTCCAATTTCCTCATTTTAACCTTGATGTTAATTATCATAATGATTTTGCATGATACCTACATAGTAAATTCTAAATATTACTTTTCACAAGGCATTTCTTAATAATATAATGGTTGAGGTTCATCACGATGAAGATATGAAGATACTCTTCTCCACCATCTGTGGTCTGTGTTGTTTGGGTGGTTTCTCTCTTCTGCTACGGATTCTTCTGTTAATTCACTGTTGTATTGATCTAGTTTGCTCCACATGTTGGTTGCCATTCTGTATAATCTTTGATTAATTGGTTCTACTTTGTATTTTTTGTGTATTTGTTCTATATTCAGACCGTCATCTTCTTGATTGTTTCTCACTGCGGACCTTAGTATCTTATTTTGGAATTTTTGTAATGCACTTATATTGGAAGTCGATGCTAAACACGTGGGTATTGGTGGATATTCCATTATTGGTCTGATTAGGCTTTTGTAGAAATGGATTTTGATATTTGTGTTCATATTCCTAAATCGTTTTAGCTTTGTATTTTGTGTTCTTGCTATTCTTAGCCTTTCTCTCACGTGTCTTGATATTCCTCTTTGTCCGAATTGCATTCCTAGTATTCTTGTGCTTTTACTAAAATTCATCGGTTGTTGGTCTAACATTATTTGTGCAGGTTTGTAAGCAGACACTGATACTAGTTGGAATTTAGATTTATTTGTCTTTATCTTCCACTTCTTTTCAAACTGATTTATTCTTTCAATTTGGTTCATTGTTTTTTGTGCTACTTGTCTTTTCAAAGTTGGATCCCTTCTTCGAGTGCGTTTTTCTGGGTGTATAATTATTTGAGTTATATCATCTGCAAAGCAGACATCAGTACAGTACTCTGGTGGTGAAGTCATATCTGATGTATATAATATGAATAGTGTTGGACTGAGTACAGATCCTTGTGGGACTCCACTTTGTAACGGGAATGGATTCCCTATGTAATTTTGTGACTTGATTGCTGCTGTTCGATCTTTGATGAAGTTGCATAGTATTTTCTCAAAAATGTCTGGAAGGTTGAGATGTAATATTTTGTATTGAAGTCCTTGTATCCATACTTTGTCAAATGCCTTTGTTATATCTCTACATACTAGGGTACATAGGTACCTTCTTCTTTGTGATAGTGCAATACTCTCATATATTGTTGCTATTGCAATCTGGGTCCCTCTTCCTTTTCTAAATCCATATTGATTATTATTGTGTAGCTGATTACCTTCTAGGAACAACACTAATCTGTTGTTAATTATTTTTTCAAATATTTTGCCCGGTACTTCTAGTAATGATATTGGTCTATAATTCTCTACCTGACTAGTATCTTTTCCTGGTTTGGGTATCAAAATCATTATTGCATTCTTGAATATAATTGGAAAATATCCCATTGAGAGGGCCCAGTTGTATATTTCTCTTAATTTTTCGAGTGCTATGTCTGGTAAATTTTGAATTATGACCTTGTTAATTCCACTCTTTCCTGGTGCTTTGTGTTTAAAATTTTTAATTATTATTTTGATTTCCCATAACTCTATTTTCCTTGTTAATGGGCAGTCTTCATTGAGTCTGCTAATATCAGCTGCATGATGCGGATTTGTTCTGTTTCTATGTTGTTCAATGAATTCATTGACTATTGTCTCATGTTGGTTGTCGAAATTTTGGTTATCCTCCTGCGTTATCTGGAATATTTCCTGCCAGTAGGCCTTGTGCAGTACTTCCTTCTCTTTGTCATCATATATTTTCTCATTCCCATGCTTTATGTATGGCGAAGTATTAGTTTTGCTTCCCATCAGTCTTGCAACGGAGTTCCAAAATTGTTTTGGGTTATTGTACTGTATTTCTGTGTTTTTTATTAGGTCTTCCCAATTTTGATGATATAATCTTGAGTTTTCTTGTACTAACTGTTCTTGTAATATCTTCTCATTAATATGTTGTTCCACCCTGTTATAAGTACTGTGTTTTGGATGTTGTTGTAGTGCCATTGTATCAATTTCAACTTATCACTACTAATAGGATGTGGAAGTGTGGTGTATTTAGTTATGGGTATATGATTTTTTATTGCTTCCTCTATATTTTTGTACCATTCTTCAAGCTCGCCATCTACTATTTCTTTTGTTATTTCTATTTCATTTGAATTTATTGTTAGTTGTCTACTTATTTTTTCTTCTATTTCATTTTTGAAGCTTTCCCAACTTGCTCTTTTTATATTTGGTATTTCTAAGGATGGAATCATTATTGGATTGGTTGACAGTGTAATTACCATTGGTTTATGATCGGAGGAGGTTGCTGGTCCTCTTGTAACGGCAATATTGAGGTGAATTTTATTATTTCCCAATATTATATCTGGCTTTCCTTTTCTGTTATTTGCTACAAAGGTATCGAAATCAGGTCCTAAGTGTATGATATACTTTTTATTTATTAATCTGACTATTTCTTGTCCTGTGTAATTAGATTGTCTATATCCAAATATTTGGTGTCTGGCATTTAGATCGGCAATGAGGTAGGTTGGTTCTCTCCTGTTCATTAACTTCATGACATCCGGAAGTGGGAAATAATGTCTTCTTGGCGGCTTATAAGCTGTGGCGATCACTATTGGTCCTTTGTTAGTTTGATTTGGACTGCTAAAAAGTCGTCTTGGAAATCGTCTATTATCTTATGTCTAATATTACTCTTGATTGCTATTGCAATTCCTGCAAAGGGTTCATCAGCAAAGTTTTGCGTATATGTATTATATCCAAACATTTTCAGAGTTTCATTTCGTTTCATACCATGTTCATTGATTAATATTATGTCAGGGTCTTCTTCTCTATATATATTGTATAATTCAAATTTCTTTGTTTTCCAGGATTTGACGTTGTGCTGAATTGTTTTAATTCTTCGTAGAGTTGGGTCCATTCGAGTTACAGTGGTCTAGTAATTTTGTTCTTTTTCTTTCACTTTTCCGTTTTCTGGTGTTATTGGCTACTGGCGTAGTACTTTTTGATGCTGAAGTTGATCCCTGTGGATTTTGTAAGATGGGAGAGTTGGAGAAACCTGAGAAGCTTGGTAGTGAGGCTTGTATTTCTTCTGTTAATTGATGCTGCGTTTCTTGCAAATTACTTATGCGTCCTGAGGTGTGGATAGGTTACCACGAACAGCACATAAAAAAAAAAAAATTCAACTGGCATTTTTGAGAAATAAAATTCAGTTCTACCAAAAATCTTAAATATCACAAATTAAATTTATCACTGCTGGTTAGAAAAGTAGTAATTTAGACTAAGTAAATTTGTTCCAAAAGTAATGGCTAGGTTTGCTTTTGATCTTGACTTAATTTATAAATATTTGAAGGTGTATAATAGTGTATGTAATCGTGTGTACCGGTCTTCACATACATAATTTTCTTACTTTTATCAGATAGAACTGATTCTCAAAAGAGGGGACTTCTTGTGTGGAGTCGCATTGTTGTCTTCTGAGTCACATTGTTGTATCCCTTTCCTGTTCTTCAAAGTACTTTTTTTCTTTTGTAAATGCTTCTTAAATTCTTGTGTAAGATGGCGTCGTTGTTTTCCTTTCTTGTTTGTTGGGCTTTCCTTTAACTTGAAAAATTTCCTCACAATAAAGGCAGTTAGTTTCCTTTCTCTCTCTCTCTCTCTCTCTCGTACTGGTTCGGTTCTTTACTAGCATCGTCAAAGACTGGATTATTAATAACTGTTCAGTCATTCAAAAAAGTTTCGCAACATACTTCAAAATTTGCCGGACAACGGTTTATAACAGTGACATCTGGCGCTATTTGGCAACTCCATCGTAAGCGCATGAAACCAGCACTGACACGACGGTTGCGTCAGAGAAATTACCTCCCGTTTCCCTTAACCGATTTTTATTTCTCTCTATCATTATTTAATTCCTTTATTTAATCATTTATTCTCTCTCTTTCTCTCTGCCACAAAGTGTCCATTGGGTGTTACCAGATTTTCTCTCTATACTTTTCCAAGGGGTTATTTACGCAAAAGTCTTTGAATTTATCTCCATAAGGATTAAATGGATGGCTAATTATAGCTTCTTATTTGACTCTTTTTTTTTTCCCTACCATCATGAGCGAAATTTTTCAAAATGTTTCGTTATTTTTCGAAATAGGGATTTTTCACTCACCATTCTTATTTATATTGTTAACCGTATGATTTATAACCAAAATCGAATAAAAAAAAAAAAGTACATTTCCTTGTATAGATAAAACGAATAAATTATTATTAGGTGAACGAAAACTTCTGGAACACGTTGGAAAACATTTTTGAGCGACTGTATACCTATCTCAGAGGTAATTCTTTATATTAGCTCCGCATCTGTTTTTACCTTTTCAACTTTTTTTTCTATACTTTTAGGGGTTCTGATACCGGCGGTTTATCTGTTTGTTGTCGGCCAAATGGAATGTCCCTTCGCCGTGTTTAGTACTAACCCGGGGGGTGGGGGGCGGTTACCCATACGTTAACACGTAATTGTACTTGCCGGGCGGGATACGAACCGTTCAAAACAGATGTACCCGTGCTCTGTCTTGTGAAGATTGCTTATGGAAACCCCTTGTTGGATGGACTTCAGGAGTTAATTACACTCGAGCGCCAAAAATTAAAGGTAAATTCATAATTAGCAACCAAAAAACTGTAGAAGAAGTTAAGTTAGAAGGCAGTCGCCGCTGTGGAGCTACTATATAGTTCTACCGCAGCGGATATGGTGTATAGAGGTATGTGGGCTGAAAAACGATGTCAGTACTGCAAAGTAAGTGAATGCTGAGGAACATTCCGAAGCATAGGCTAGAAGTTAACGTCGGCTGCGGTGGGCTTATTGAGTTTTCATCACTGTCACAGCCGTTGTCTGCCCAGATAGTCAGTTATTTTGGCCTAGGCCAGCTAAGAATTGCCCAAGGCATCCTGTGTGCTAGCCTATCCGTGACTAAATCTCTTCATGTTAAAATCCTGCAAGTTAGCCAAAGTGGTACTGAATAGGACAGGCTATGTTGTTGATGCCTCAGATGAGAATGGTAGCATAGGTTAGTAAGACCTACATCTTCAGGCTGGTAATCATCGGGAATAAAGCTTTTTGTGTCATTTTTGTCCAAAGGTAAGGGTATTCATCCGTGTGATCCCATCTTGCCTAAAATTGTGTCAAGGAGCTGGCAACAGAGGTTGCCCATGTGAACCCAACAAGTAGGTTAGCCCTTTGTGGCGACAGTGAGAGGACATAGAAGCTTTTTAAACAAATTCCAGTTGTATCGTAAAGCTACAGAAAAGGATAGAAAGGCTGAAGATGTAAAAGTTCCATTGTTGCTGACGACAGGGGGTGAGGAGCTATTGGAAATGTACAACTCCTTGGATTTTCCTAGGCCAAGCAGCCCAGATGATGATGATCCATTGCAAGTGTTATCAACAGTTCTTGATAAATTAGATACCTACTTTGCTCCAAGAAAGAATGAATTGGCAGCACGGTATAAGTTTAGGAAGTGTACTCAAAATACTGGTGAGTCTGTGGAATCTTACATTACAAGGCTTAAAATTCTTATCAAAGACTGAGTATGACAATGAAAAGGATAGAGCTCTCAGGGATCAAATTCTTTTTGGCTGCGCTGATGATGAACTAAGAAAAAAGTTTTTTGAAGCAGAAAATTTGGACTTGCAAAAAACAGTTGATATTTGCATAAGTTACCAAGCTTCAAGGAAGCAAATGTCTGTGTATAAAGAGGGTAATATTGATACTGTGCAAAAGGTGAGTCAGAAGCCAAAGCTGTCAAGTGATAGACTTAACATAAATACTCAGCATGTGAAAGGGGCTGTGGCTGCTAGTTCAAAAGGTATAAATCTTAAAAATTGTAAATTTTTTAATCAGAATCATGAATGGTAAAAAAATAACTGTCCTGCTTATGGAAAACGTTGCTCCAAATGTAGTAGATTAAATCATTTTGCTGTGAAATGTCCCAGTAATTCTGGATACAAAATCAAGCCTAAGGGTAACAGTAAAGTAAATGAGTTAGAGACCGTCGAAACTAATGAATCGGATGATTCCAGTGTTGAATATGTCCTTAAAGTGGATAAGAGTCCAATGAGTGATAAATTAGTATCTGCAGAAATTAAAATTGATGGTCATAGAGTAAAATTTCAGGTAGTGGTGCAAGTATAAATGTCATTCCTGTAAAATATGTACCTAACCATGAGTTATGTCCAAGTAATACAATGCTAGAGGCATGGACATCCACTACTGTTAAACCATTGGGTAAGTGTAGAGCAATTTTAAGAAATTGCACGAATAATAAAAAATATTCTGTAGAATTTATAGTGGTGAAAGAGAATTTTAAACCTCTTTTTGGTAAAAGGGCATCTGAACAAATGAGTTTGATAACCATAAATTATGAAAATATTTGTTGTAAATGATATGTTTTCTATTCATTCTGATGTTTTTGATGATGAGATAGGCACTCTGCCAGGTAAGGTACACTTAACTGTTGATGAAGCAGTACAACCCGTGGCAATAACATCATGCAGAATTCCAATTAGTCAAAAAGGCAAAGTAAAGAAAATTATTGATGAAATGGCTAGGCATAAAATTGTGTGTAAAGTTGATCAACCAACAGATTGGGTCAGCAGGATGGTAACAGCAACTAAAGTCAATTGGGATATTAGGGTATGCATTGATCCACAGGTATTAAATAAAGCTCTTAAAAGGGAATTTCATCCAGTGCCTTTGATTGATAACGTATTGCCCAAATTGTCCAAAGCTAAAGTTTTTTCTAAGTTTGACTTAAAAAGTGGATATTGGCAATGTATACTCGATGAAGAGTCAAGTTTATTAACAACCTTTTAGACCCCATGGGGCCGGTACAGATGGCTAAGGCCAAGGTCTAGAGAATACAAGGTCTTCTCACGCGCAGGATTAAGAAGGGTGCGGAGACGGTGGTTAAGAAACGTGACGTCACGCGGTCTACTTGCTTTCTCCTGTGCCCAAGCTCGTCTGCCCAAGCTGTGCAAATAGGAAAACGTTTCGTCTGTTTCCTCGTTGTCTCTTTTTAATACTGGAAATTATTATTCATTCTTTTAGGAAAATAAAACACGCGTTGACCATATTCATTTCTATACATAATATTCATCCAGTTAAAACTAGAATTTAAAATGAGGAACTTAACATTTATCACTTTTATAATACAACTCACGCTCTTAAATACATAAATACATAAGTTAACAATTAATTTACCAACTTTTTAATTTTGTTTGCCACTCTTTTTGAGAAGCTAATGTCCCTATTTAATCTACGAATCCTGAAAAATGTACGGCAGCGAACAAAAAATTTAATTACATCAGAAGGTAATGGAATGCAATTGCCTATCACATCACTCAACTCGTTTATCGTACCTTTTCCTGATTTTAGGTATTTTTCCCCATGATAGCAAATAAACATGTTTTCCATCGATTTTAAATAATCCAAAAATTCGGGTAGAGGTTTCATTAGCTTTTCATTTGATCTACTTATAGTGCCAATCCATGTGCCATCTCCTTCGGTTGCTTTAGTTCCTAGAAAATCGTACTCGGGAAACTTACGGGCTATAAAACCGCCCATGTATTGCAAGCCTCCTTCCTCCATGGCATCTTCTAACGTTTCTTCTTCAACAGTTTTGCCTTCATTGTCATTCTGCAGTTCCTCTATTGGCAAACAAAACAATATTGCCGATAAACTTAACTCTTTCTGGAGAGAAGTTTCTTCAACCTCGTAAGAAGTGCGTTCTTCAGTTATCACGTTGGAAAATGAGGCCTCAGTCATATATCACTAATACAATTTTCAACATTGTATTTTGCTCCTAACAGAATGCTCTCTTTTCCCAGGAGATGGGCTCTAACTCGGTGCTTAAATTCAACAGGTGATGAGTGTTGATGACATGCACCCATTTGCCGTATACAGCCAAAAAAGTGCTCCAGTCCATCTTGATTCAACCTATAAGTTAAAATGTATGATACTGCAAATTTTTCACCTAACATCCCTAGCAAGTTCGTTAGAGATTTGCAAGATATCACAAGGCCTTTTTGGAATGGGTAAAGTCCTTTGCCTCCCAGAGTTTTCATTGTTCTGGATAGGCGAATCATCTCTTGCAACGTTTTGTTTTGGTTTTCTAAGTTTAGCCCGTAAGCATTCCGTGGAGACTTTCTATCTAAAGGCACTCTAGAATTGAATAAATCAAACCACTTATCAACTAGGCAAATGAACTGGCTTGTACTCTCCCAGTGCCTATCCATAATCAGACCTTTTTCTCCGAAGTTTGAGATTTTTGTAAGTGGTTTCGGAGAGTAACTGTACCGCTAATTTCACTTTCATACGTTCCATACCTGTGACACTTACATGTTTTTCAGATAGTTTATGAGCTGTCATTAGATCACTCTTACTTTTCACAATTACTTCCCTAACTGACTCACTGCAAGCAATCCTACCGTCTGATAACATGAATCCATGGTCCAAGAAATTGTTACTGATTAGTTTTATCAAGTGAGGAGCATCGGCAAATACATGTATTTCCCTGCAATTATCCGCAGGATTAACAAATGATGGGTTATCTATGCTAATGCCTAACGTATTCCATAACCTTATATTTGTTGGCCCTAAGTCATTAACCATTCCAACTACAGGAAATCCAGCTCTCTCTATCTTAATAATCAGTTCAAAAAGGAGGATTTTAGTTATATCTGTGTCGAAATTATAATAGACGAGTTGTTTCCAAGAGGAGGTTAGGCCTCTGACCATCACACATTGCACTTTAGATCTAGGTTCATATAAGGTGTCTGTGCCTTTATCATAACTCCATATTTTTGAGACGCTACATTCGTCACAGGAAATTATGCACACACGTTCTTTTTCACTCATTGATTCTGATTTGTATTTCATTAATTTAATCACTGACTCCAAGATGCCAGGCTCCACGTCTATTTTCCTTGACCATCGATATAAAGTTGCTTGGGAAGGAAACGGAAATTTCCACTGTTCTCTTAAAAATCTGTACGCTTTGGGACTCAAACTTCATCATCCTTCCAGTAATTAATGTGTTTTCCGGCTACAAGACATTCTACTTGATTAGATGAAAAAAATCCCGTCAAATTCTCTTTAATAGAAGCAGTTGCTGACGCTAAATTGTTATGGAACGTATGATGCATTGATATTTTCTCTTTTTCCCACTCAACTTTATCATCCAACCATTTGGCTCTCTCTGCTTCCCACTGTCTCCCTTTTGCTTCCCACTTTTCCTTTTCAAGTGTCCACTTTACCGAATCTTCTTCCCACTTCCGTTTAATGTCCTTCATATCCTTCTTCAGCTGTTCAATTTCACGTTGTAATTCTTCAACTGTCGACAATGCCTCGACCTCTTTCGATAAAACCTTCCTTGCTCTTTTATTTTCCTGGCCTAGGATTTCGTGTACTAGTCGTTTTTGGCCTCTCTTCTCAGCTCTCATTTCCCTTGTACTGGAACCCTGCACATCTGCTTAAAGATCAAAAGTGCATTATTAACAACCACAGAAAATTATAGTTGTGCAGCTTCTTATAGCAAATAGAATGTAACTAATAAATGACACCTGCTAAAATACGGGACAGTTTTTCCCATTGTTAATTGTGCACGTGTTGCGTATCAAATATAATGAGAGCTGAATATGACATGAGAAACACAATAACAAAGAAAGAGAGAGAGACGGAACGAGAACATTGACTAATAGATTGGGCATACACTGGTCTTTAATCTATTAATGAATTTTTCAAGGTCACACTTGTGATTTGAACAGGCTTTGTATAGTTCAAACACGTGGTTCAAAACTTCCTTTGTTTTCCAGCTGTTGATTATTCTACTTGAAGATGAAAAGGCAATGTATCGAATGCCTTTCGGACAGTAAGAAACACAATTCGTTAGTTTACAAGAAAATAAGAGTTATCAGTTCCTTACCTTTAGACTTAAGGGAGTTTTCTGTTATGGGCATATGCAGCGTTGGGACTGATCCTGTCTTCAGTTTCATTTGATTTTTAGGCACTGGCCTACCCAGCAGTTCATACATCATATTTCTCTCATAGGCATCGGCTTCAAAGTGTATGTTGCATATTCGTGCAATATCAGTGTTAATAAGATCTTTTCTTTTACAGAGGTGGATCCACTTCCTCCTTGCGTCGTCGTCCGTAGGAAATCTATGAAGAATTAGATCCTTATTTTTCTTCCTATTTTTAAAGCACCCGTATACCGCACAAGAGTTGGGCATATTGCTTAAGATATCACTATTGCAGCAAGAAAAAAAAATTGAAGCCGCTATTATGGACAATACCGATATCAAATATGCGGAAGCAAGGTCTTCACACTGTTTGTTTGTAAACAGACTGATCAGCCAGAGATCAACAAACACCGCGAGTAGACCGCGTGACGTCACGATTTTTACCTGCGCACTAAATCCCAATTTTGGGTCGGCCGTGAGAAGACCTTGTATTCTCTAGACCTTGGCTAAGGCTACCTTTTGGTTTAGCTGCAAGCAGTGAAATTTTCCAAAAGAGGTTGCAAATGGCTCTAGAAGGTCTTGAGGGTATTACCTGCATTGCAGATGATATTTTGGTATATGGTGTTGGTGATACATTTGAACAAGCTGTAAGAGATCATGATAACAAGTTACATAAATTGCTGACTAGGTGTAAGGAAAAGGGTATAAAACTTAATAAAGCAAAAACTGATTTAAGAAAGTCAGAAGTTGCTTTACTAGGTCATAAGGTAGCTGGTAATGGTCTAATGGCAGATCCTTCAAAAGTGGAGGCTATCTTGAAAATCGAACCACCTACAGATGTCACTGGTATTCAGAAATTAGGTGGTATGGTAAGTAATTTAGGGAAATTTCTACCCAATTATTAGGTTAACGTAAATTTTTCCCTTTATTTTTGGCTTTTAATTTTAGATCAGCCTTGTCTCTTTTTAGTTTTAAGTATTATTCTTAAGGAATGCCAGTGCTTTGTAAAAGTTAAGGGTTAAGTGATTTTCAATATTTGTTTACAGTTTTTGACGCCTCTTCCCTGCTTGTTTACCTTTATTAACTATCGTGTTAACGATTGTTTTGTTATTTTATTTTTCGAGTGCCGTTGGACGCTGGTGATCGACGTTTGGCCTGAATGTCAAGGCCCGATCAGTGCGGGTTTAACTTCTCCCTGGATTAACTCAGCTGGCGCCTTTTGCATTTTTTCTTGAATTATTTAAAATTATTTTGGATTTACGTCTTCCTTCGTGGGTGCTCTCCTGTCACCTGCGACGTGAGCTTCCTACTCTACGTGGCTCGCAGGTACTTCGGTCACTTGCGACGTCTTACCTGTTGTTACCCTGGTGAGACGAATTTTCCCAGGGTGTTGATGGCGTCGCTGTTCTCCGCCATCAACAGGAGTTGAATTGTGACTTGGGCTCTTTTGCCAGGACGCCTTTAAAGCTGCTGTTGGGAGCAAGTTTGCTCGTGAGGAGGCCTGTAGGGCGGCCATACCCAGGTAGGAGTTAATAGTTGACCTGGTGTGTGTGACCTCTCTTGGCAGCAGAGGTAGCAGTTAGGTCACGGCCTTCAATATTGCTTCGCTTGGTTTCTCTAAATGTGAGATTATTGTTGAATTATTATATGTCATTTAATTATATTGTCTTGTAAAGGTTTATACATTGAAATTTAGTTTTGTGTTGATAGGTTAAGCGTTTTCTTGCTATTTATTCTCTGCCTTCCTTCACTCGCTTTTATTAGCTTTAGGTAACTGTGTTCCGGTCTGGCCAGCAAAAGTGTTGTATCCAACCGTTTATTTGTTAATTTTTCATTACTGTGATAGGGCTTATTTTTATTAGCTATAGGTAATCCTACGTGATTTGTAAAGGACCGGTATTTGTCATTTTTGATTGTTATTAAGGTTTTGGGAAGTATCCCGCAAGGTTGGTTTAAATTTTGTATTGATTAAGTATTAAATAGTGTTAAGTTTTCTTGGGTGTTTGTTTTCGCTGACCTTTAGCACTGAGTCACATTTATTACTGATAACAATTCAAATATAATTTAAGAACTCGCATAACAACCTCGAGGGATGTAACACCAATCTATCTGATGAGATGGAACCGTTAAGAAAACTGACACATCAAGGTGTCAAATGGGAGTGGACTGAGGTTCATGATAATGCTTTTTATAGAATTAAGGAACCGATCTCTACGATGCCTGTTTTACAGTATTACGATCCAAATAAGGAACTGACTATTTAGTGTGATGCCTCACAGAAAGGAATAGGTGCCGCTTTGATGCAGTGCGGCAAACCAGTATCATATGCAAGCAGTGCACTAACAAGTACTGAGTCTAGATATGCCCAGATAGAAAAAGAGACTTTGTCGATAGTTTTTGCTCTAGAGAAATTTCACGATTATACATTTGGTAGAAAGGCTATAATAGAAAATGACCATAAACCACTTGAAACAATCATTCTAAAACCATTATGTAGGGCACCAAAGCGTCTGCAAGGTATGTTGGTGAGAATTTTACAATATGATGTTGAAGTAAAGCATAAGAAAGGTAGTGAGGTGCTATTGGCTGATTATTTGTCAAGATCCTATTTGCCTTATGATGGTAGGAATAGATTGTTTGACCATATTAGTATGATCAACTTGTTACCTATTAGGCCAGAACGTTTAATAACGATCTAGAAAGAAGCTGATGATGATGAAGTATTGCAATTACTGAAATCGGTGATTCTGAATGGTTGGCCTGATAATGTGAATGGTATTCCAAGTGTGCTTAAACCTTATTATTGCATCAGGGATGAATTTTCTCTTCAAAACGGTCTTATCTTAAAGAGTGACCGAGTATTTATTCCCCTGAAAATGAGGTCATCTATTTTAGAATCTATACATTCATCACATATGGATATGGAAAGTTGTTTGAGAAGAGCCAGGGAATGTTTATATTGGCCTTGTATGAATGCTGATGTAAAAAATTTGTTTCAGAATGTGAAATATGTAATAGATTCCCTATTGGTCAACAGAAAGAGAGTTTGAAATCACATGAGTTGGCAGACAGACCATGGGAAAAAGTAGGTGTCGATTTGATGACTATCAAGAATTATAATTACTTGGTAACCATTGATTACTATAGTAGTTTTAGTTTTTGGGAAATAGACCATCTTGAAAACACTAATGCAGGTACTGTAATAAGAAAACTGAAAGCTCATTTTGCAAGGTATGGACTGCCTACTGTTGTGATATCTGACAATGGTCCCCAGTTCGGTAGTGAGGATTTTAAGAAATTTGCTGTAAATTATGATTTTGAACATGTGACGAGTAGTCCTCATTGCCCTAGATCAAATGGTAAAGCAGAGTCTGCTGTAAAGATTGCAAAAATACTTCTTGTAAAAGCAGTCGAGAGTGGGAAGGATCCCTATTTAACAATACTAGATTACAGAAATACTCCTATGCAGGAATCTTAATTTAGTCCTGCTCAAGGGTGTCTTGGCAGGAGAACTAGAACTTTGTTACTTATGTTAACTTCTTTGTTAAAACCCCAACCTCTTGATGATAAATTTGTGAAATCTAGAAAAGCTTTGAGAAATTGTAGAAGCAAATGGTATCATGATAGAGGTGCTAAAGACTTGGAGGAATTAACTGAGGGAGATACTGTAGAATTAAACCTTCCATTCTTGGTAAGAAAAAGTGGGATTTTGGTAAAGTTGTTGAAAAACTTGAAAATAGATCTTATGTAGTAGAGTCTAATGATAGTTTAAGGAGAAATAGAGTTCATTTAAAGAAAACTAGTGAAATGGGAAGACCAGAGAAAGTAAACCGAGAGAATGTTGTGGAAGCTAGTCCTAGCAAACCTACAAAGAAAGCAAGCACTGACACTGATATAGGAATTGATTCTGATGTATTGGTAAGTGATGCTAAAGGGCAAATTGATGCGAGTCCTGTAAATAATGATTGCGGTGTTCAGTCCAGTAGGATGAGTAGAGAAGTAAGAAGCACTAGAAATAAGATGCCAAATAGGTTTAAAGGTTTTGTTATGCGCAGGTGATGTTTTGTGTGTTTATAACCCTGCTAGTGTTTGATTCCTTATTTTCCAGAAGATTTATTTAATGTTTTTAAAGTGTGTACTTTATTTTTCAAAACAAGAGGGATGTTACGATAACTGATATTTCTATAATTATTTGAGTTAATGTATGTAATTGTGTAAAGATGTAAGACCTACGTCGTTCTTGTAAAGATGCATTACCACACCTAGTTTGGGATCAACGTATGTAAACAGTAATATTCAGAAACCAATAAATGGAGATCGTTGCACCATGTGTTTCCATTCTGCCCACCTTTATTAGCGATTATTAATCGAATGGAACCCCAATACTGAAACACCAGTCACGATTGTGGCATGGAAGCCATCGACTTCGAACCCCTGGAAGTCCATCATGCCCTCTTCTCCATTCAGCATATTCCAGACGTGGTGAGGGTCTCTATGGTGATGTCCCTCCAAGCATCTGTGAAACTGTTGATGGCAGACTTCAGTGAATACTTTTGATGATTCTCCATTCCACTCCCCAGTGTATCCAAGCCTTGCTCCTTCTCCTCCTCACCCTACATTACTACCATCACCTCCTCCAGGAACTTCCTCCAGTATAGACATTTCATTGCAACAATAACACGACTTTGTCCATTGGCTGAGTGAGTGCAGTCTTATTAGGAAATAAATACATGACCCTAATATGATCTTCATCACCAACCAAATGGACTGTATTAGGAAGCATAGGCACATTTTCCATGAGAAGCAAAGCCTTCACTCAGTGTCTAGTAATGCTAAGGTCCTGCGTCCGATGATAAATAACCCCCTTATATAAAAATGATTATAGAACCAATCAGGTAAGATCTTGGCGGTGAACCAAGTCTTTGCCAAATGATAACAAATCACTGGAAGCCCATCCATCAACCCACACAGGACATCACATTAGCAAACTACTAGTGAACAGTTCAAACAAGCGACTGTGCTAGGAGAGAAACTGTTGCCGACTGCACTGATACATCCCGGATGTAGCCAGTTAGCATAAGATTTGTTTATGACGCATATGCCCATCAGCCATTGAAAATAAAAAAAAAACCCAATGGTGAAGAAAATAGCGAGAAAACTTACAAAACACTTGAGTGCTTGTCCACCCCCAACACCTTCTACCATCCGCCATTAAACTGATGACGTATCCATACCAGCCAATAAAAAGCAGTACAGAAAGTGACATTTCAAGATGTGTTAAGTGACATTGTGCATTTAAGCCAATAACGATCCCTCTACATACCTCTTTTGCCTTGTGTGTGTGTTTCTTAGCGCAGGATCATGTGCTACCTTTATTTTCCTTTTGTTTTGCTTGATTTACTGTAAAAACAGAGTGATGAAAACCAACTGGTTTTCCTCACCCTGTTTTTATTTATTTGTGTTAGTCTTGCTCTTTCTTTCATATAGGTAGGTTGTTTTAAGATTTTAGTGAACTCCTTTTACTTATAATTGACTTGTCTTCGTTAAAAAGTTAAGTATACCTTAGTTTAACCAGACCACTGAGCTGATTAACAGCTCTCCTAGGGCTGGCCCGAAGGATTAGACTTATTTTACGTGGCTAAGAACCAACTGGTTACCTAGCAACGGGACCTACAGCTTATTGTGGAATCCGAACCACATTATAGCGAAAAATGAATTTCTGTCACCAGAAATAAATTCCTCTTATTCTTCATTGGCCGGTCAGAGATTCAAACTCGCGGCCAGCAGAGTGCTAGCTGAGAACGGAACCCACTTGCCCAACGAGGAACTGACTTGTCTTGGAATAAGGTGATTTGTTTTAAATGTTTTTACTTCATAAAGAGCTGTGGCCATTGCATATCTCCATAAATTAATTTGTTATTAATGTTCACAAATTATATTTTGTAGCCTTGAAAATGCGACTTCAAAACATTGGCATTGACAATAAACCGTTAGAGAATGAGGATGCCTTTCCCTATTACTTCCTTTGTGATATATTATATATATATATATATATATATATATATATATATATATATATATATATATATATATATATATATATATATATATATATATATATATATATATATATATATATATTATATATATATATATATATATATATATATATATATATATATATATATTTATATATATTTATATATATTTATATATATATATATATATATATATATATATTTATATATATTTATATATATATATATATATATATATATATATATATATATATATATATATATATATATATATATATATATATATATATATATATATATATATATATATATATATATATATATATATATATATATATATATATATATATATATATTTATATATATATATATATATTTATATATATTTATATATATATATTTATATATATTTATATATATATATATATATTTATATATATATATATATATATATATATATATATATATATATATATATATATATATATATATATATACCGGGTGTTTTGAAATTAGAGCCACCCCTCCACAGAACAAATGGAAAGTTATGAAGTTTTCTGCTATAGCCTATCTCCAAGTACATTATTTTAAGTTTCTATTAAGCTATTTTTCATTTTACATTTCTTGTATTTTCAGACTGAGTGACAGAGTTAGATACAGCCATGGCTAACGACTTGGAGGAAATCAAATGGATTGACTGAATCCGGGCTATAACCTTCAGAGAAGCCAGGGATTCTGGCGCATCCTTCATTTCGTGTTCCTGGATAGCTAAATACATTAAAAGAGATGAATCCTTTGTTAAAAGAAACTGGAACAAAAATCCATATGACTGTCATTGCGAAAAGAGTGAGAATCTTGGAAGGCCTGAAGTCCTTTCTCAGGAGTCAAAAGACATCATAGCTGAGGCAGTGGGTAGACCAAGAAAATCTTTACATAAATTGGCGCTTGAACTAGAAACAAAAAGGGGAAAGAAGAGAAGTTATAGTGCTGTATATCGTGAGTTGAAAAAATCTGGTATCAAGCCATTTCATGTTATCAGCAAGCCCAACATCACTCAGCAACAGAGTGCATGGTTTTGTGGTTCATTTCTTAAAGATTGGGATGAAGTTGACTTTCTCCATGTTTCCGCATCAGATGAACTCTTCATTTACACAGTCAGGAAGCCAAATCCATAAAAATAACATCATTTGGGCTGTAAAGTTGGATGATATCAGCGATGACGTGCGCTATCGCCAAGTTGTAAAATTTCCTGAATGTTTGGGAATTTTTCTCTGTTTCACAGCCAAACGGTTAATGTGGAACATCAAAGAAAAATGACAGTCATGGAATGGCGAATACTTCAGAGAAGCTGTGCTTACTGGTGGAGTATTTCCTTTCCTAAAAGATCCTGAAAATGTGTTATCTGTTGAAGAAGTCACATTTTTGCATGATAAGGCACCATGTTTCAAAGCTCTTCAGACACAGGAGCTGCTTCGAAACAGTGGTATCAATTTCTTCTCGTCAAGTGAATTTCCAGGTAGCTCCCCTGACCTTAATGTGTGTGAAAGCATTGGTAGTATCTTAAAGGATCGAGCTGAAGCGCGCACAGTGAACTATGATGGTATACCAAGCCTCGATGACCTGCGAAGAGAGGTGACCGAAGTGCTCAGGGAAATGGAGTTTGAGTCTCAGCTGTTTTGCCATTTGCTGAAATCATACCTCTCAAGAATGCAGGCTGTGGTACAGCAGATGGAGGCCACACAAAATATTAAATACTCTGAGAGAAACTTAAATAAATACCTGTTCTGAATTACTTTTGTTTTTGTCCATATCAATTTTAGTTTATGCTGTAGGGGCTGTAATTTCGAAATACCCTGTGTATATATATATATATATATATATATATATATATATATATATATATATATATATATATATATATATATATATATATATATATATATATATATATATATATATAATCAGTAAGCTACAAACGTCCTTTAATATCCAATTTGCTCTACCTCAGAAATAATATATTTTCATATATGTTACCCAAGGGGAATTTTTTAGTTGATAATAAGTTCGTCGTCCCGTGGGCTCGAACCAGCGAAGGACAAGAACTCAGGACTACAGTGGACACATTAACCCACGCGGCCAGCAAGTGAGGTATAAGTGGATATCGTCTCCCATATACAAATCCCCCGTCGAACTCAGGTGTTTGTATTTAGAGACGATATCCACCCACCTCTGCCATGCTAACCGTGTAGTGCTTTTGTTGCACACAGCCATATTATGACTTTTTTGTCACATCACCGTGATTCACATACAATCAGTAAGCTACAAATGTCCTTTAATATCCAATTCGCTCTACCTTGGAAATGATATATTTTCATATATGTTACCGAAGGGGAATTTTTTAGTTGATAATAAGTTCGTCGCCCCGTGGGCTCGAACCAGCGAAGGACAAGAACTCAGGACTACAGTGGACGCATCAGCTCTCATCAGTTCTGGCACACACACACACACACACACACACTGACAGAGAGTAGACTTTATAAAATCTGGGTCAACTTGAGCAGCCTGAAAATATCTCAAACAAACATTTTATGTAAAAACCTCTAAGAAAATTGTAATTGATGTGCTTATAAACAAATTAAATATTCTAGCATCTCACAAGAATCTTAATAAACAAATATGCTCTCATAGGATAAGTAGCTATGCAAAATTAATGTATTTAACCAAAGTTACAGACTATTACCAGTCACAACAGATCTCACGCATTCTCGGAAATGTAAAAAAATGGTCCTAGGGGAACTTCACAAAAAAAATCACCAAATATAATTTATACTCCTACAACACTCCACTTGATAAAATTTACTTAAACTTTTCCCAATTACCCTGAAGTGATTGTCACCAATGTTGACCTTCCCTGGAATGCTCTCCACTCAAAACTTGTGGCTCTGGAGTTCTCTGTCCCACCTCATGATCCTTGGGCTTTCAATCTTGCATCTTTGGACAAAAGCAAGTGGCTTGTGGTTATATAAGTAACTGAAAATAGGCCATTTGCAAACTCTTGCAGGAGTATTTCTTGCAGTTATTCATTTGCTGCATCACTTCTTACCTTGAAAGTCTTATTGAAGCTTGGTGCATGTAGTATTGGTGCTTCACTCCATCAAACGTCTTTTGTTGAGGTTCTTTCTGCTCCCCTTTGTTCAGTCATGCCTTCTTCAGTAGGTCAGTCAAAAGGTCTGCAAGATATACGTAGTTGTTCACAAACTTCTTGTAGTTACCTGCCAATCCTAGGAATGATCACACTTGTGTTTTGGTCTTTCATGGTGATGCATCCTGGATTTTCATCAGTTTTGCTTCATCCAAGGGTATCCTATTATAGCTGACCTTGTGTCTCAGGGCTTCAACTTTTGTTTATCTGATGTAACACTTGGAAGGTCAGACGTTAGTCCTACTTCCCCAACTTTCTAGAAAAAATCCTTGAGTCCCTCAGTGTGTTCTTCCTATGATGCTGTATGAGTTAGCATGTCTACAAATTGTTCAGAATTTTTATATCCAGTTAGCATCTCCCTCATCACCCTATTAAGAGTTGCTGCTGAGTTTATTAATCCAAATAGCATCCTCTTGAACTGGTAACATCTGCTTGAAAGTGCGATAGCTGTCTTCTACTTTGATGGTTCTTCCAGTGGAAACTGCCAATATTCCTTGCTCAAAGCCAAGTTGGTGAAAATTTTCTCGTTAAGAAGTTTCACTACCATAGCCTCAGGATTTCCTGTCAGTTCATTGTTGAACTTGGTTATACTAGCATTTAGTCGATGGAGATCCACACAATACCTGTTTGATCCAACCTTTTTCCTCAACAATGCTGCTGGCAAACAGTATACAAAGATTGACCTTTTGATGATTCACATTTATAGCAACTCTATTATCTTCTTCCTGGATCTGTTCCCTGGTAGCATATGGAAAATGATATATTTCTGCTCTGGCTGGCTGCTCCACAGTCACTTTGATGCAACATTTTCCCAGTAAAGTCTTTCCTGGATTGTTAGCTAACATATCTTGATATTATTACAGCTTGCGCAGTACCTGCTTAGTCTGCTGGTTGTTTAAGTCATTGCTCATGTTGATATGTTGGTACATCTCTTCTAACTTCTGTGGTCAAAGTTATAACTAACCCTCATCCAGAATTACCTGGTTCTAATTAGCTTCATTCTTAATGATGATCACACTCAGGCATTTCTCTTCTTTAACCATTGCTGATCCTGCTTCTCCATTGACTTCCTTCTTATTGTAGTCACATAATGTTTGCTTGAGGAGTCTTCAGTTTTCCACCAGAATCACCCTTGCAGTCCATGTGATTATTCAGTTGTGTGGCTGCATATGACGCTCTCCACTACCACCTCAGCTTTTTTTTGCCTTTGTTAGTAATAGAACTAACACTTACTGTCCCACTTTTGTCAGGACCCTTCTCTACATATACCAAACTATGCAGAAAAACCATTAATTTCATCAGGTGTTCTCCAAAGTTAAAATCACAAAAGGGAGATAACAGTCAGTGTGCAAATATTAACAGAGGGATACAAATACCAAAAGTAAAAATATTATAATTTATCTACAAACACAATAAAGATAGAAGTGATTGCTGGAACCACTGCAAATACATCAATATATGAATTACATTCACACAATGAACTATGAATACAATAATAATTTGAGCAAAACACCCACACTGCTAATTAGAGAAACCAAAAACATACATTGTTACGGACCAATTCTTAAATACTTAAAAGTTTATTGCCGCCAGATTCAGGAGCATAACATATTTAATTTATAGTCCTTTTATCACTTTATATATATAGCTTGAGCTTTAATAATAATGATCTTCAGCAGAAGCATTAGAGTAGAATAATAAAACATACGAAAAACATTTTAAATAATTATTAACAAAAGAAAAACCCATAAACATATAAACGAAGTAATGAAAAACGTTACAAAACAATCCAACTGAAAGTTACAATAGTTAACTAGACAATGAAATTATGAGAGTTACAGTTTCTTAAACGGAGGTGAGGCAAGTATTATATAATTAATAATACTGATCCAAATGATCAGGGGAACACCCCACTGGAACATCTGCAAGAGGGACAAATCACATGGTCGCTATCAACAGTCAACAACAGGGCTAACTTCCTCGTTGAGACGAATCCTCATCAACTACATCGTTCGGGAATGTATACCGTGCAAGTTCATTGAAGCATTCAGCTTCCACAAAGCGCGCTTTCACCATAGATTCGCTACCTTCGTAGCCAACAATGCACGATTCCCAGGACGATCACCGAAGTATAGCCAAAATCACACTCGCAACGCACAAATACTAGAACGTCCACCCTCTTCTACTGCAGAGTTCCGTGTCCCGCCTCAAGTATATCTCACACCTCCACCGTCACCTGCTGTAACAGTAATATTGGCATATAATTAGGGAACTATGGTATTGGTAGAATAGGTAATAACCCCAAGCAATAGTTTTGGAAAGAACTATTTCCTACAAACTAACACGGGATCGTAACACCCCCACCCTTAACAAAAAATCACATTGATTTTATGTAAAGTGAATGCTAGCAAGCAAAATAACCTTAGTAGCAATATAACCTGCAGATTTCTTTCCAAACCTTATCTCCGCAAAGAAAAAGTTGTACACAATAATTCCTTTACAATAGTCAAGTAAAGTATACAATCTACAGACTAAAAACATAGGGAACCTTACAAAACTTCCAATAGAAAAATAAGCAGATTAATTACATATACAAAGCAAATATGTGGAATAACATCATTACACTCTAGACAGGGCATCTGGTATATTGTTATCTTTGCCAGGAATGTGAATAACTTCCAAATTATAATCCTGCAAAAACATTGCCCAGCGGGTAAGTCTACGATTTTTATTATTGAACTGCTGGATGTATTTCAGTGGATTGTGATCTGTATATAGTATAGCTTTACCACTGAGCACTAATATATGCTTCGAAATGCAGAAGAGCTAATATAAGAGCAAGAGCCTCTTTTTCTATCACTGAATACTTAACCTTATGTTTATTTAACGTTTTAGAAAAATATGAAATCGGATGACTTATCCCATCCTCACACACCTGCAGCAGAACAGCACCTACCCCGTGATCCGAGGCATCTACCGCAAGGCTAAAAGGAAGTTCAAAGTTTGGTGCCCTGAGAACGGGACAAGAAGTCAACACACATTTAACTATTTCAAATGACTCTTTACATTTGTCATCCCACACAAATTTGGAATGCTTTCTCAACAAGTTGGTTAAAGGTGCAACAACATCTGAATAATTAACAACGAAACGGCTGTAGTAACCAGCCATTCCCAAGAATCTTTGCAATTCTTTCTTTGATGAAGGTATAGGGAATTCCTTAATCTTTGCAACATTAACCTCTTTAGGAAGTACTTCACCTTTCCCAACTACATGCCCCAAAAATGTTACAGTAGCTTCACAAAAGACAGATTTACTGAGATTAATTACCAAACCAGCATTGGACAGAGCAGTTAACAATTCCTCCAAAATCAACAGATGGGTTTCAAAGTCATTAGAATAAACGATGATATCATCAATATAAACAATACAATTTTTTATTCCCCGAGTAACCATGGCCATTAATCGTTGAAAAGTGGCAGCGGCGTTCCGCATACCAAAGGGCATCACTTCGAATTGATACAAACCATCAGCTGTCACAAATGCAGATACCTCTTTTGCTCGATTAGTCAAAGGGACCTGGTAATATCCTTTTAGGAGATCAATTTTCGTAATGAACTTTGAATTTCCTACCTTATCAATGCAATCGTCAACACGCGGAATAGGAAAAGAATCTGCCTTCGTTGCTTTGTTGACCTTGCGATAATCAATGCATAATCGACTTTGTCCATTCTCCTTTGCAACCACTACAATTGGTGAGCTCCACGAACTGCTGCTGGGTGTAATTAAATTATTAGTTAGCAAATAGTTTATTTCCTTTTCAACAAATTCTTTCTTAACAGGATTTAAGCGGTAAGGGGCTTGCTTAATTGGCGTTTCACTCTCTAATTCGATATCATGCTGTAATAGAGTGGTCCTACCTGGTGTATCTCTGACAGTCTCGGGAAACTTCATTACTACTTTCAGTAATTTATTACTTTGGTTAGTACTCAGGATAGGACTTCTACACACATTAAGTAACAAAACAGCATTATTACCCGGCCAAGCAAATTCTTTCTCCGAAGTTACACATTTCGCATTAACCTCGTCTGAAACAGACAAAACCACTGCTTTCTCTCGCTCAAAGTACTTTTTTAACATGTTAATATGACATTGCAAATTACGATCAGGAAGCTTAATAATGTAATTCAAATCATTCACTTTGCTTAGAACTTCAAAGGGTCCCAAAAACTTATTCTGTAACGAACCTCTTACACCCTGTGACAAAACCAGTACTTTATCTCCAGGAACAAAGACTCTTTCCTTAGATTTTAAATCATAAAAAGACTTCGTCTTACTTTGACTCTTCAGTAAATTACTCTTTGCTGTTTCCCACATTTCGTAAAGCTTGCCCTTACCATCATTAATGAAATCAGCAATATTCACTTCGCTCGGCCCATTACCTTCCCAAACTTCTCTTAACAAGTCTAATGGACCTCTTATTTTATGAGCAAACACCAAGTTGAATGGGGCAAAACTTGTTGACTCATTTGGCATAGAGCGTACTGCAAACAACAAATAAGGAAGATATTCTTCCCACAAACCAACCTTTTCATTGCACATCTTCCGAATCATTGCCTTCAAAGTTTGGTGGAATCTTTCTACAACTCCTTGTGACTCTGGATGGTATGGAGTAGAAGTTTTATGCTCAATTCCAAAATTCTTAAACTGCTGCAGCAATAGTTTTGATAAAAAATTAGTTCCACGATCAGACTGGATGGTTTTAGGAAGACCAAACCTAGAAAAATAAGTGATTAAATGTTTGGCAATGACCCTAGCTTTCTGGGACTTTAGAGGGATAGCTTCGGGATATCTGGTTAACCTGTCTATGATAGTTAGTACATACTCAGACCCTACTTTCGAACGAGGTAAGGGACCCACAACATCCATGACTACATGTTCGAATGGTTCTCCTAAGGAAGGAATAGGAGAAAGGGGAGCCTTAGGAATTATCATATTAGGTTTACCAGAAATTTGGCACTGGTGACACGTCTTACAATATTTCTTGACATCTCTTTTCAGACCTTTCCAATAGAAATTTTTCCTAGCCCTATCAAAGGTTCTAGTAATACCCAAGTGACCAGCAAACAAATCATCATGAGCTTTTCTTAATATACCATTTCTGAATTTAGAAGGTACAACAATTACCCTATGCTTCAACAGATTTCCCTCTCGTTTCCGAATAGGAACAATTACTTTATAGAGAACTTCATTATCCACTTCATAATCCACTCCTTTACCCGCTTCCAACTTAATTTTAATATTTTTAATCTCCATGTCCTCATTTTGAACCTTTACTAAGTCATCTCTATTCCAATTCATTACTTCTTCAGAGCAAATGGATTTATGGTTATTTACGTGAACCAATGAATCTGCATTAAACAAACTCTCCAAATCAGGATGCTCAACTTCAAAATTGGTATTTTTACCTGATCTAGTTGCCACAAGCACCGTTTCAGGTTTAGGTACTAACACCTGTGGATTGACAAAAACTGTCGGATTACAACTTACTTTACCTTGAGCAAGATCATTTGCCAAAACAACATCAACCTCAGGTATGGGAAGAGTATCAACAACCGCAAACTTAGACTCGCTGGCAACAATGTTCTTGACATCGCTGGATCTCAACCAATTTTCAAAATGTTTCTCCATTTCACGAGCAAACTCCACAAAAGTTTGATTGGAGGATTTTCGACTATCACGAAATTTTACTCTGTAGGCTTCAGGAACCATCTCATAAATCCTTAAAATGGCTTCTTTCACTTTAGCATAATCTTTACTATCTTCCAACGACAGAGAAGCCCAAGCCTTTAGAGCCTTCCCGGAAAAAGCAGTTGAGCCATGAATGCCCACACATCCTTACTCCACTTGAAATTTGCCGCTACCTTCTCAAAAGCTATGAAAAATTCTACGACGTCACTCTCGTCAAACTTTGGTACTGTACGTACTTCAACATACGGAAAACTTCATTACCAGAAATAGGAGATCGGGAACCCGTCAACCTGGCCAATTCCAACTCATGATCACGTTTCTGCTGTTCATTTTCTAACTGCTTCATACTAAGTTCATGTTCACGCCGCTTCTGTTCATCTTCAAACTCGAGTTTTTTCAAATCCAGTTTCAGTCGAAGTTTCACCACCTCACAGTTTTCGTCGATTTCTTCCTCGATAAGCTTGAAGTCATCGTCATCTTCACCCGGAACAAAATGCGCTATGATACCTTTCCTTATGTCATCATTAGTACTACTAACCGTAAACTCCAACTGTAAATAATCCGACACGACCAGCAGTTCCGACTTTTTAACAGTAAACAATTTACTACGCCAATTGTCTCTACTAAGAAAGCGAGCGGCATCTTCACTAGTTTCCATTTCCATGTTTTTACCATTAATTACACCATCCAACCCAATGACACTGCTGAAGATCCCGCTGAGGATGCCAAAAATATGTTACGGACCAATTCTTAAATACTTAAAAGTTTATTGCCGCCAGATTCAGGAGCATAACATATTTAATTTATAGTCCTTTTATCACTTTATATATATAGCTTGAGCTTTAATAATAATGATCTTCAGCAGAAGCATTAGAGTAGAATAATAAAACACACGAAAAACATTTTAAATAATTATTAACAAAAGAAAAACCCATAAACGTATAAACGAAGTAATGAAAAACGTTACAAAACAATCCAACTGAAAGTTACAATAGTTAACTAGACAATGAAATTATGAGAGTTACAGTTTCTTAAACGGAGGTGAGGCAAGTATTATATAATTAATAATACTGATCCAAATGATCAGGGGAACACCCCACTGGAACATCTGCAAGAGGGACAAATCACATGGTCGCTATCAACAGTCAACAACAGGGCTAACTTCCTCGTTGAGACGAATCCTCATCAACTACATCGTTCGGGAATGTATACCGTGCAAGTTCATTGAAGCATTCAGCTTCCACAAAGCGCGCTTTCACCATAGATTCGCTACCTTCGTAGCCAACAATGCACGATTCCCAGGACGATCACCGAAGTATAGCCAAAATCACACTCGCAACGCACAAATACTAGAACGTCCACCCTCTTCTACTGCAGAGTTCCGTGTCCCGCCTCAAGTATATCTCACACCTCCACCGTCACCTGCTGTAACAGTAATATTGGCATATAATTAGGGAACTATGGTATTGGTAGAATAGGTAATAACCCCAAGCAATAGTTTTGGAAAGAACTATTTCCTACAAACTAACACGGGATCGTAACATACATCCTCAAAAATAAGGGGGTCCCGAAAGAAAGGAGAAAATAACGGCCAGAAAGAAGCCTAACAATTAACAAAGCTAAGATGCCCTAACAAATATATATAGTCCCGCAGCCCGGACCATTCAGATGCAACGAACGAGATACCGACTGTAACCCCTACCGATATTTAGGAGTAGACTTGTAAACGGCGAAACTGACCGTCTGCCGAAAATATTTGGGTGGCTTGCTTAACAAGCACCACTAATTGCTTGTTAGAATTTGGGTCTAGATCCAGTATATGAGATACCAGATGAAACTAATATATAATATATCCCTGGACTCTCCTGATTATAGAATGACCAGTGACAGACATACTAAAGGGTGGGTCCCCCCTAACAGACACACTGAAAAGGGGGGTTAATTGGATCTAGATCCAACTTAGGAGATACCAAGTAAAATTTACACTACAATAGCACTGCACATCCTAGAGTACTATGGTGGTCATGACAGACATTTTAATGGGTGGTTACCCCCGACAGACACCCACAATGAGTGGGGAGGGGGAGACAGGATCTACATCCAACACTGGAGATACCAAGTAAAATTTGCACTACAATAGCGCTGCACATCCTAGAGTTCTGTGTTGGTAATGACAGACTTTTAGTGGGTGGTTACCCCCTGATAGACACACCATAACGGGTGGGGGGAGGGAGGGGCAAGCCCTGATAATTACTGTATTATAGACTACTTATAGTAGGCTGCTATTCACCAGTAATATGCATTATTGTGATATATTAATAAATCTTTTTTCTCCTTTCTATCTTTGTATTTATTTTATACGATTATTATTTGTTTGTTTCATATAAATAACACTCATGTGTAGCACTATAATAATTCGGTCATATTATTTTGTCAAGCAAGCAACTGACTTCAATTACATGACTCGCTTTATATTATTTTTGTTTACGAGATGAACGTTGATATAAGCGAAGGCTGGAAGACTGCCACTGTAAAGCAGCATGTAAGTTCTTATCATTATTCGATTTATTGCTATAAAATGTCTATGTACATAACGCTTGTTAAATAGAGTAATACGCAACTATTGAATAGACAGTAATATATGTAAGATATACGCTATAGTCAGAGTACAAATCATAATAATTGCGCTATCGCCTACTCAGTTTGTTTTAGTGAAGTAGGAATACCTTCTTTTGGTTTCAACTGACTTGCATACTAATGAACTCGTGGATACATTCAAGTTGTGTATTATCAGTTTTAGAAATGAATATCGTTGTTACTATAATCGATTTTTTTTTCGGCTGGCGTAGAACTCGTCAAACATGATACACCTGGCTGAGGAAGGACACAGATGATCTCTGTCTCTTAAAAAATCAATTTCTCCACTCCAACACAAAGTTATTCCGAACATTTCCATTCTCTCAAGAAGATTATGAATAAATATAAGAGCAAACTAGACCAAAAAGTTAATCACCTAACAAGTCTAGATTTCTAAAGTCCATGCCAAGAACAAGGGTTAAAAACTTCGCCATGGAGAATAACAATAAAAGGAAATCGATGGTTGCTACTCTCAAGTCAGCTGCAGAAGGAGTCTATAAGAGATGTATTTGCACGTATAATCCAGGTTGCTTCTCATCAGAATACTACCTTGGACCTGAGACACATTCTGTCATTCCCAGTGACAGAAGTTCCCCTTTCACTGGCGCACAGCGATGGATCTCCCCTAAAAACCGAAAAGTCAGCCCTACTACGGTTACTGGAAATGAATCTAGACAGCTCTTTATCGGCTGTGAGTCACCGTAATGTGGCAGCAACCATTATCGATGGAGGCTTATTAATCCACACAATATTGCAGCAGACAAATGGATCTTATGGAGCAATAACAAAGGAACTTTTGATAAAAATCTGCTCTTTTCCAGGAAGCCAAATTCATGTTCTCTTTGATAAGTACATCAACCTTCACTTAAAGATAATGAAAGGAGATTAAGAGGTGCAGATAATAAATACTAGATTTACAATCGTCGGACCAGAACAAATTCCACGACAAAGAGACTCCCAGTTATTGACAAATGGAAATTTCAAAGATGAACTAGCAAAATTCTTTCTCGTGGAATGGTGTAAGAATCACTATGGTCCAATCACTGGAGGTAAGATTTTAGTAGTGGCACATGGTGGTTACTACTTGAAGTATTCCTTTAACAGTGAACAAGAGTATATGATCACTGATCAACCAGAAAATCTCCAAGGTCATCATGAGGAGGCAGATACTTTGTTTGCTCTTCATGTGTTCAAAGTGCATGGGAATATAATTGTTAGAGCTTCAGATACTGACAGTGTAGTAATTCTGTTAGGTTTACTGGGAAAGATGAGTGAAGAAGAGCAAGGAAAACGAAGTATCATAATGGACTGTGGATATGGAAATAATCGCAGATATATCAACATCAATGAGCTGATTCATGTTTTGGAATTAAAAAGAGCTGGAATATCAGCCGCATTACCAGCATTCCACGCCTTCAGAGGCTCAGACGTCACAGCAGCATTTTACAGGAAAGGAAAAATAAGACCAATTAACATCATGGCAAACGATGAAACAGGAAAATTTGTAAAAGCTTTCCAGGACCTCTCATCCACTCAGGATCCAGACATAGAGTCTTTGTCTTCCTTTCCATGTGCTCTATATGGCCATCCACACCTTAGTGACCTTAATGAAGCCAGGTATGTCATGTTCAATAAAATGACTGGATCTGTTAACACAAGAAATGCTCTAGCGAATGTGAAGCGTATCAACTGTGCACTCGTGCCACCTTGTACCGCAACTCTCAAAAAGAAAATTCAACGTGCTCTGTATCTTAGCATTGTTTGGCACCGAGCTAATAAGCAAAATCCCAGTGACGGATTACAGTAGACCCAACTCAGTTTGGTTGGAATAAAGATGATCAAGCTTTTATTCCGGAATGGTTTGAGGGAAGCTCAGTGCCAATGGTCCTCATCCAGAACACTACTAATGTGGCAGAAACTGATACCTGCACTGATATTGATCATGATGAAAATGATGACCAATGGACAGATGATGAAAGTGCAAGTGATGAAGGCACATATTAAATACAGATATTTGTCAAGGCAGTGTATTTTTGCAGATTTTTATCATTATGATGCCATGATAATATAAGTATAAATACATCATGAACATTATAGGTTTTAATGCGTAATTTGTATTTACTTATTTATTTTATTTTTACAAAGCAGTGGATAGTAACAACTGTTAATGAAATTTGTTTGTTATATGTTAATCTGAGGTAAATGTATATGACTATTTTTTGTGGTAAATGTATATAGACATACCGGTTGTATACCTTTAATGATATTGTGCGCATATTTATTTGTATTATACATTTGTTTGCACTTTCTAAAAGGGATCTTTATTAAATGTTACGGATTTCTTATTTTCCTATATGTTAATCCGCAATATATTGGAAAGTACCATTAAATTGGTATATACTGTTATGAATAAATACTGTTTATTATTCCCATTTCTAAGTGGAAGTGAGAAAAACAATCTTGAAATGCAGACATTTATTTGGTATATATATATACTGTTATGAATAATTATATACTTTTTATTCTTCCTGTTTTATATTCAAGTGAGACAAACAAACTTGAAATGTAGGCATTCAGTAAGGCATTTTGTTTCATAAATTTTTTACTATGGTTAAAATATGAGATTATACACTTACATGTAAATGTGGACAGATTATTTTCATGAGTGATTTGTATTTATTTTCAAATAGAATTGGTCAGTAAGTGTTAAGGAAATGTATTTGTGCTATTAATTAAATCAGTGGGTAAGGCATAAGAAACTATAATACCTTCATTTATGTTAAATCTGCAGTAAACGTGTAGCCTATAGGAACACTTGTATCGATATTGTGCTCAAAGTTCATATGTTAGTTTTTTCCTTTCTTTTTCAAGAATATATATTTTCATTAAATTTTACCGATGTATGGTTCTTCCAAAGTCAAATCTCTGACAATACAACAGTTCTTGTAAGTACGTACATATCGTACAAGTTTGTTTTTTCCCTTTCTTTTTCAAAAGTAACTCCAATAAATATTACGGATGCATGATTCTTCCAAAGCAAACCTTTGACAATGCAGTGGAACTGTACTTGTACGTATGTACATAACATACAAATAATTTTATTTGTGATTTTTGTTTCTGAGAATCAAATGTAAGTCATTGTTGTAATGGGCCTATAGTTAGTACTTTGATTTAAGGCATATTTCGTTAATAGTGATTATATCTTGTGAGTTTTCTTGCCTGGTGGAGATACATCCGAAATAAGTTCGAAGTCACTAAACCTAGTGTAGCCTATGTGAATAATAAATCATATGAAATATTTTTGCTTTTTCAATATTATCTGGCTCACGAATTGCAGAAAATTACCATTTTCTTGTTGAATACTTTAAATATTAATATCGCCTCTGATACATATTGAATCATTTCAAGGTGTCCCATCTCTCACCTCCAATCGTTGGTTATGTCTGTCAGGGGGTAACCACCCACTAAAATGTCTGTCATTACCATCACAGCACTTTAGGATGTGCAGTGCTATTGTAGTGCAAATTTTACTTGGTATCTCCAGTGTTGGATGTAGATCCTGTCTCCCCCTCCCCACTCGTTGTGGGGTGTCTGTCCGGGGATAACCACCCACTAAAATGTCTGTCATGACCACCATAGTACTCTAGGATGTGCAGTGCTATTGTAGTGTAAATTTTACTTGGTATCTCCTAAGTTGGATCTAGATCCAATTAACGCCCCCTTTTCAGTGTGTCTGTCAGGGGGAACCCACCCTCTAGTATGTCTGTCACTGGTCATTCTATAATCAGGAGAGTCCAGGGATATATTATATATTAGTTTCATCTGGTATCTCATATACTGGATCTAGACCCAAAATCTAACAAGTAATTAGTGGTGCTTGTTAAGTAAGCCACCCATATATTTTCGGCAGACGGTCAGTTTCACCGTTTACAAGTCTACTCCTAAATATCGGTAGGGGTTACAGTCGGTATCTCGTTCGTTGCATCTGAATGGTCCGGGCTGCCGCTCTAATAGTGACCACTAAGTTTTAATCTCCACGAAAATCCTTATATGAGGAACTGCCTGTTGGCTGTTGATTCAATGGGACGTAACGGAGTAAGGCAAGGCAGGAAGGGGTACCCCACAACACTTCAAAGGCTGAACGTGAGTCAAAGAAGCGGGAAGGTATTCCCCACTATACTTTAAAGCCTGAAGACTAAAGGCCTGACCTCCACACAAAAGGTCCATGTCTCTCCTACGTCACCAAACTCAAGTAAAAGAACTTATACCTGCTCAAAGCGAGGTCCCCCAGGCAGATACTGGCCCAAGGCTATAGCAAGGTGAGGCAGCAACGTTGTAGTTGGCTATCACTGCGAGAGTAACGCGAATCCTTGCAGACAATAGGTGCAAACTTGCTGTAATCCAAAATGTAGTATCAAACGAAGGCCAGAACTAGACTGTTCTACTAGGGCACAAGGACCTCCGAATATATCTGGGAATATTCCAAGGAAACGGAAAACAGGACTCTGAGAAAAAACAGCCCAAGGATCAAAAACAGGAATAGAAACTCAAAGTAACGTGGAGGAAGAAAACTTAAAACCCTGATGGGGATACTAAAATAAATAACAAAATAGGGTAAACTAAAGATAATAAAAAAAACAAAGTTCTAACACTTTGAACAGATGATCCCTGGTCCTCTTGTCATAATGATGCTTCTGGCATCCTTATGCCAGATGCAAACTCTCTGGCTAGTCAACATATGTTTTTCAGTTGACTGTACAGCTCCAACACATCCCTTGAAAATTTGCATCTGTCCTCCTTCCATACAGTAGCTAGAACAGTGAAATCTGGTGCTTGATCATAGTACTTCTCAATATGCAAACAAGAATGCTGATAGATATCAGTCCCAATCCTCTGGTCTCTCCTTGCATATCCTCATTATAGAGTTCACCACCCCAATGATCCTTTCATACAGTCCATTACATCTCAGATTACACAGCATTGCTAACAGAACACCTATTTGGTGCTTGCCAGTTATTTCGCCTCTTTCATTTATTTCAGAAATAAACTGGTGTGTTGGTTGCTGAGTATTTCCTTAGACAATCATATCCTGCTTAAAACTTCAAGTGCCTGTTGCTACTTTTTCATACTGGCAATATAAGTCCCACTTAGGTCTACCACCTACTTTCTTCAACAACTCCTGTTGGTATTTTGCCAATATGGGCCTTTGGTGCAGTCTTCTGGAAAATGCTACATGACCTGCAAAATTTGGCAATTTCTGCAGCAATTTCAGTACTTTCATATTTTACCCATCTTTAACTTTTCAATTTCAGTTCTTTTCTATTTTAGTCATCTTTAACTTTTCAATCTCAATACATTTCTAGTTTACTCATCTTTAACTTTTCAGTCTCAGTACCTTTCTCTTTTACTCATCTTTAACTTTGTAATCTCAGTACTTTTCTATTTAACTCATCTTTATATTTGCAATCTCGATACTTTTCTATTTTACTCATCTTTAATTCTGAAGTCTCAGTACCTTTCTATTTTATTCATCTTTAACTTTTCAAAGTCTGTACTTTTCTATTTTTACTCATCTTCAACTTTTCATCCCCAATACTTTTCTATTTTACTCATCTTTAACTTTTCAATCTCAGTACTTTTATATTTTAGTACTCTTTATCTTTTCAATCCCATTACTTTTCTATTTTTCTCATCTTTAAATTTTCAATCCCAGTACTTTTCTATTTAACTCATTTTTATCTTTGCAATCTCAGTACCTTTCTATTTTTTCATTCTTAAACTTTTCAATCTCAGTACTTTTCTATTTTACTCATCTTTCAACTTTAAAGCCTCAGTACCTTTCTATTTTCCTCATCCTTAACTTTTCAGTCTCAGTACCTTTCTATTTTACTCATCTTTAACTTTTCAATCTCAATACTTTTCTATTTTACTAATCTTTATCTTTGCAATCTCAGTACTTTTCTATTTTATTCATCTTTAACTTTTAAATCTCAGTACTTTTCTGTTTTACTCATCTTTATCTTTGCAATCTCAGTACTTTTGTATTTCACTCCTCTTTAACTTTGCAATCTCAGTACTTTTCTGTTTTACTCATCTTTAACTTTACAATCCCAGTACTTTTATATTGTACGCATCTTTAACTTTGCAATCTCATTACTTTTCTATTTTACTCATCTTTAACTTTGCAATCTCAGTATTTTCCTTTTTTTACTCATCTTTACCTTGGAATCTCAGAACTTTTCTATTTTACTCATCTTTAACTTTTCAGTCTCAGTACCCCTCTATTATACTCATCTTTAACTTTTCAGGGTCAGTACCTTTCTATTTTACTCATTCTTAACTTTGCAATCTAAGTACTTTTCTATTTTACTCATCTTTAACTTTGCAATCTCGGTATTTTTATATTTTACTCAACTTTATCTTTGCAACCTCAGTACTTTTCTATATTACCCGGCTTTAACTTTGCAGGCTCAGTAATTATCTATTTTACTCATCTTTAACTTTGCAATCTCAATACTTTTCTGTTTTACTCATCTTTATCTTTGCAATCTCAGTATTTTCCTTTTTTTACTCATCTTTAACTTTGCAATCTCAGTACTTTTCTATTTTACTCATCTTTAACTTTTCAGTCTCAGTACCCCTCTATTATACTCATCTTTAACTTTTCAGAGTCAGTACCTTTCTATTTTACTCATTCTTAACTTTGCAATCTCAGTACTTTTCTATTTTACTCATCTTTAACTTTGCAATCTCGGTATTTTTATATTTTACTCAACTTTATCTTTGCAACCTCAGTACTTTTCTGTTTTACTCATCTTTATCTTTGCAATCTCAGTATTTTTATATTTTACTCCTCTTTAACTTTTGAATCTCAGTACTTTTCTGTTTTGCTCATCTTTATCTTCGCAGTCTCAGTACTTTTCTATTTTACTTATCTTTAACTTTGCCATTTCAGTACTTTTCTATATTACTCATCTTTAACTTTACAATCTCAGTACTTTTCTATGTTACCCATCTTTAACTTCACAGTCTCAGTACTTTTCTATGTTATTCATCTTTGACTTTGCAATCTCAGTACTTTTATATTTTACTCATCTTTATCTTTGCAATCTAAGTGCTTTTATATTTTACTCCTCTTCAACTTTTCAATCTCAGTACTTTTCTGTTTTAATCATCTTTATCTTTATTATCTCAGTAGTTTTATATTTCACTCATCTTTAACTTTACAATCTCGGTACTGTTTTATTTTACTTATCTTTAACTTTGCATTCTAGGTATTTTTTTATTTTACTCATCTTTAACTTTGCAATCTAAGTACTTTTCTGTTTTACTCATCTCTATCTTTGAAATGTCAGTACTATTGTATTTTACTCATCTTCACTTAGCAATCTAAGTACTTTTCCCTTTTGCTCATCTTTAACTTTGCAATCGTAGTACTTTTCTATTTTACTCATCTTTAACTTTGAAATCTCAGTACTTTTCTATTTTACTCATCTTTAACTTTTAAATCTCAGTACTTTTATATTTTACTCACCTTTAACTTTCCAATCTCAGTATTTTTCTATTTTATTAATCTTTAACTTTGCAATATCAGTACTTTTCTATTTTACCCATTTTAACTTTGCAGTCTCCATAATTTTCTATTTTACTCATCTTTAACTTTGCAATCCCGGTAGTATTCTATTTTACTCATCTTCAACTTTCAATCTTAGTACTTTTCTATTTTACTCATCTTCAGCTTCTCAATCTCACTACTTTTATATTTTGCCCATCTTTAACTTTTCAATCTCAGTATATACTTTTCTATTTTACTCATCTTTAACTTTTTAGTCTCAGTACCTTTCTATTTTACTCATCGTTAACTTTTCAGTCTCAGTTCTTTTCTATTTCACTCATCTTTTGCTTTTCAAACTCAGACTGTTGTGTTTTACTCATCTTTAACTTTTCAATCTCAGTACTTTTATATTTTACTCCTCTTTAACTTTTCAATCTCTTACTTTTTTATTTTACTCATCTTTAAATGTACAATCCCAGTACTTTTCTATTGTACTCATCTTTATCTTTGCGGTCTCAATACCTTTCTATTTTATTCATTTTTAAATTTTCAATCTCAGTACTTGTCTGTTTTACTCGTCTTTAACTTTGAAGTCTTAAAACCTTTCTATTTTACTCATTTTTAACTTTTCAGTCTTAGTACCTTTCTGTTTTACTCATCTTAAACTTTGCAATCTCGGTACTTTTCTATTTTACTCATCTTTATCTTTGCAATCTCAGCATTTTCCTATTTTAAACATCTTTAAATTTTCAATCTCAGAACTTTTCTGTTTTACTCATCTTTATCTTTGCAATATCAATACTTTTATATTTTACTCCTCTTTAACTTTAGAATCTCAGTACTTTTCTTTTTTACTAATCTTTAACTTTCCAATCTCAGTACTTTTATATTTTACTTATCTTTAACCTTGCAATTTCAGTACTTTTTTATTTCACTCATCTTTAACTTTGCAATCTCAGAACTTTTTTATTTTACTCATCTTTAACTTTGCAATCTCAGTACTTTTCTATTTTACTCATCTTTAACTTTTCAATCTTAGTACTTTTCTAGTTTACTCATCTTTAAATTTTCTATCTCAGTACTTTTATACTATACTCATCTTTAACTTTACAATCTCAGTACTTTTCTATTTTACTCATCTTACTTTGCAATCTCAGTAATTTTTCATTTTACTTATATTGAACTTTGTAATCTTAGTACTTTTCTCTTTTACCCATCTTTAACTTTGTAATCTCAGTAATTTTCTATTTTACTCTTCTCTAACTTTGCAATGTCAGTACTATTCTATTTTACTCATCTTTGAGTTTTCAATCTCAGTACTTTTCTATTTTACTCATATTTAACATTTCAATATCAGTACTTTTCTATTTGACTCATCTTGAACTTTTCAATCTCAGCATTTTTCTACTTTACTCATCTTTAATTTTTCAGTCACAGTGCCTTTCTATTTTACTCATCTTTAACTTTTTTGTCTCAGCACTTTTGCTATTTTACTCATATTTAACTTTTCAATCTCAGTACTTTTCTATTTTGCTCATCATTAACTTTTCAATCTCAGCACTTTCTCTTTTACTCATCTTTAACTTTGCAATCTCATTACTTTTATATTTTACTCATTTTTAACTTTGCAATCCCAGTACTTTTCTATTTTACTCATCTTTAACTTTCCAATTTCAGCACTTTTTTATTTAACCCATCTTTAACTTTGCAGTCTCAGTAATTTTCTGTTTTACTTATCATTAACTTTGCAATATCATTACTTTTATATTTTATTCACCTTTACCTTTGCAATCTCAGTAATTTTCTGTTTTACTCATCTTTAACTTTGCAATTTTAGTACTTTTCTATTTTACTCATCTTTATCTTTGCAATCTCAGTACATTTCAATTTTACTCATGTTTAGTTTTGAAGTTTCAGTACATTCTTATTTTACTCATCTTTAACTTTACAATCTCAGTACATTTCTATTTTACTCATCTTTAACTTTTCAACCTTAGTACTTTTCTATTTTACTCATCTTTAACTTTTCAGTCTCAGTACTTTTATATTTTGCCCATCTTTAACTTTACAATCTCAGTACATTTCTATTTTACTCATCTTTAACTTTTCAACCTTAGTACTTTTCTATTTTACTCATCTTTAACTTTTCAGTCTCAGTACTTTTATATTTTGCCCATCTTTAACTTTTCAAACTCAGTACTTTTCGGTTTTACTTATCTTTAGCTTTTCAGTCTCAGTACCTTTCTATTTTACTCATCTTTAACTTCTCAGTCTCAGTACCTTTCTATTTTACTCATCTTTACCTTTTCAATCTTAGTACTTTTCTATTTTACTCATCTTGATCTTTGCAATATCAGTACTTTTCTATTTTACTCATCTTTAAATTGGCAATCTCAGTGCTTTTCTATTTTACTCATGTTGATTTTTGGAGTTTAGTACCTTCTTTATTTTACTCATCTTTAACTTTTCAAACTCAGTACTTTTATATTTTACTCCTCTTTAATTTTTCAAACTCTTAATTTTCTATTTTACTCATCTTTAAATGTTCAATCCCAGTACTTTTCTATTTTACTCATCTTTAGCTTTGCAGTTTCAGTACCTTTCTATTTTATTCATTTTTAATTTTTCAATCTCAGTTCTTGTCTATTTTACTCGTCTTTAACTTTGAAGTATCAATACCTTTCTATTTTACTCATTTTTAACTTTTCAGTCTTAGTACCTTTCTATTTTACCTATCTTAAACTTTGCAATCTCGGTACTCTTCTATTTTACTCATCTTTATTTTTTGCAATCTCGGTAGTTTCCTATTTTACTCATCTTTAACTTTTCAATCTCATTACATTTCTGTTTTATTCATCTTTATCTTTGCAATCTCAATACTTTTATATTTTACTCCTCTTTAACTTTAGAATTTCAGTACTTTTCTTTTTTACCAATCTTTAACTTTCCAATCTCAGTACTTTTATATATTACTCATCTCTAACTTTGCAATTCCAGTACTTTTCTTTTTAACTCATCTCTAATTTTGCTATCTGGGTACTTTTTTATTTTACTCATCTTTAAATTTGCAATCTCAGTACTTTTCTATTTTACTCATCTTTAACTTTCCAGTCTCAGTGTCTTTCTACTTTACTCACCTTTAACTGTTTAATCTCAGTACTTTTCTATTTTACTCATCTTTACGTTTTCAATCTCAGTACTTTTATATTTTACTGGTCTTTAACTTTTCAATCTCAGTACTTTTCTATTTTACTCGTTCTTTAACTTTTCAGTCTCAGGGCTTCTCTTTTTTAATCATCTTTAACTTTTCAATCTTAGTACCTTTCTGTTTTACTCATCTTTAACTTTTTAATCTCAGTGTCTTTCTGTTTACACATCTATATCTTTGCAATCTCAGTAATTTTCTATTTTTTCCAACTTTAACTTTGCAATCTCAGTACTTTTCTGTTTTACTCATCTTAAACTTTTCAGTCTGAGTACCTTTCTATTTTACCCATCTTTAACGTTTCAATCTTAGTACTTTTTTATTTTACTCATATTTAACTTTTCAATCTCAGTACTTTTCTAATTTACTCATCATTGACTTTTCAACCTCAGCACTTTTCTATTTTACTCATCTTTAACTTTGCAATCTCATTACATTTATATTTTACTCATCTTTAACTTTGCAATCTCAGTACTTTTCTATTTTACTCATCTTTAACTTTGCAATTTCAGTACTTTTATATTTAACCCATCTTTAACTTTGCAGTTCTCAGTAATTTTCTGTTTTACTCATCTTTAACTTTGCAGTCTCAGTACTTTTATATTTTATTTACCTTCAACTTTGCAATCTCAGTGCTTTTCTGTTTTACTCATCTTTAACTTTGCAATTTTAGTACTTTTCTATTTTACTCATCTTTATCTTTGCAATCTCAGTACTTTTCTATTTTACTCTTCTTCAACTTTGAAATCTCGGTACTTTTCTATTTTGCTCATCTTTAACTTTTCAATCTTAATACTTTTCTATTTTACTCATTTTATACTTTTCAATCTCGGTACTTTTTTATTTTACTAATCTTTATCTTTACAATCTCACTACGTTTCTATTTTACTCATCTTTACTTTGCAATCTCAGTACATTTCAAATTTTACTCATGTTTAGTTTTGAAGTTTCACTACTTTCTTATTTTACTCATCTTTAGCGTTGCAATCTCATTACTTTTATATTTTACTCATCTTTTACTTTGCAATCTCAGTACTTTTCTATTTTTCTAATATTTAACTTTGCAATTTCAGTACTTTTCTCTTTAATCCATCTTTAACCTTGCAGTCTCAGTAATTTTCTGTTTTACTCATCTTTAACTTTGCAGTCTCAATACTTTTATATTTTATTTACCTTCAACTTTGCAATCTCAGTACTTTTCTGTTTTACTCATCCTTAACTTTCCAATTTTAGTACTTTTCTATTTTACTCATCTTTATCTTTGCAATCTCAGTACTTTTCTATTTTAATCATCTTCAACTTTGCAATCTCGGTACTTTTCTATTTTACTCATCTTTAACTTTTCAATCTTAATACTTTTCTATTTTACTCATCTTTAACTTTTCAATCTCAGCACTTTTCTATTTTACTCATCTTTATCTTTGCAATCTCAATACTTTTCTATTTTAATCATCTTTACCTTTGCAATCTCAATACATTTCAATTTTACTCATGTTTAGTTTTGAAGTTTCAGTACCTTCTTATTTTACTCATCTTTAACTTTGCAATCTCAGTACATTTCTGTTTTAATCATCTTTAACTTTTCAACCTTAGTACTTTTCTGTTTAACTCATCTTTAACTTCTCAGACTCAGTACTTTTATATTTTGCCCATCTTTAACTTTTCAAACTCAGTACTTTTCTATTTTACTTATCTTCAGCTTTTCAGTCCCAGTACCTTTCTATTTTACTCATCTTTAACTTCTCAGTCTCACTACCTTTCTATTTTACTTATCTTTAACTTTTCAATTTAGTACTTTTCTATTTTACTCATCTTTATCTTTGCAATCTCAGTACTTTTCTATTTTACTCGTCTTTAACTTTGCAATCTCAGTACTTTTCTATTTTACTTATATTGAGTTTTGGAGTTTTAGTACATTTTTATTTTACTCATCTTTAACTTTTCAAACTCAGTACTTTTCTATTTTAATCATCTTTTACTTTTCAACCTCAGTACTGTTGTGTTTTACTCATCTTTAACTTTTCAATCTCCGAACTTTTGTATTTTACTCCTCTTTAACTTTTCAATCTCTTACTTTTCTATTTTACTCATCTTTAAATGTTCAATCCCAGTACTTTTCTATTTCACTCATCTTTAACTTTGAAGTCTCAGTACCTTTCTATTTTACTCATTTTTAACTTTTCAGTCTCTGTACTTTCCTAATTTATTCATCTTTATCTTTGCAATCTCAGTACTTTCCTATTTTACTCATCTTTAACTTTTCAATCTCTTCAATCCCAGTACTTCTCTCCTTTACTCATCTTTAACTTTGCAATCTCAGTACTTTTATATTTTACTTATCTTTAACTTTGCAATCTCAGTACTTTTCTACTTTACTCATCTTTAACTTTCCAATTACAGCACTTTTCTATTTAACCCATCTTTAACTTTGCAGTCTCAGTAATTTTCTGTTTTACTCATCTTTAACTTTGCAGTCTCATTACTTTTATATTTTATTCACCTTTAACTTTGCAATCTCAGTACTTTTCTGTTTTACTCATCTTTAACTTTGCAATTTTAGTACTTTTCTATTTTACTCATCTTTACCTTTGCAATCTCAGTTCTTTTCTATTTTACTCAGCTTCAACTTTGCAATCTCTGTACTGTTCTATTTTGCACATCTTCAAATTTTCAATCTTAATTTTTTTTCTATTTTACTCATCTTTAACTTTTCAATCTCAGTACTTTTCTATTTTACTCATCTTTATCTTTGCAATCTCACTACATTTCTATTTTACTCATCTTTAACTTTGCAATCTCAGTACATTTCAATTTTACTCATGTTTAGTTTTGAAGTTTCAGTACCTTCTTATCTGACTCATCTTTAACTTTGCAATCTCAGTATATTTCTATTTTACTCATCTTTAACTTTTCAGTCTTAGTACTTTTCTATTTTACTCATCTTTAACTTTTCAGTCTTAGTACTTTTATATTTTGACCATCTTTAACTTTTCAAACTCAGTACTTTTATATTTTACTTATCTTGAGCTTTTGAGTCTCAGTACCTTTCTATTTTACTCATCTTTAACTTCTCAGTCTCAGTACCTTTCTATTTTACTCATCTTTAACTTTTCAATCTTAGTACTTTTCTATTTTACCCATCTTGATCTTTGCAATCTCAGTACTTTTCTATTTTACTCATCTTTAACTTTTCAATCTCAGTACTTTTCTATTTTACTCATCTTTATCTTTGCAATCTCACTACATTTCTATTTTACTCATCTTTAACTTTGCAATCTCAGTACATTTCAATTTTACTCATGTTTAGTTTTGAAGTTTCAGTACCTTCTTATTTGACTCATCTTTAACTTTGCAATCTCAGTACATTTCTATTTTACTCATCTTTAACTTTTCAGTCTTAGTACTTTTCTATTTTACTCATCTTTAACTTTTCAGTCTCAGTACTTTTATATTTTGCCCATCTTTAACTTTTCAAACTCAGTACTTTTATATTTTACTTATCTTGAGCTTTTGAGTCTCAGTACCTTTCTATTTTACTCATCTTTAACTTCTCAGCCTCAGTACCTTTCTATTTTACTCATCTTTAACTTTTCAATCTTAGTACTTTTCTATTTTACCCATCTTGATCGTTGCAATCTCAGTACTTTTCTATTTTACTCATCTTTAACTTTGCAATCTCAGAACATTTCTATTTGACTCATGTTGAGTTTTGGAGTTTAGTACTTTTTTATTTTACTCATCTTTAACTTTTCAAACTCAGTACTTTTCTATTTTAATTATCTTTTACTTTTCAACCTCAGTACTGTTGTGTTTTACTGATCTTTAACTTTTCAATCTCAGTACTTTAATATTTTACTTCTCTTTAACTTTTCAAACTCTTAATTTTCTATTTTACTCATCTTTAAATGTTCAATCCCAGTACTTTTCTATTTTACTCAACTTTATCTTTGCAGTCTCAGTACCTTTCTATTTTATTAATTTTTAACTTTTCAATATCAGTACTTTTCTATTTTACTCGTCTTTAACTTCTCAGCCTCAGTACCTTTCTATTTTACTCATTTTTAACTTTTCAGTCTCAGTACCTTTCTATTTTACTCATTTTAAACTTTGCAATCTCGGTACTTTTCTATTTTACTCATCTTGATCTTTTGCAATCTCAGTACTTTCCTATTTTACTCATCTTTAACTTTTCAATCTCAGTACTTTTCTGTTTTACTCATCTTCATCTTTGCAATCTCAATACCTTTATATTTTACTCCTCTTTAACTTTAAAAGCTCGTTACTTTTCTTTTTTACTAATCTTTAACTTTCCAATCTCAGTACTTTTATATTTTACTCATCTTTAACTTTGCAATTCCAGTAGTTTTCTATTTCACTCATGCCTAATTTTGCAATCTCAGTACTTTTTTTATTTTACCCATCTTTAACTTTGCAATCTCAATACTTTTCTATTTTACTCATCTTTAACTTTGCAATCTCATACTTTTCTGTTTTGCTCATCGTTAACTTTGCTATTTCAGTACTTTTCTGTTTACTCATCTTTAACCTTTCAGTCTCAGTAGTTTTCTATTTTACTCATCTTAACTTCTCAAACTTAGTATTTATATATTTCCCCCATCTTTAACTTTTCAATATTAGTACTTTTCTAGTTTACTCATCTTTAACTTTTCTATCTCAGTACTTTTATATTTTACTCATCTTTAATTTTACAATCTCAATACTTTCCTATTTTACTCATCTTAATTTGCAATCTCAGTAATTTTTTTTATTTTACTCATATTTAATTTTGTAATCTTAGTACTTTTCTCTTTTACCCAGCTTTAACTTTTTAATCTCAGTAATTTTCTATTTTACTCTTCTTTAACTTTGCAATGTCAGTACTGTTCTATTTTAATCATCTTTAAGTTTTCAATCTCGGTACTTGTCTATTTTACTCATATTTAACTTTTCAATCTCAGTACTTTTCTATTTTATTCATCTTTAACTTTTCAATCTCAACATTTTTCTACTTTACTCATCTTTAATTTTTCAGTCACAGTGCCTTTCTATTTTACTCTTCTTTAACTTTTCTGTCTCAGTACCTTTCTATTTTACTCATCTTTAACTTTTTAATCTCATAAGTCTCATTACTTTTCTGTTTTACTCATGTTTTCTTTGCAATATCAGTACTTTTCTATTTTATTCATCTTTAACTTTGCAATCTCCGTACTTTTCTATTTTACTCATCTTTAACTTTCCAGTCTCAGTGTCTTTCTATTTTACTCATCTTTAACTTTTTACTCTCAGTACTTTTCTATTTTACTCATCTTTACTTTTTCAATCTCAGTACTTTTATATTTTACTGGTCTTTAACTTATCAATCTCAGTACTTTTATATTTTACTGGTCTTTAACTTTTCAGTCTCAGTGCTTTTCTATTTTAATCATCTTTAACTTTTCAGTCTTAGTACCTTTCTATTTTACTCATCTTTAACTTTTCAATATCAGTGTCTTTCTGTTTTACACATCTTTATCTTTGCAATCTTAGTACTTTTCTATTTTTCCCAACTTTAACTTTGCAATCTCTACTTTTTCTATTTTACTCATCTTTACCTTTTCAGTCTCTGTACCTTTCTATTTTACCCATCTTTAACTTTTCAATCTAAGTACTTTTTTATTTTAATCATATTAACTTTTCAATCTCAGTACTTTTCTATTTTACTCATCATTAACTTTTCAATCTCAGCACTTTTCTATTTTATTCATCTTTAACTTTGCAATCTCAAAACTTTTATATTTTACCCATCTTTAACTTTGCAGTCTCGGCACTTTTCTATTTAACCCATCTTTAACTTTGCAGTCTTAGTAATTTTGTGTTTTACTCATCTCTAACTTTGTAGTCTCAGTACTCTTATATTTTATTTACCTTCAACTTTGCAATCTCAGTACTTTTCTGTTTTACTCATCTTTAACTTTGCAATTTTAGTACTTTTCTATTTTACTCATCTTTATCTTTGCAATCTCAGTACTTTTCTATTTTACTCATCTTCAACTTTCAAATCTCGGTACTTTTCTATTTTGCTTATCTTTAACTTTTCAATCTTAATACTTTTCTATTTTACTCATCTTTAACTTTTCAATCTCAGTACTTTTTTATTTTACTCATCTTTATCTTTGCAATCTCACTACTATTCTATTTTACTCATCTTTACCTTTGCAGTCTCTGTACATTTCAGTTTTACTCATGTTTAGTTTTGAAGTTTCAGTACATTCTTATTTTACTCATCTTTAACTTTACAATCTCAGTACATTTCTATTTTATTCATCTTTAACTTTTCAACCTTATTACTTTTCTATTTTACTCATCTTTAACTTCTCAGTCTCAGTACTTTTATATTTTGCCCATCTTTAACTTTTCAAACTCAGTACTTTTCTATTTTACTTATCTTTAGCTTTTCAGTCTCAGTACCTTTCTATTTTACTTATCTTTAACTTCTCAGTCTCAGTACCTTTCTATTTTACTCATCTTTAACTTTTCAATCTTAGTACTTTTCTATTTTACTCATATTTATCTTTGCAATCTCAGTACTTTTCTATTTTACTCATCTTTAACTTTGCAATCTCAGTACTTTTCTATTTTACTCATGTTGAGTTTTGAAGTTTTAGTACTTTTCTATTTTAATCATCTTTTACTTTTCAACCTCAGTACTGTTGTGTTTTACTCATCTTTAACTTTTCAATCTCTGAACTTTTATATTTTACTCCTCTTTAACTTTTCAATCCCTTACTTTTCTATTTTACTTATCTTTAAATGTTCAATCCCAGTACTTTTCTATTTTACTCATCTTTATCTTTGCAGTCTCAGCACCTTTCTGTTTTATTCATTTTTAACTTTTCAGTCTCAGTACCTTTCTATTTTACTCATCTTATACTTTGCAATCTCGGTACTTTTCTATTTTACTCATCTTTATCTTTGCAATCTCAGTACTTTTCTATTTTACTCATCTTTATCTTTTCAATCTCAGTACTTTTCTGTTTTACTCATCTTTATCTTTGCAATCTCAATACATTTATATTTTACTCCTCTTTAATTTTAGAATCTCAGTACTTTTCCTTTTACTAATGTTTAAATTTCCAATCTCAGTACTTTTCTATTTTACTCATTTTTAACTTTTCAATCTCAGCACTTTTATATTTCACCCATCTTTGTCTTTTATACCTTAGTACTTTTCTATTTTACTCATCTTTAATTTTTCTTTCTCAGTACTTTTATATTTTACTCATCTTTCCCTTTACAATCTCAATACTTTTCTATTTTACTCATTTTTAACTTAGCAATCTCAGTACTTTTCTATTTTACTCATTTTTAACTTTTCAGTTTCAGTACCTTTCTATTTTACTTATTTTTAATTTGCAATCTCAGCATTTTTCTATTTTACTCATCTTTAACTTTGCAATCTCAGTACATTTCTTTTTTACACATCTTTAAATTTTCAATCTCAGTACTTTTATATTTTACTCTTTATCTTTGCAGTCTCGGCACTTTTCTATTTTACTCAACTTTAACTTTTCAATCTCAGTACTTTTATATTTTACTCATCTTTAACTTTGATCTCTCAGTACTTATCTATTCTACCCATTTTTAACTTTTCAGTCTCAGTAATTTTATATTTTACTCATCTTAAACTTTGCAATCTCAGTACTTTTCTATTTTACTCATATTTAACTTTGCAATCTCATTACTTTTCTGTTTTACTCATCTTTATCTTTGCAATCTCAATTCTTTTCTATTTTACTCATCTTTAACTTTTCAATCTCAGTACTTTTCTGTATTATTCATCTTTATCTTTCCAGTCTCAGGACTTTTCTATTTTACCCATCTTTAACTTTGCAATCTCAGTACTTTTCTATTTTACTCATCTCTAACTTTTTAGTCTCAGTACCTTTCTATTTTACTCATCTTGAACTTTTCAATCTTAGTACTTTTATATTTTTCTGATCTTTAACTTTTTCTCTCAGTACCTTTCTATTTGACTCTTCTTTAACTTTTCAATCTCAGTACTTTTATATTTTACTCATCTTTAATTTTCCAATCTCAGTACTTTTATATTTTACTCATCTTTAACTTTGCAATCTCAGTACTTTTGTATTTACCTTATCTTTAACTTTTCATTCTCAGTACCTTTCTTTTTAACTGATCTTCAAGTTTGCAATCTCAGTATTTTTTGCCTTACTCATCTGAAATTTTCAATCTCAGTACTTTTCTATTTTAATCATCTTTATCTTTGTAGTCTCGGTACTTTTCTATTTTAATCATATTTAACTTTGCAGTCTCAATACTTTTATATTTTACTCATCTTTTACTTTTCATTCTCAGTACTTTTATGTTTTATTCATCTTTAACTTTGCAATCTCAGTACCTTTCTATTTTACTCATCTTTAACTTTTCAATCTCAGTACTTTTCTATTTTACTCATCTTTATCTTTGTAGTCTCAGTACTTTTCTATTTTAATCATTTTTAACTTTGCAGTGTCAATACATTTATATTTTACTCGTCTTTAACTTTTTAGTCTCAGTACTTAACTACTTTACTAATCTTTAACTTTTCATTCTCAGTACTTTTATGTTTTACTCATCTTTAACTTTGCAATCTCATTACTTTTCTATTTTACTCATCTGGAACTTTTGAACCTCAGTACTTTTCTATTTTACTCATCTTTAACTTTTCAGTCTCAGTTCTTTTATATTTACTCTTCTTTAAATTTTCAATCTCAGTACTTTTCTGTTTTACTCATTTTTAACTTTTCTATCGCAGCACTTTTATATTTTACTCATGTTTCCCTTTACAATCTCAATACTTTTCTATTTTACTCATCTTTAAATTTGCAATCTCAGTACTTTTCTATTTTACTCATCTTTAACTTTTCAGTTTCCGTTCCCTTATATTTTACTTATCTTTAACTTTGCAATCTCAGTATTTTTCTATTTTACTCATCTTTAACTTTGCAATCTCAGTACATTTCTGTTTTACTCATCTTTAACTTTTCAATCTCAGTACTTTTCTATTTTACTCATCTTTATCTTTGCAGTCTCAGTACTTTCCTATTTTACTCATCTTTAACTTTTCAATCTCAGTACTTTTCTGTTTTACTCATCTTTATCTTTGGATCTCAATACTTTTATATTTACACTCATCTTTAACTTTGCAATCTCAGTACTTTTACTTTTTTACTAATCTTTACCTTTCCAATCTCATTGCTTTTATATTTTGCTCATGTTTAACTTTGCAATTTCAGTACTTTTCTATTTTACTCATCTTTAACTTTGCAATCTCAGTACTTTTTTATTTTACCCATTTTTAACTTTGCAATCTTAGCACTTTTCTACTTTGCTCATTGTTAACTTTGTAATCTAAGTACTTTTCTATTTTACTCATTTTTAACTTTGCAATCTCAGTACTTTTCCGTTTTACTCATCTTTAACTTTTCAGTCTCAGTGCCTTTCTATTTTATTCATCTTTAACTTTTCATTCTCAGTACTTTTCTATTTTACTCACCTTTAACTTTTTAGTCTCAGTACTTTTATATTTCAGTTCTCTTTAACTTTTCAATCTCAGTACTTTTCTATTTTACTCATCTTTAACTTTTTAGTCTCAGTACTTTTATATTTCAGTACTCTTTAACTTTTCAATCTCAGTACTTTTCTATTTTACTCATCTTTAACTTTTCAGTTTCAGTGCCTTTCTATTTTATTAATTTTTTTACTTTTCAGTCTCAGTACCTTTCTATTTTACTCATCTTTACTTTTTCAATCTCAGTTCTTTTCTGTTTTACTCATCTTTATCTTTGCAGTCTCAGTACTTTTCTATTTTAACCACCTTTAACTTTGCAATCTCAGTACTTTTTCTATTTTACTAATCTTTAACTTTGCAATCTCAGTACTTTTGTATTTACCTTGTCTTTAACTTTTCAGTCTCAGTACCTTTCTTTTTTACTGATCTTCAAGCTTGCAATCTCAGTACTTTTTTGCCTTACTCATCTTAAATTTTCAATCTCAGTACTTTTCTATTTTACTCATCTTTATCTTTGTAGTCTCGGTACTTTTCTATTTTAATCATATTTAACGTTGCAGTCTCAATACTTTTTATATTTTACTCATCTTTAACTTTTCAGTCTCAGTACTTATCTATTTTACTCATCTTTAACTTTTCATTCTCAGTACTTTTATGTTTTATTCATCTTTAACTTTGCAATCTCAGTACTTTTCTATTTTACTCATCTTTAACTTTTCAATCTCAGTTCTTTTCTATTTTACTCATCTTTATCTTTGTAGTCTCGGTACTTTTCTATTTTAATCATCTTTAACTTTGCAGTCTCAATACTTTTATATTTTACTCGTCTTTAACTTTTTAGTCTCAGTACTTATCTATTTTACTAATCTTTAACTTTTCATTCTCAGTACTTTTATGTTTTACTCATGTTTATCTTTGCAATCTCATTACTTTTCTATTTTACTCATCTGGAACTTTTCAACCTCAGTACTTTTCTATTTTACTCATCTTTAACTTTTCAATCTCAGTATTTTATATTTACTCTTCTTCAAATTTTCAATCTCAGTACTTTTCTATTTTACTCATCTTTAACTTTTCTATCACAATACTTTTATATTTTACTCATCTTTCCCTTTACAATCTCAATACTTTTCTATTTTACTCATCTTTAACTTTGCAATCTCAGTACTTTTCTATTTTACTCATCTTTAACTTTTCAGTTTCCGTACCCTTATATTTTACTTATCATTAACTTTGCAATCTCAGTATTTTTCTATTTTACTCATCTTTAACTTTGCAATCTCAGTACATTTCTGTTTTACTCATCTTTAACTTTTCAATCTCAGCACTTTTCTATTTTACTCATCTTTAACTTTTTATTCTCATAAATCTCAGTACTTTTCTGTTTTACTCGTCTGTATCTTTGCAATATCAGTACTTTTCTATTTTACTCATCTTTATCTTTGCATTCTCAGTACTTTCCTATTTTACTCATCTTTAACTTTTCAATCTCATTACTTTGCTGTTTTACTCATCTTTATCTTTGCCATCTCAATACTTTTATATTTTACTCATCTTTAACTTTGCAATCTCAGTACTTTTCCTTTTTTACTAATCTTTAACTTTGCAATTTCAGTACTTTTATATTTTGTTCATGTTTAACTTTGCAATTTCAGTACTTTTCTATTTTACTCATCTTTAACTTTGCAATCTCAGTACTTTTTTTTATTTTACCCATCTTTAACTTTGGAATCTTAGCACTTTTCTACTTTACTCATTGTTAACTTTGTAATCTAAGTACTTTTCTAGATTGCTCATTTTTAACTTTGCAATCTCAGTACATTTCCGTTTTACTCATCTTTAGCTTTTCAGTCTCAGTGCCTTTTTATTTTACTCATCTTTAACTTTTCATTCTCAGTATTTTTCTGTTTTACTCATCTTTAACTTTTTAGTCTCAGTACTCTTATATTTCTCAGTTTCAGTGCCTTTCTATTTTATTAATTTTTTACTTTTCAGTCTCAGTACCTTTCTATTTTACTCATCTTTACTTTTTCAATCTCAGTTCTTTTCTGTTTTACTCATCTTTATCTTTGCAGTCTCAGTACTTTTCTATTTTACCCACCTTTAACTTTGCAATCTCAGTACTTTTCTATTTTACTCATCTTTAACTTTTCATTCTCAGTACCTTTCTATTTCACTCATATTTAACTTTTCAACCTCAGTATTTTTATATTTCACCCATCTTTAACTTTTCAATCTTAGTACTTTTCTATTTTCCTCATCTTTAACTTTTCAGTCTTAGTTCTTTTATATTTTACTACCTTTAACTTTACAATCCCAGTACTTTTATATTTTATTCATCTTCAACTTTGCAATCTCAGTACTTTTCTATTTTACTCATCTTTAACTTTTCAGTTTCAGTATCTTTCAATTTTACTTATCTTTAACTTTGCAATCCTAGTAATTTTCTATTTTACTCATCTTTAACTTTGCAATCTCAATACATTTCCGTTTAACCCATCTTTAACTTTTCAATCTCAGTACTTTTCTATTTTACTCATCTTTATCTTTGCAGTCTCGGCACTTTTCTATTTTACTCATCTTTAACTTTCCAATCTCAGTACTTTTATATTTTCCTCATCTTTAACTTTGCAGTCTCAGTACTTATCTATTTTACTCATCTTTAACTTTTCAGCCTCATTAATTTTATATTTTACCCACCTTAAACTTTGCATTCTCAGTACTTTTCTATTTTACTCATCTTTAACTTTGCAATCTCCTTTCTTTTCTGTTTTACTCATCTTTATCTTTCCAATCTCAGTACTTTTCTATTTTACTCATCTTTAACTTTTCAATCTCAGTACTTTTCTGTTTTACTCATCTTTATCTTTGCAATCTCAGTACTTTTCTATTTTACTCGTCTTTAATTTGCAATCTCAGTACTTTTATATTTTACTCCTCTTTAACTTTGCAATGTCAGTACTTTTCTATTTTACTCATCTTTAACTTTGCAATCTCAGTACTTTTCTATTTTACTCATCTTCAACTTTGCAATCTCAGTACTTTTATATTTTACTCATCTTTAACTTTTCAATCTCAGTACTTTTCTATTTTACTCATCTTTAACTTTGCAATCTCAGTACTTTTCTATTTTACTCATCTTTAACTTTGCACTCTCAATACTTTTATATTTTACTCATCTTTATCTTTGCAATCTCAGTATTTTTCTATTTTACTCATCTTTAACTTTGCAATCTCAGTACTTTTCTATTTTACTCATCTTTAACTTTGCACTCTCAGTACTTTTCTATTTTACTCATCTTTAACTTTGCAATCTCAATACTTTTATATTTTACTCATCTGTAACTTTGCAATCTCAATACTTTTCTATTTTACTCATCTTTAACTTTGCAATCTCAGTACTTTTCTATTTTACTCATCTTTAACTTTGCAATCTCAGTACTTTTCTATTTTACTCATCTTTAACTTTGCAATCTCAGTACTTTTCTATTTTACTCATCTTTAACTTTGCAATCTCAGTACTTTTCTATTTTACTCATTTTTTACTTTTCAAACTGTACTTTTCTGTTTTACTCATTTTTTACTTTTCAAACTCAGTACTTTTCTGTTTTATGCATCTTTGACTTTTCAATTTCAGTACTTTTCTATTTTACTTTCCATGTAATTCTATCTCTGAGGTTTTCTATCTTATTTACAGTGCAACAACATTAGTGCTTTGCTGTTTTACTTATTTAAATTTGCAATTTCTCTGCTTTCCTATATTTTTACTTCCCATGTAACTTTGCATTATCAGTGCTTTTCTGTTATATGCCCTTTGTATCTTTTAAGTCTCTTATTTCCTCTATTTTACTTGTTACTTAATTTTGCTTTCTCTCTTATTTTCTATTTTATTCTCAAGTAACTGCAATCTTAACGTTTCATTCTTTAATTAAGTAGCTTTTTTCCTTGTATATCTCTCACTTCTAATGTAGCTTTGCCAACCCAAAGTTCTTCTTTATTTCAAATGTAAATGCAATTTCATTTTCTCTTATGTCTATAATTCGTTTACTATTTTGAAATGTCAGTATTTTCCATATATTCTCTGTGTAGATTAATAATCTCACTGATAGGTAATATTTTTTTTTTATTCCTCATATAATGTTGCACTCCCAGTACTCATCTCTTTTATTTGTCATTAACCCAGCAGTCTCTGTTTTTCTCTTTTATTTCACGTTACTTTATGCTACTTTGCAATGTCAGTGCTAGCCTCTTATTTTGCATGTCACTTTGAACTATCCGAAACTGCCTCTTTATTTCTCTTATACTGTACCATCTCATTGATAATCTCTTTTATTTATCATTTAACATTTCAGTCTCACCAATTGCTTCTTTTATATCTTATGTAACCTTGCAGTTTGAGTGCTTCCTCCGTAATTTCTAACAACACCTTGCAGCGTCAATTCTTCCCGTATTTCTCCCCAGTAATTTTGCAGTCTTAGAACTGACCTCTTTCATGTTTCCCAAAACTTTGAAATCTCAACAGTTACCTCTTCTCATCCTTCCTGGAACTCTGCAGTCTGAGCATTCACCTCTTTTTCGTCTCGTGTAACCCTGGAATCACAACATCTTTTTCTTTCATTTTTCTGTTTATTCCAAATATCACTTTTCTGTTTATTCCAAATATCACTATTCATCTCCTGTTCTTCACGTCACTTTGCAACTTCAGCACATATCTCTTTTACATCTCCAGTAACTGCAATTTCCATTCTTGAATGTTTTGTTTCCCAAGTAATTTTATGACGTTGCACTTCTCTGCTTTGTTTTTCGTGTAACTCTGGCCATGTTAGCGCTTATCTTTCTCTTATTCATCAGTGATTATCATTCACATTTCTCATGCAAATTTGTAATCTCCAGGCTTACCTCTTATTTTTCTTAAAACTTTCCAGTCTATATGCTTATTGTACCTCTTTTATCTCTTATGTAATTTTACAATTCAGTTGTTTCTTTTATTTCTACATTATTTGCATGTTTTTGTCCTTACCTTTTATTTTTCTTATAACTTATAATGTTGGACTTCTCTTGTTGCTTCCGTTTTTTGCATTTTGAGAAGGAAATGCTTCACCCTGTTTTGATCGCTACATTTCTCATATAACTGAACAGTTTCAATGCTTCTCTTGTGGAGTGGAATGGAGTGGACAATAGTTTATGCCAAAGACCAAGCACTGGGACCTATGAGGTCATTCAGCGCTGAAAAGGAAAATGAGACTTGAAAGGGTTGAGGGGTGTAGCAGGAGGAAAACCTCACAGTTGCCTATGAAATGATTGTTAGGGGAGGGTGGATAGCAAGATGGAAAACAGATAATATGAATGGAGGTACAGTAACAGGAATGAAAGGAGTTGCAGATAGGGGCCGAAGGGACCCTGCAAAGAACCTTTAGTAATACCTACAGTGGACGCTGTGAGGTGTTCTAACGGCACTTGCTGCTTCCTCTTTGCTTATCTTGTTTAGACGTCGTATATATATATATATATATATATATATATATATATATATATATATATATATATATATATAATATATATATATATATATATATATATATATATATATATATATATATATATATATATATACTGTATTTTGTGTCAGTATGCCGAGTGGTTTCCATGTCTGCTGGCTCATCCGGTTAAATATCGTGCAGTCAAACAGTCAAGTCCTGTTTGCTATAGTATACCTCCGATCCTCCTATGCTAGTATTTGAAATGCCGAATGCGAAGTCTTACAGTAGGCCTACCATTATTGCTTTTATTTGTCATGAGAGTGGGTTGGTCCGTCCCTTCAAAACATATTCGAATATTTTGGATATGGATCATTTGTTTTTGTATTTCACTGGACCTAAAATTGTTTGAGGTGTTATCTAATTTTTGATTGGTTTTAGTCGTTGGCTTTTCCAAGGAACGGTTACCCTACGCAAGTATTTGTGGGTTTTAGCCGAATGCGATATTTCTTGCGTAATTTTGTGATTTCAAAATTTATCCATTGTATTTCTTGCTTCTGCCTCGCAGACATCTACAATGCAATTGATTTTGACTTGCATTTTCTTTCTATCTCTCGTGTAATTTGGGCAACTTCAGAGCTTTCAACTTTTTGCCCATCTACAGTTTTCCTCTATTTGTACTTGTCCACAGGTTTACTCGAGTATTTCTTCCTCGTAATTGGAATACCACTTTGCGATTTCTATGCCTACCTCTTCAAGAGCATTTTTTGAGTAACGGTAAGGATTCTCCGCGTCGCTTAGGATTAAGGTACAGTGTTGATAATTAGCCTACAATTTATGATTCCAGGAGGCATTTGTTGCCCAACCCCTTGGCCTAATCTGCAAGAATGATTTACATGATTTCAAAAAGTATTGTTTGTGGATCAAAGGTCCCACTTCATTTCACTCAAGGCATTTCATGGTAACTGCACTTTATGCATTAGTCTCTACATGGAAAGTAAAATATTACATGAACTACTACAGTTCTGTTCCTTTTTAATTCTCTTACCGTACAGTGACTTGAGAGAATGTGACCCTTTTGTGACACTTTTATAAGCATAATTGAGATAAAACATATAATAGGCCTGGTTACTGCACAAAAACTCAAATGGGAAAATTGTTGCAAAACAAGACAACTTGAGCAGTCCTAACCGAAGTATTGTGTTACTGTATTTTTTAATTTCATTTGGCTGAAACTTTTTATAAAATTTTCTGCTACTGTATTCCTTTAATTAATTGAATAACCATTTATTGACGAAAGTATTTACAATAATATACAAATATATAGGGTAAAATATATAAATGGTCCAATAATAGGGCCATCAACTATAAGGGAGTAAAGTCTAAATAATTATCACAGTCGTCCACTATTATACAGGAATAACATTCAGGCAAAATATACACCATTAGAGCAAAATACAACAACTAACACTATGAGCACTTACTGCTGTTTTCCCTCATTTCATTTATTTTCATAATAAGATATAGATATTTTGACAAGTTCTGAATGTTTTCGTTCGCCATTAAATGTCCTCGTGAACTGGAATCTAATGTAAAATCCCTCCTTATATTTATATTCAGCTAATAAGGGACACTAGAGCAATACATAATCCTCATCCTGTACATCTTTACAACTAGAAAGACGTCTTCTAGAGGTATTCTAGAACGGCTTATATCTTACATCGATCAGAATCTAGCCTTTTTCTGATAAAAAGGCCAATTTATGGTGTTCAGGATTAAACTGCTAACGAGTAAACCGACATCTTGATTCACTGTTTTCGCTCACTTTTTGCCTTAATCTTGCTAGTTCAATCTTCACTTGTCTCACTGGATTCGTCGTCATGTTTATAAATATACTCAAATAGGAGACTGCACTTCTGCTGATCTAGTAATCAATTAGTGCAGGTAACCTTGGCTGTAGCCAGGTCTTGCCATAAACTTTATCGAAAATTTCAACAGCATGAACATATTAATAGCTGCACTCCCCATACCAGTCTCCAAGTAAATCAGTTCTGCGCACACAGTATTATTAAGCCTTAGAGATCTTCCTGAGTCCCCAACCATATTTTATTCACTAGCTTCATTTTCAAGGTAAACCATGATTCAGAACCATAAAATAGGAGCTATTCAGTGCTGCCGAACAAACATTCAATATCACATCAAATGGTGCGTTACTGTTTTTCGACAAAAACTGTTGAATTTGTGTAGCCTATGTTGTTCATACTTAAACGTAGATGTTCTTCCACTTGTTCATTTACTTGCATTCATATTTATGTTGCCTAGATACACATAACTATCGTACCACTGAACAGATAAGATTGTTTACACTGGAATATCTCGTTTTTCCTTGGTTAATTTTCATACCTCACTGATTGCAGTATTTCAAACTTGTTGAAATTTCCTAATTGCTTCCTCTCTCGCTGTGCTAAAATAACAATGTTGTCCATTAAAAGTAATACACGAAAGCCCCAAACCGACCATCCTCTCCACATTCCTTTATCGTTTCTTACAAGCAGTAAATAAAAAGCATGAACTGGGCCTTCCCTGACTAACATCAGCTTTAGTTTCAACCAATACGTCATCAGTTATGCATGTAATTTTTTGTAATGCGTTTTGAATTGCTCACTACATATTTCACCCATATCCCAGATTTCTCTTTACAGAGTCTGATAGCTGGTGCCTTTCGAACACTGAACGCGCTTCTTTTCTTTGACCATAGGCCTATTTGGACGTAGCTGTTTACTGTCTGATAACTGATAGAAAAAAATACACAGAGGCTACCTTGTTTTAACCTCAATTTGATCATAGCAAATTGAGTAAACCGTCAAAAACACCCAGAAAATAGTAATGGTTTATACACAAACGACAGTATCATTTCCATGACAGCAGTTTCTTATTCTTTTGTTTCATAATTCAGGAAGCATTTCGACTTTTAGAATCTAATACTTTACCAATAAGCATCCTCCTTCTTGGGAGTCCCGTTTACCCAATCTGACTCTACTTTCACATTCATTCATCGATAGAGTATACTGACTCAGATTGCATCAGCTATAATTAACTGATTAATAATAATGTATCAGCTATAATTAACTGATTAATAATAGTGTATCAGCTATAATGAACTGATTAGTAATGACGTATCAGCTATAATGAACCAATAATATAATAATAGCGCAGCACCTGACTAGGGGTCAGGTGGTGCACTTCGTGAGACAGCCACCTTTCCGCTCTCCCTCTCCAGCACATAGCCTACACAAGTCAAAGGATCTGACTATTGAAACGTTCTCGATACAGACATTATAATATATGCGAATGTGATTAATTAGTCTTCATTCCAAAATGAAAAAAAGAGCATTTGGAACTGAATCCTTTATAGGCATTATCCTACATTTGTAAACGCGGAAAATACAAGTTACTTTATGAAAACAATATTTTATTTTATATATTTTTCAAAGTTCTTTACAGCTTTTTCCTGTGATCGTGTTTCTATACTCCAGGGTCTCATTAGTCGTATATTGCGGATTGCTTCCACAGCAGTCTGGTTGTAATGCTTCACGAAGTAGCAGGCCAACATCACTCCAGTACGACCAAGACCCATTCTACAGTGAACACACACGGGCTGCAAAATCATAAAGTCATTCAATTAATAGGTTAATGCAGGTTAAATTTTAAGGAAAAGGTATGATGAATCATTCGAATGACGGATGGGCGACTGAAAGTCAAAGCCACACTTCTTGGACTCAATTATACGTAAATGTAAGTAGCTGAAGAATGTGAAATTAGCACCAACGGGGCACAATGTATGTTCTAAGAAGACAGGCATATCAGCTATAATGCAGTAACAAAGTATGTAGTGTCTGAAATTCTGACATAATTGTGTGACTCTCAAGTACAAGTCTTAAAAGGCAGATAGAAATAAGCTAGCTTCTAACAAACTACACTCTAATCAACTAGACTGACTGATTAGATTGTTTATGAGGTTTAGACCTTAAGGCCAGACACTGGAACCTACCAGGGTTTTTTAGTGCCTTTGAGCCAGGGCTACCAAACTTTTCCTCCATCATTTAATATACACAATAAATAGATAAATAAATATATCAACACTATATTACGTAAAAATTCTCGGCCTCTCGTGGGGAGCTCATCAGATCATTGTCATTCAAGTTTCCGAAATAACCTCACCAACTACATGGTATTTACTACTGTATAGTCTCTCCAGCGTACTTGGTCAAAGGAGGGTATCGGGAGGGTGGAAGAGCCATGCCAAATGTAGCCTTTCCTCACTGTGCAAATAAGGTCACTGAAGACTCCCTTTCGATTCTTTAAAAAAAAAGGCTTTTATTTAAGAAACACATCTCATTATAACTGAGGGCAGTTTCAGGATAATAATATAGTTAGAAATAGAATATGAAAATACTGATTAAGACAAAGTGACAAAGCTTTCCTCACGTGCTGCCATACCTAGGTTTACCCTATGGCGATAGTGAGGAAGCAACAATTACAGTTTTGGGTCAGTAGCCTTGGATTAACCCATTCCATTAAAGGACCTCTAGGTCAACACAAGGAACAACTGATATCTCCCCAAAATGAAGCATCAGCCCTCAAGCAAATGAATGATAAATTAATGAGCCCTTTAATTCCTAAAGGTAGACCAATGTAACTTCAAATAATAAAATAATAAAGCATAGCAAAACTATAGCATAAAATAATGAAAATTAATAGATACTATACTTACATCTGGAAATAAAAGAAATCTGAGAGAGAGAGAGAGAGAGAGAGAGAGAGAGAGAATATTTCCAGCGCACAGAGATTATTTTTCAAATGAAATTTGTGCAATCGTGAAACAACCTCGACAATATGCAAAATGCAAGAAAGAACCAGAGAAACGAAAGAAACACTCTACTGATTAAAAGAAGAAGACAAAGGAGGAGCCTAATAATTACTGGAAGTGACGTGAAAAAACACAGCAGTCCACAATTATGAATTTACATTTAAAGGAGGGAGAGAGTTACCTGGTGATAGTCAATATTTAAATTTCATTTACTTTAAGATTCACATATCTTCATTTATGATAATAGTGTTTCTAAAAGAAGAGTTAGCGCTATACTCAGTTGTTTACAATAAACAGAAAACCAGGAAATACTAAAGAGGATTATAACAGGTCAAGGTCTTAGGAAGGAAAGGGTATCCACAATCCACGAGTAACTTAGAAACGGAGATAAGTCAACGCTGTAAAGCGATTTGGGGGGGGGGTCCTTTTGACCAAGTATGCTAGGGAGACTATACCTACAAGTTCATATCTGGTGCAGTGAACCAAAAAATGTTCGACAGAGGACTACCACGTTAAGCACACTCTGGTGCATTGGGTTCTTTTAAAAGAAAACTATGGGTCAATCGAATATGCCCAATCCTAAAGCGGCTCATCTAAACCTCAAACCTTATGTTAGGGTTAGTGAGATTTCTCCAGATAGAAGCCTCTCCTTGAATTACTTATACTGTATTTCTTATTGTTGGATACTATGGATAGCCATCCCCGTCGCCATTTATCGAGAATGCAAGTTTTAATGACCTTTCATATATCAGTGTGGAAACTTTTTGATAAGCTATTTATATTTTGTTTCATCTTTAGTCCCCCACCCCCCGCATCTTTTATCAGCTAATTCATTGCCTTGCATTCCTGTATGAGAAGGAATCCTACAAACCTGATCGGATTTATGTATAACAAAGAGGCGAACGAGCAACTCCTGAGCCTTTTTGATCAATAGATGAGAAGAGTTATACTTTTCAATGCTTCCAAGACGCTTCTCAAATCACTGTAAATAAAAGAGGATTTAAACTTTTTTTTTTTGCCATGAGTTTCAGAGCATTAACTATGGTTGTTGCTTAAGCATTAACAACAGAGGAAGAATCTGGTAGTTCAGATATGCATGACTCTTCGCTCACTACTCCACAACCTACTCCTTGCAATTTTCATCCATCAGTGTATATTTATTTTCCTTTCATTTTTGTGTATATTGTCATGTTTTGAAAGTTTAGTTTTCATTGGTTCTTCTGGAATAAATCATGGAGGGATAACTGGATGCTCTATTTGAAGGGCCTTTTGAGCTTTTATGTTATAGTCTTCTGGCTCTTCAAGCTGCTTTATTTTGAAAGGTTTAGAAGATCTTGACTGTTGGAGTGCCTTTTGAGCTTTTCAGTCGCATGGTGTATTGCAAACCCAGGTCATGTCTCTAAGATCTAATGGCAATTCTTCTGATTCTACATAAAAGTTCTCAACAGGTGAAGTTCTGGAAGCTCCTATGCAAATGCAAGGCACCCTCTGTGCACCAGATCTTATTCTTTTAGTGTTGATTTTGAAACAGATGAATATAATTTATTGGTACCCCAGCTACAACCAAACAACTTTTGAAATATTGGCTGATTTTTTCTTAACTTTTACTTTTAAATGATCAGTGTAGTTTGGCCAGATCAGCTTATTATCAAAAACCATGCCTAAAAATTTTACTTCCTTATCACAGAATAAAATATCTCCATTTAGATTAAGCGTTGGTATTTTTCAATAGTTTTAAGTCCACACAACTGAATGGAAAATTCATCCATCCACTTGTTTTCTGCACTAGCAGTCCTTTGCATATATTGACAGGTAGATACTGCATCATATCCTATTAAATATAATGCAGTCATCCACAAATAAAAGCGTCTCTAACTGGCAAAGGTACATTTTCCAGGATGCTATTATCGGCCAGGGCAAAAAAGTGGCACTACAAACATTACACCGAGGGACTCTCTCTACTTGCAGGCAGGGATTTGATAAGTAATTCTAAACTATTTCTGTAAATAATCTCTCTGATGTCAAAGATTCTACAAACCTTATATTACTTTTTATGCCCATATTATACAGCACAATCGTTTCATTATGCCCAAACACTATGTTGTCCCAAAACACTATGTTGTCATATGTTTTCTCCTATATCAAAAAAAAAAACCCATACAGTTTGACAATACTTAGTAAATCCCAGATGTATCTGGTTTGATAACTTAAGAACGGGGTCTAGTGAGGATCTTTTTTTACTGAATCCAAATTGGTGAGGTGACAACAGGTCTTTAGTTTCCAAAACCAATACAGGTCTGGTACTGATAAATTTTTCCATTTGCTGAAAGACACACCAGGTGAGGGCTATTTGTTTGTAGCCACTAAGTAGGGAAGCATCCTTATTTGACTTTTTTACTATGATGATCTTTCCACTGAAAATGTTTGAGAAATGTTCTCCCAGTTTTTCTGCAACTTCTTCAAGTTATGGTAATAAATTTTCCATTCACCTTAAGAGTAAGTAGGTATATGTGTGACTGTGCAGATTATGATCTGCATTTGATTTGCACACTGCAGTTTTTTTTTTTGTATTTCTGACAGCTCTTGTCATTAGGTCTATGTTACAATATGAAATTTCTTTGCACAGACCATGTTCTACATACGAACAATTATCACACAGTTTTGCATTTTTTCATTTAGTAGATGGGTAGCTAAATTTAAAACATGTATAAAACTTTAGGGGCTTACGTTTGAACAACTGAACTAAAAGTTTTGTCTGGTTCTTCAAAAGTAAGAATGATCATTGTTGTATTTTGAACTTTATTTACTTTGCATACATGACCCCTCTTCTATAACAAATTCCAATGGAAGTTCACCTCTTTCATCACGTCATGTTCATACATTTTCATGTTTGATGTCTCCAGACTTACTTCCTGCCTTCTTTTGCAGGTATTTCCAGAACCCAAAATAATGATAATTTTCTGATTTGGCTTTTGCCACTATTTACACGGTGGCTTTGGGGATCTTTGCAAGGGGTGTCCTTTTGTTTTCACCATTCTTTATAAATGAGTCAAGTGGTTTGTACTCATCAAGCCCCTCAAGGGTCCTGTCAGAGTGTACCTGTAACTTTAAAACTCTATTTCTAAATCGTCAATCTGTTTGCTTGCCTAAAATGTTTCTTCACGTTTATTGAAGGATATCCATGCATCCCAATTATTACCAACTTCTTGGAAATTTATCCAACTTTACTTTACTGTTCCACATCTTCCAAATGTTTGGGATATTGACTCATAATCTGTTTGGACCAGGAGTCCAACAACATGTAAAATATTTGGTTTCTCTCCATTACTTATTGTCAACAGCATTTTCATGGCCAATGGCAGACATTTCAATTCTGTCTGTTTGGCCATCAGATGCATGGCAGGGGCTATCCTGAGAAGCGCCAGGGGTCATCAACATTGACTCTGTAGGAATGCCCGAGGGGGTAGAGTTAGAAGCACAGGCCTTCAGCATTCCTGGATTATCAATGAGAGATCCACATCCTGATTCTGGGTTCTCGACCACGGCTGACTTTGAACATGATGAAAGAATGAAGACAATTTTAAATCACTAGAACTATTTGCTTGAAAGTTATCACTATAAACAAACCAGAAAAGAAGAAATCTGCATGGAAGATGAAACTGCAGTAGCCTGATGCTGTACTCTGAATATGAAAGAGCCTCAGACATGAGTAAAAGTTTCCACTATCTTATATGCCCTCACTATTTTCTTCCATAGAGTATGGAGCTGTCATTGCTACTCCTTACATGCACCAGAAAAGTATGAGAGGAACAGTTAACCCCAAAGTATACATCCACTGACGACTGAGCCTTTCAAGCCCCTGTCTGTTGCACCTGTTACTAGGCTAGCAACCAGTACATTATCATTGTTAAAATAGTTTAACCAGACCACTGAGCTGACTGTCAGCTCTCATAGGGCTGGCCCGAAGGATAAGGATGAAATACCAGGTCTAGGCCATAGGCCTAGAACTGAGACCAAATAGGTCATTTGCGTGATAATGAATGAATAGAGATAAAATTTAAAGGAAAAAACTGTATAAGGCATATGCTTTTACACTGGAACATATGTATACAATAAATACATTTACTCGTTTCCATACATATAAAAAAAATTGATTAAATAAAAAAATTAAAAAATTAAAAATTGAAATTCAGAATAAGTTATATAACATTAAATATTTTTTAATTCATCAAATGCCCTGTGGGCTTCTGTATTTTCATTATTTACTTATTTTTACATTTTGTCTTTTAAATTACAATTCCTCATGAATATTAAAACTGGAATGATTGAAAATTTAGAAGATTCTGACTGACTGATTGACTGTGAAATTTAGGTCTTGAAGACCAAGCGCCGGAACCCATCAGGATTATTCAGCGCCATAATGAAGGTGAAATATATAAATTGATGGTATGACTGATAATGAACAGGTGAATGATGACATACTAGTAAAATTCAGTGTTAAACAATGGACGTAAAAAATGAAGAGTGATATTGGATAGAACCAACAAAAAATAAATATATATTAAACTTTTATATTCAAAATATATATTAAGTATATAAAATAAATATGACTAAAATCTTTATTATATATACTAAGATCATATCTCATTAAAATAACCAGATTCTTTCAGATAACCAATAAGGTTATCTACCTCAACGTCGTCATGTAAAATTTCTAAAATAGTCTCCCCAGTTAATAAGTACTTTGCCCTAAGGCGATTAAATTTAGGACAGTACACCAGCATGTGCTCAACGGATAGCTGACCACCACAGTGAGCACAAACTGGGACACTGGTTTCCTCTAAAATATAGCTATGAGTGAAGAGGGTATGGCCAATCCTCAGCCATGTTAGGATGATCTCAAATTTTCTGTTACGATTAAAACCCGAACTCCAAAAATCGATACTTTTCTAATGTTCCTGTACTTCCTATTTGTGGGTAAAATAGGGGAAGTCCATCTCTGCTGCCATTTTGTACGAATGTATCGTCTGATAACTGGACGCATATCCAAATGTGGCACCTTATCAGTTAAGAAATCACATCTAGCGGCATCCTTTGCTTTACTATCAGCCAGTTCGTTCCCTTCTAGAGCAGTGTGCCCAGGAATCCAACAAAACTTTACTGATATGTGGCGAACTAAAGATAAAAAAGCCATTCCTGAGTCTTTTGAATTAAGGGATGGGTAGGGTTAAACTTCTTTAGAGCTTCTAAAACACTCCTTGAGTCACTATATATTACTGTGGATTTGAAATTTCTTATCAGAGGCAAGATTTAAAGCATCAACTATGGCTGTTGCTTCAGCAGTGAATATGGATGAGGAGTCTGATAACTTTTTTATATATGATTTCCTCCTCACACACTGCACATCCTACTCCATCTTCCGATTTTGATCCGTCAGTATAGATTTTTCTGTCATTTATATACCTCTCATCATGCTCCAAAAACTTGTTTCTAACTTCTTCCGAACGATCTTTCTTCTTCTCTCTAATGCAGGCATCTATTGCTGGAATAAACCATGGAGGGATAGCAAGATGTTTAACTTGTAGGATCTTCTGCGTTTTTATGCTTTCATCCTCCAGTTCACCCAGCTGTCTTATTTGAAATGGGATTGAAGATCTAGATCCAAAAAGCCTTTGAGGTTTTCAGCCGCATGGTGTATCTCAGATCTAGCTCATGCCTCCTTAAGTCCAGTGGTAGCTGGTGGGAGTCTACATAAATACTTTCAATGGGTGAAGTTCTAAAAGCTCCAGTACAGATCCTTAGCCCATATTATGCACAGCGTCCAATTCCTAAAGTTTAGTCTTTGAAGCAGATGAGTATACTTGGCAGTCATAGTCTAACTTGGATAAACATACTGCATTTTAAAGCCTTAACAACGATTTCTTATCAGCACCCCAATTAAAATTAGATACTATTTTAAAAATATTTAATGATCTCTTCATTTTCACTTTTAACTAGTCAAAATGATTATTCCAAGTGAGCTTTTCATCAAATACCATTCCTAAAAATTGTACTTCAGTAGAGTAAGGTAAAATAGTTCCATTTAAGGTAAGAGGTGGAATGGTTTCTTTAGTTAGCATCTGCAGAACCGAACAGCGTCAGTGTTAGATTCGGAAAATCGCAACCCTTGCTCATTATCCCACTTGCTTACTTTATCGATGGCTCTTTGCATGAACCTGCTAGTAGATGCTGCATCATATCCTTTTACTGGTGATGATATCTTTTCTAATACTCCATTAATGACAATAGCAAAGAGAGAGTGACACTAAGGACACTACCCTGAGGAACTCCCTCTTCTTGTAAAAAAGGTCAGGATACATGATTCCCAACTCTTACCTTTATATATCTTTCTGATAAAAACGAATTTATAAATCTGATCATTATTCATTTTACGCCCATCTTATACAACTCTTTTATAATACCATAACGTCATGTGGTGTCATATGCCTTTACCAAATCAAAGAAAACTCCTATTGTTTGGCACTGTTTAGCAAAACCTTGTTGTATTTGGTTTGAGAGTCTGAGCAAGGGATCTAAAGTAGATCTACTTTTCCTAAAGCCAAACTGGAATGGAGAAAGCAATTTACTTGTTTCTAAGTGCCATACAAGTCTGGTGTTAATCATGTTTTCCATCAGCTTACAAACACAACTGGTGAGAGCTATTGGTTGGTAGCTGCTGGGTAAAACAGGGTCCTTGTTTGGTTTCTTCATAGGGATTAATGATAATTTCCAGCTCTTAGGAATACTACCAGTTTTCCAGATTTCATTTATTATATCTATAAGAAATTTCTCTGACCTTTCTGGGAGATGTTTCAGCATTTCATAAAGTATTTTATCTTCACCAGGGGCTGATGGTTTGGTATTCTGCAAGGCATCTTTGAGTTCCTGCAGTGTACATTTTGCATTATATGGTTCAAAAATATTTTCACTTAAATCAAGAGAAATCTGGGCATTTCTAATGTCTTGGAATTCTATAGAATAATTCTCACTACTCGATATTCTCGAGAAATGTTCTCCTAATTTTTCTGCAACCCTCTCTGGTTGGGTGATTAGGTCACCATTTACCTTAAGGGTAGGCAGAGGTTCAGGGACAAACTTGCCATTTAGTTTTTTTTAATTTTCCTCCAAATCATTTTGGACGGTGTTTTTGAGCTAATGCCATTAACATAGTACATCCTTGATTCTCTTTTTGCTTTTTTAAAATATTTATTTTGCTTGGCCACAGCACGTTGGTAAATAAGTTTGGCTTGGGCAGTTCCACTCCTCTTATACTTTTTGCAGCATTTTCTACTGATCTTTCTCATACTACTAAAAGTTTTGTTCCACCAAGGAACAGCTGGCCTAGAGGGTTTCCCTTTTGTTGTTGGAATAGAGGCAATTGCACTGTTGATGGTGGTGTCATTGAAGTAATTATATGCCTCGAGATGGATGGAAATGATTTTACATTCTTGTCCATGAGAACAGACTCACTAAATTTCTTCCAGTTGGCTTCATCTACCTTCCATTTGGGAGGTGACTCAGAGGGCTGATTCTTAACTGGTTTTATATGAATTGGAAAGTGGTCACTCCCATTTGGATATTCATTTACTGACCATTCATAATCAATGTGAACACTAGATGACCAAAAGCTCAGATCGATAGCCGAATAAGTGTTGGAGTAGATGTTATGGTAAGTCATGGTTCCATTATTGAGTATAGTGATGATATGATCATCCATAATATCCTCCAGCATCCTACCCTTGGCATTTGTCGTGTTCCCACCCCAAATGGGGTTGTGAGCATTAAAATCACCAAGGAGCAGGAAATGAGTAGGAAGCTGATTGATCAGTAAATGAATATCATTGTAAGTGAAATCCAAACCAGAAGGAAGGTAGATGGAGCAAACTGTAATTTGCTTGTCTAAAATGAAAGTTACTGCTACAGCTTGGAGATGAGTATTAATTGATAGCAAGCAGTAATATATGGTGGTGGAGAATTATATATGCTGTAATTTAACCCAAGATTATATTGTGTGCTTCCAAGCTTAGTTTCCTGGAGACACACAATACCTGGACTATGGTCATGTAGCAGTACCTTCAGCTCTTCATTTCGAGCCCTAAGACCTCCACAGTTCCATTGTAGTATTGACGTGAAAATTATTTTTTGGGCTTGGTGTCATTTTGTTTCCCTTTCTTGTCAGTTTGTTTAAATTCAGGCTGGGGTTCTTGCATCGAGCTTAGTACTTCGCATCTATTACTAAGTGATGCATGTTTAACTGGAGGAGAGGATGAAGGGGAACGTCTCCTCTTTTGGAGCTTTTGCTCCTCAGTCTCCATTAATAAATCAGGCAGAGACTCTGCCTGAGACAATTCCAAGGTGGTTGGGTTAAGTGCCATCTTATCCTCCTTGGATGCTTGTGCTCTAGCCGCAACAGGCCAAGCACCTGACCCAGATGGCTGGGCCACTACCACAGGGGTCGATGCACCTGCTACATTAGAGGGTGCTGCCACTACACCCCTAGTGGTTGTTGTTGTTGTTGTTGTTCCCCAGACTCTGTTATGCCAGGAAGCCTGCACCGCGCAAGAAGGACACCACGCTTACTGGATCTGACCATAACTGTGTGGTAGTGTGGATGTTGTGTTGTTGTCTAAGGGCTGCCAAGTTAGGGCAATCTACTAAGAGATGTGTAATTGTGTGGGGACTAACTTGGCAGAGTGGACATATGTCTGTTTGGGTGTTGTCTATGCGGTGTTTGTAGGTGTTTAGTGATTGGTGATGACCACAGCGAAGTCGAGTCAGGTGTACTCTCTCCAATCTTGAGAGCTGTGTTTCTGTACTGCTTATGTTGGGTGGGGGGGTGCCGAGTATTTTGTTGTTGGGAAGGTTATTAAGTGCTTGTCTGGTGAGGTGAGTATGGATGTGCTTTTTGTTTTGTGTGCTGTTTGTGGGTGGTGGTATAGAATTCAAGATATCTGTATAGTGTCTGTGTGGTGTATTCGCTATTTGCCTGTGTGTTGAAGGGTGGTCGTGAAGGTAATAGCATGGGCTGTTTGTGTTGTTTATGACCGATGCCAAGAATTGTGTGCCTCTCATGTCTAAGTGTTGCCTGATGGTGAGAATCTTGGTTTCGGCGTGTAAGTGTTCTATTGGTGTGGATTGTGCACTGCCAAGGATGATTCTCAGAGCTGTGTTTTGTATTATTTGTAGTTTGTTTAGTTGTGTGTTGGATATGGCAGGGTGCCAGGCTGGGCTGGCGTAGTTTATTATGGAGCGGATGTATTGTTTGTATACTGTGATGAGCGTTTCTTTTTGTTGTCCAAATGTTGTGCCTGTTAGTGATCTTAGTGCATTTAGTCTAGGTCTGCATTTCTTGATGATGTTACTGACATGTGGAGCAAATGACATTGAAGTGTTGTATGTGACTCCTAGGATTTTTGTTTCGTGTGTGTGTGGAATTGTGGTGTTGTTCAGCGTTACAGAAGTAAGGAATAAAGAGCGGTAATATTTCTCGTTTTGGGAAGAACACCGCTCTTATTCATGCCAAATGCACAACCCAAGTATATATGCTGACCTTGTTGGACATAAAAAATGATGAAATGATTACGAAGATCAAGCCCCACTTAAGCTTTAGTTATGGGAGAGGAGTACTATTTGATAAAGACCTCTATGACATGACAGAAGAAGAAATTCTAGAAATGAGTCCCACTTCAATTTGGAGAGTGAAAAAGGCAGCTATTGCCAGCATGATCATTTTAACCTTTGTAGACTCTGAAGCACTTTTTATGTCATATTTGAAAATGAAAGGGTACGAGTATGTCCTTTCCAGTGAAGACCAATGCTATCATTCCTTTAAGTTTGGCCACCCATCAAAAAACTCCAAAAATGCTAAAATTTGTATAAACTGCTCTGGTGTCCATCATCATCATGATTGTAATAGAAAAGTAAAATGTGCTAATTGTCAACTGGAACATAAATCCAATAACAAAAATTGTGAAAGTTACAAATTTGAACTGTCTGCACTAAATAAAGCCAATGCAGAGCATATAATTATCGGTTTTGCAAAAAAACAAGCAAACCGATAATTATATGCTCTGCATTGGCTTTATTTAGTGCAGACAGTTCAAATTTGTAACTTTCACAATTTTTGTTATTGGATTTATGTTCCAGTTGACAATTAGCACATTTTACTTTTCTATTACAATCATGATGATGATGGACACCAGAGCAGTTTATACAAATTTTAGCATTTTTGGAGTTTTTTGATGGGTGGCCAAACTTAAAGGAATGATAGCATTGGTCTTCACTGGAAAGGACATACTCGTACCCTTTCATTTTCAAATATGACATAAGAAGTGCTTCAGAGTCTACAAAGGTTAAAATGATCATGCTGGCAATAGCTGCCTTTTTCACTCTCCAAACTGAAGTGGGACTCATTTCTAGAATTTCTTCTTCTGTCATGTCATAGAGGTCTTTATCAAATAGTACTCCTCTCCCATAACTAAAGCTTAAGTGGGGCTTGATCTTCGTAATCATTTCATCATTTTTTATGTCCAACAAGGTCAGCATATATACTTGGGTTGTGCATTTGGCATGAATAAGAGCGGTGTTCTTCCCAAAACGAGAAATATTACCGCTCTTTATTCCTTACTTCTGTATTCTGGTTTCTCTCTGGTTTATCCTGAGCCCATTTAGATGGCACATAAACGTCCATGTCTTTGGGAACTTTGTCTGTTAAGGCTCCTCGTACTGTAGCTTGACCTATTTGTGTGGCACTTATCATACTACTATAGTCGAGCCAAACGAAAGTGGCGCGTGAGAGAAGGCCTCCGTCCAACGCATCGTATCGACATCAAAAGATTTCGGACATCAGGGGCCGTATTTATCATAGGTCTTATGAAATCTCATAAATATTCCCTTAAGAGTCACTCAATCACTCATAGTTAAGAGGAATTTCTAAGAGTGTTTTATCAACGCTCTGAGAGAATCTCGTAGCTATGAAAAACGGTATGTTTATGAGAAACTTTTAAGGGAAGATCCCGCTAACAATAGCGGAAAATATATTGCTACAATCCATAAATATACGATTTAAGCCATTGTTACAATAAAACTATTATACTAAAAAATCCAAGATATTTATTACTTATGATATTAAACTTATGATGTATATATTAGTGTTGAAATCAAAAGTATTTATTTTCCGGGTATGTTTTGTTTTCTTTTAATTTTTGCGGACTGCCAGACTCTTCAAACAACACAGACCAAGACCATCGTCACCAACCATCCTTAGATTCGCTTAGAAATGGATTCAATTTCGACTGGTATCGATTCTGCAGTTCCAGTGGGTATTCCAAAACCCAAGAGGCAGAGGAAGGCAAACTGGAGGCAAGATGCTTGTCTTCGTCTATTGCAGCTGATAGGTGAAAACAGGCATATAATAGAAGGGAAAAAATTCAGTTCGGAAGTGACAGCGAAGATGAGGCGAGACACGTGGGAAGATGTAACAAAAAAATTGAATGCTTCATTTCCCGAGTCTGCCCCCCGGACCAAGTGTGATGTAGAAAAAAAATGGTGGGCACTCAAAGCACAGGGAAGGGAAGAGCTGTGCAACCACAGAAAATATGTGGCAGCAACAGGTAAGAAGCCCTTCTTTTATCCATTATCAGCAATACAACTAATAACTGAAATTCCTAGGCTAGTTAAGTTATGTGAGACTAGGCATGGTAGAAAAATTGATGTTGATCTAGACATTGCTTTCATAGCAAGGTTAGGTTAGGTAAAACTGGATAGCCATGACTCTGTGTTACAGCAGTGCTGTTCAAAGTAAACCTTGACCAATGGTTTTACATGATAAATGTAACAATGCAAGACCTAACCAAACTTACATACCTTGATATTTCTCGAAGTAATTTTCTAATTTAGAATTGCATAATAAGGAAGCATTTAACTAAGAAAAGTTGTTTATCTTTGCCCAAAATGTAAGAATATCAAGGTTGAACTCTTAAATAAAAAGGGGAGAGGCTGGGAGGGCACAGCCCCCCCAGCTAGGAAATAATCAATTTAGTGACAGGTTAGGTAGGTGTTTAAGGTTAGGCTAGTGCCCGTAATAGCCTAAAACACTTCTCTAACTTGTCACTGAACTGGTTATTTCCTAGCTGAGGGGCTGTGCCTCCCCCCCAGGCCCCTGTTTTTTTTTTATTTAAGCCGTCCACCTCGAGATTCTTACATATTAGGCCAAGATGAGCAACTTTTCTTCCTTAAAAGCTTTCATATTATGCGACTTTATACTAGAAAATTACCATTATTGAGAATAATTCCACACCTTTATTTTTTTCCCCTTAAAAATATACCCAAAAATCCTTTGGTAATTCTATAGAATAGGTCTGTGCGAGCTTTTAAGAAAGTAGACACCTAGAATTAAGGAGGATAGTGTATAGAATGCATAAATACTAATAACAAAAATAACGATGCTTAAAGTTGAGGTTAGATAAGCGTTATTGGTTAGGCTAGTGCACAAATTTTACTTAGAATTGTAGGTAATAGCTTCGTGGTTGACATTGGAAAACATAGAAACTTACGTCGATAGCAAATGTCCTGTAGATTCCATTGATGCATGAAATAGTTTTTTTTTTTTATAATTCACATCAAAATTTGGCTGTCATCTTTCAAATCCTACATATTTAACATTATTATAAGTGCTATTTTTATAGTTTTCCTCTTCACCCACCCAAAACCCCCGGTTCCCACCTGTGGTCCCCCAACCTTGTTAGGTGGCTGTAAAGGTTTTCCCCATCATTTTATTGATGCTGGGGCATAAAATGAAGTGTTTTGTCGTGAATTTTCTGGTTTTTATTGGCATAAACAATTCAGAGCTCTTGGCTACAATTACAAATTTAGTGGTTTTGTGCACTAACGTATCACACATTACCAGGTAGTGTACAATATGAATGATCTGTTATGAGCAGTAAAATTAAGAACTTTAGACCCAGACCTAAACTCAAATTACACTCATATTATTAAAGCATTTAGTATTAAGATTATTACTGTATTATTTTTATGAAATTTTTATTGCTAATACTACTGTTATTACAGGTGGTGGTCCCCCCCCCAAGCCCCTATCAGAGGTTGCAGTGGCCATCGAGTCAATTTTAGGAGTGCAAAATGTAGCCATTTCTGGATTGGGAGGTCACATGGATTCTTCAGCTTTTGATTTTAGGTAATAATAAACAAGTTTTTGGAAAAATATTTTCTTTCTAGTGAATTTTGGTGCAAGTTGAATTATTTTGATGTTAATTTTTGTGGAAAATGCTTGGATATTAGAGGAAAATGGTGTTATTTGACTTTCAGACAATACAGTCACCAGTGTTTGTTTTTTAGCATGCAAACAAAGGAAAAGGGGAACAAACAATATCAGATGCTGTCTTATATTTCAGGGATGAGTCAGAGGAACAAGTGGAAGAGACATGTGAGGTGATGTCTGATGCAGTCGATGTCACCTTTGAAGGTAATATCTCGACGGTATTAATACCCTCTTCAACACCATCAGCACTTTCAAGACATCCACAGTCTTCAGTCGCAGCATCAACATCATCATCATTCGTTGTTGGTCAGAGTCCTTCAGCATCCACAGCACATGCAAGCATGTCTGCTGAAAACAGCCATGCTCCACCTGCAAAGCGTCTTCTGTTTCCTTTGCTTGAAGACACTTTTCGGGCAAAGAAACAAAAAGCAGAATTGGCTTTCTGGGAAGCCAAAATAGCTGCAGCTGAAGCTGAAAGAGCTGCAGCTGATGCTAAAAGGAAAGCATTTGAACTGGAGGCCGAGTATAAAAGCCTTCTAATAAGTCAGTTACGGGCATCTTTACCCAAATAATTAATGTCTATTGTCTTTCCCACTCTTTCTCCTTTATCCACTCCTCCCCAATCATCCATCACCACCCTCTATTCTTTCATCCTTCTTTTCCCCTTCCTCTACCGAGATTGCAGACTGAAATAATGACTTCCGCAATTGCAGAGGTGCCCAGCTCAGGTATATTTTGCCCTATCTAGGAACCATTTACTTGTTTAATTGTAGAATTAAGAATAAGAAAAAATAAAACCTCATATATTTGTCATTTCATTTCATTTTCATTTTGACATTTCCAGTGCTTGAATATTATCACTGGCTATGAATATGTTTTAAAGAAAATTTACTTTAATGAAAGTGATTAAATATTGTATTGTGCATGAAGAGTACAGCACTTGGTTCACTAAAGCTGTAATTTCTGATAGTACAGGCAATATAATAACCAAGGACTGCCTGTACTGTACTTGGGACAGTTACAAAAGATGGATATATTTAATTGGAAACCCATCACTCAGTTGTAATAATGAAATCAAGATAGCTTACAAAGTGCCATCCATTTTTTATAGCAGCCAACTTCTATACACCAAAGGTTTGAAATAAAGAAGGGAAGAAGGTATATATCAAACTCAAGTGTAGAAATGTATATGTATTGATCTATGACTTAAAAGATGATACAGAGTCGTTTTCCTTTCCATAGAGGAGTCCACCAGGCCAAATACCAGTCCAGTTCAGAGGGGTTCTGTGATGTACAAGGAAGAGGCAATATAGTTCTCTCTTGCTTGCTGATAGTGGGAGCAATAGCCATTCCCGTTAAGTTGGTCCTCCATCCAACATTTTAGTCGTCAATCCTGCAAACAAGAATAAAATATCTGTAGCTATAGTGCATTTAGTTTAATAAAACTATATTATCTTACACTACCGTGAACTGTATGAGGGGGGAAAAAGGTGTCCTAATGTTAGAGTTAAGTTCTTCAAAGAACCTCTAAATTGGAACATAAGTACAGTGTTTAATATGTGGGATTATTTAATTGGTTGTCTTTGGATTATACAGGTTTAATTTACACTACCTTTGATATTTTACAGTGGTTTACATACTCGTGTATAAACCCTTGCCAAAAAGAGTTTGTGGAATAAAAGGGACAAAGATAAAAGAGGGAATATGGAAATACAACAATTTGTGCCAATGAGAAATATCCGATTTTGAGTGCTTTTATCATATTTTTCACTGATATTTATTGAAGTGTGATTATGAACTACAATGACATGCTTCAGTTCTTGTTATGGTTCAGAGTAGCTACACATTAAGTTGTAGGTCCTGAATAACCACTTGTTCCCTGCAACGTAAAAACACCATACAATACAATGACATGCAACAAAAGTTAACACCTATTGTGTACTTACATGAAGTGGTTTCGGAGAATATTTTCCCTGAAAAGTGCACCATCTGGAACTGGTTCTCCTTGCGCAGGCTGGAACACTTCATCACGATTATGGTCATCAACATCCTCTTCATGTTCATTTTCATCTTCGATTGGGATGTTCCGTTCTTTGCATATATTATGCATGATGCCACATGCCATGATGATCTTGGCTGCCTTTTGAGGGTTGACTCTTATTTCGCCATGGAGAACCTGAAATCTTCTTTTCAGCTGACCTATTCCTCTTTCCACGACACTTCGCGTTTTCTTGTGAGCCCTGTGAACAATATTGAAATTATTCAATTAGTCTTCTTGTTGCTAATGGCATACCTTCATATGTTTTAGGTATGATTTTACATTGAGGCCAACATAAGTTACATTAAATTATTTTGCTTAGATTATAATTACTGCTTTATTTTAAAAATTTTCTCTATACACTATTCAGGCAAATGAGCCATTACATAAGTATAAACAAAAGTAAATATAAGCACCACAGAAAAACTAAGTCTCAATTTGATGTTAACCTTAAATATATACTATGTAACTATACATTACCTGTTATAAGCTTCTTGATGTTGTCCCTCAGGCCTTAGGTAAGGTGTCAACAACCAGCGTTTACACGGGTACCCACTATCCCCTAACAAGTAGCATCCAGCAGGTACTCGGTTCTGTTCAAATCCTCGCCAAACTCCACTTTCACGCAAAATTCTTGAGTCATGAACAGATCCTGGCCACTTTGCAACAATGTTCCTCACTAGGTAATTAGCATCAAAAACAACTTGTACATTGATGCTGTGAAAGTTTTTTCTATTGATGTAAACTTCTTCAAAATCTTTTGGAGCAACAATTTTGATATGGGTGCCATCAATCACACCCACTACACCGGGGAATCCAGCAATTTGTGAAAAGTCAGCTTGTATTCTTTGAATTTCCACGGGATTGGTTGGGAACTTCACAAATCTTTGGATCATCCGTGGAACTGTAAGAGCATCAACAGTCTGTGTAATTATTCTGCTAATTGTGGGCTGAGAGAGGCCAAAGTCATCACCATTGCAGAGTTGCATTTTGCCTGTTGCAAAATATCTCAAAGTAAGCGCCACTTTCATCTCTGGTGTTACGGCATGACTCCTCTCTGTAAGGTTGGCAATTGCCTCTCTGATCAAGTCAGTCACATACATGAGGCCATTTTGATCAACTCTATATCTTTTTCTAAAGTCACTGTCGTCATACACATTGAATATATCCAGTCTTGGACGAAAATTCCTCGGGCGGCGAATGCGGTGTTCTTGTTCGTCTGCCATGTTTACAGTCTGTGACTACCGCTATGAGAAACTCCTAAGTAGTTAGGAGACCTCTCCACCACTCGTAAATCTCGGCCCGAGATATGAGTACTCATAGCGCGTAAGAGGCTTCGTAAAATTCTCTTAAGAATTTTCACAACTTTAAGAGTGTTTTAATGATTTAAGAGTACTCTTAAGGATTTGCGAGCTTTGATAAATATGGACCCAGACCTTAAAGACCGCTCAGTGAGGATACGAGCGAACAATCTGACCAGCTTATTACCTGCGGATTAACTGATTTAGCGTGTCAGACGAAAAAAAATAATCTTGTTCTTGTCTGAGAGTGGTTGATATCTAAATCTTAACCACATGTCAAATTCTTTGTCTTTTCATATAAATAAATACTACATTTACAATTAAAAGGTTCCCTCGAGTTTGAGCCAGTATGTTATTTAGATCCAAATCCTTGGGCATGATGGCTGAAATATCATCAATATAACAGTACCATGTTACAGGAAAATGGTAAATCTTGGGGATGTAGAGGCATTCAAAAAATTCCATATATAAATTTGAAAGAACAGGCGAAAGTGGGTTTCCCATTGCTATACCAAACGTTTGTTTAAAATATTCCTAATTGAAAATAAAGTTTATGCAATTCATCTTTAAGGTATTCCCAATACCGAGTCAATGGGCAGTTTCATGTGCATATATATATATATATATATATATATATATATATATATATATATATATATATATATATATATATATTATATATAATGTATATATACATATGTGTGTATATATATACATGTGTACATACATATATATACAATATATATATATATATATATATATATATATATATATATATATATATACATATACACACACACAATTAAAGAGGGAGAAACACTCCTGTACAGAAGACATGTGGGTCTTGAGGATAAATGTATTTTTGAAGGAAGAAAACACTTATAATCTATTAAAGCGCTCCCTGTGTGGCTCTGATTGACCTGGGATCATAATTCTTCCAAGGTTCCTATTTGTTTTCTACTGATCACCTGGAGAAAAAAGCCGAAAAGGAAAATATATCCGGGATTATGACCGACGGAACCTTCCCACCTTTAAGATCTTAATGCATCTTCGGTTTCAGGACTTCTCTAAACCGCGTTTTCCAGGTAAAATGAACGAACTCTTTAGATTTCGCCAAGATACATTCAGTCTCTCACGCGCCACTTTCGTTTGGCTCGACTATAGCCTTTAGAGTCTCATCATGGCTACTAAAGGTAACCCATGCATCCCATTTAAATTCAATATCAATAAAGCTCATCCTGATTTCTACAACTGTTCCAAATGATTTCAAAGCTGTCGTGATCATTTCATAATCACAACAAACTGGCAAGCCTTCGATATGGAATATTCTCAAATTTTTCACACAACCAGGCTGTGTTGAGGATTTAATTTTGGATGAAGATTTCTTAGAGAAGTCGGTGGTATCCTTGCTTGAAGTCGTCATCACTGAAGCATGCCTAGAGGGCCCAGGGGAGGGGAAGTCAGGAGGGGGATCAGGATATTTGTTATTACTGCTTTTTGTCAATTTATTTTTCGAGAAGTCATCAACATTTGGAGAAATTTCAATCTCCAAGGTGGGTGCAGAAAACCACCATCAGAGGGCCCAGGGGTACTCAAATCCTTACAAATACTAGACATAAAGATTTGAGAGGGGTAAACAAAAATAATAATAAACCTGAAAACCTTAAAAAGATATCATCAGCCTTTCATGGGGTTTATTCTTCCACCAATGGCACAAGTGAGAACTGACTCCAATATGTCCGCGTTCCTACCCTACCCCACAGGGGATGGCACAACACGATTATAGTGGCCCAAGTGTAAGCCAAACCTGCTTGTTAGGACCGAAGGTATCACGAGAATACTATCATCCCTACTCTAATCGTGTTATGGGCAAACCGGATAGAATGCCGAAGAGTCCTATCCCCAGGATCGGACACCAGTGGAATCCATGGTCCAGCCCTAAAGAATAGTTCCGTCTGATATCTCTCAGGTCCGAACATTATCGGGCAGCTGATGGTACTACCACTGTTCCCACTATTTAGCTTCGGATATAAACCCAATCCCAGTTATGATATCTTTTCCCGTTTATCAGGTCCAATAAATTTTAGCAAAAGCGGAAAATTCCACAAAAATTAAATCAAAGAAATATATAATGGCCTATGGGACTCTTGGACTCAAACTCGGGAACAGATTCTGGGGTATATGAGTGACTTCTTGATAAATATTGCAAGTATGTGCAAGTCTTTACTTTATTCATAGTCCAGTGGGGTGGTAACTTCACTGTTGAAGGTACTTGTATATTTATATTCAGTGACTCGAACTATCTACTAGCTCTAATTGGGAAAGGCGGTGAATGATTGTTTATAAATACATCCCTTAGATCAAATAGATTTTCTGTGGGTGAATCACTTAGTCTTGATTTTTAATGCACTTTTCGTTGTTATGAATTCTCTACGGAGGAACAGTGGCAGTTAGCTACATTCAACTTGTACAGAGGAGACTGGTGAAGATCTAAATGCTCCTTTAGTCCTTCACTGTGAATTGGACCTAATATTTTCAGTGCTGTTTCTGAAGCTGAACCACATATTTCACTTCTGTACTCAGTCACTGATAACACCGTTGCTTTATACATTACAGCAAGAGTATGTGTATCGGCTCCCCAATTTGTGTGTGATAGTTTTTTAATTAGATTTAACACTCTTTTGCATTTTGATTTTATGTAAGTGATACGGGCTTTCCAATCCAGGTGTGCATCAAATATTAATCCTAAAAATTTTGCAGTTTGGCTAATTGGCATATTATGGTTTCTGACGTTTAATTCTATTTCTTCACCTTTTTTTCATTTTTATTTTGATAAAACATGAGAGCTTGAGTTTTTTCTATGGTAAATCTAAAGCCTACAGATGAGGTCCATTCATCTATTTTTATTACGGTTTTATTAATCATTCGTTCTGCATGCTTCATGCATGATACTGTATAATATATGGCAAAATCATCCATATACAGGTTACTTTTAATTCCGACCGTTAGCATGTTACTGATATCATTAATTGCTAATGCAAACAGAGTACCACTCAGGTATCTTCCTTGTGGAACTCCATTTTCAAATGGGAATGTTTTGAAAAAAACATTATCTATTCCTACCTGAAAAGTGCGATCAGTCATAAAGTTTTTAATAAAATTAGGAAGATGGTCGCGTATGTTACTATGTGATGATTTTAACATTGCATGCCTCCATGTAGTGTCGTATGCTTTTTGCATCTCAAAAAAGACAGCTATTGTAATTTGCCTTCTTCCAAATCCTCTACATATGTGGTCTTCCAAATTAGACAGCGAATCTAATGTAGGTCGATTACGTTGTGAACCAAACTGGGTAGGACTCAAAATTTTATTTTCACGAATGTGCCACGTAAGTCGTGCATTTATCATTTTCTCCAACAACTTGCCTAAACACAGTGTTAAAGAAATTTGTCTATAATTATTCACATTACTAGGATCCTTTCCAGTTTTGGGAATAGGAATTATTATTGCATTTCGCCATTCATCTGGAAATAGGTTTGGAGGCATAAATGGTTGTAAAATTTTAATAAGTATGATTTTCCCAAAGGTGCTAGGTGGCAAATCATTTCTGAGCAAATATCATCACCTCCAGGAGCAGATTTATTGCTGTTCAAGAGAGCATATTCCAACTCTTCCATATTGAATTTCTTACTATAATATATATCTTCCTGTCTCAAAATTAAGTATTATAGATTCTGCTTTATTCTTTATATTTTGAAATGTTTGTCCATTTTGGTCACTGCTCATTTTGGCAAAACTTTCCCCAAGGGATCTACAATTTTTTTGCCATTATCTAATATAGCTTGTCTGGGTGGTCTAATGTTTCTTCCATTTATTTTTCGGAATTTTTCCCATACTTTTTGAATGGATGTTTCGCTTGTTATTTCTGATACATAGGACCTCCAAGATGTTATTTTACCTTTTATGACCTCCTTTCTAATTTTGGCTGATATTTTATTACATAAAGGTTTTGTGAATCTATTTCTAGTAATATAATGATAATTTTTAATATGTTTTCTTCTAGGAATGGTTTTGATTTATTTATTTCATTGGATCTTCTGTTTGGAGTATCTTACCTTCTGACTATAGAGTGTTTTTCTCGTACTAATTCAGATAGATCATCTGACCACCAGGGGACTTCACGTTTTCCATTAAGGTTTTGAATGAGGAATAGCTTTGTCTGCTGCTGCCTTTTTCATGAAAGACATAGAATTCATTTGTCTCATTATGATTTTTCAAGTAATCATATGGCGGAATATTTCTGGTGTGCACGTTAAATATTTCCCAATCTGTTTTTTGCATGTTATAATGTGGGGAGTATGGTTTAGGTTTATTATTTAATAGGGATATTATTATGGGAAAATGATCGCTTGAGTTGGAGTCATCACAAGTATTCTAATCTAGTTTGTAAACTATATTTGTTGAACAAAAGGTGACATCTATTGAAGAAAATGTTCCATGGGTTTTGAAACAATATGTATTTACTTCGTTGTCATTCAGACAACAGATTATTAGTGTTCATCAAGTTTTATATTTGTTTTCCTTCTTTATCCGATGTAATATTCTTATAGTCCCCTACTGGATCATGTGCACTGAACTCTCCTACAATTGATGTGGGATACTTAAATTGTTTTACTATTTGTTGTAAAATGTTTAAATCATACTTTTTAATGGTCTGGTTGTATAAGTTAATAATAACAAACATATTGTTTTCGGTTTTGTTATTGCTGAAATCTGCAATTCAGTGTAATCTATATCTACTTTGTCGTTTATTACTTGATTGTGAACATATATTGCTGTTCCTAAATTATTTTCATTTTCCTTTGATGTTGTGGTTAGTAGACATTTACCTATATTTGGAACAAGTTTTCCTACGTGTTGCATACATATAATCATTGCTTCGTATTCACTTATTATTTTAGTCGTTGGATTTCTCCTAAGTGCATTCTCGTTAATAATCCATTTATATTCCACTGAATTATATAACGATTGAATGGTATATGAGAGTGGTCAAATTACTCTAAATTATTTAAGCTAATATTTTTTTTTAATTTGTTATAAATTAATTTTATTTTGTAGGTCTTGATTCATTTTTTGTTGTAGTTTTAATCTGACTTTCGTTAACTGTTACATTTTTACTATCTTGATTTAATTTTTCCATTCTGATTTTTGTTAGAATATCTGCAACACTGATATGTTTTCCTCTGTAATATTCTAAGCGTTCAATACACATGCAACCTTCTTCATGAGATTTGATGTTTGTTTTTTCTTTATTCCTATATCTCATAAAATTTCTTATCGTGTTGGTTAGGCTTCCTTTCGTTATAGTTTGAATTTTGTGGCACATTGCGATAAAGCATTTACTGCAACCACATGAATCTTCGTGTTCACCAGTTTGTTGATCTTTCTTGATTTTCCTTGTGGTGCCTATAATCGGTGATGGGTGAATTTCTTTGCTTTCATTGTGGTTATCTAAATTCGGGTTTTTCATTTTTTCTGAATTTTGTGATTCAGCTCCTACAGGTACTATTGTTACTTTGGGAGAGAGTGGAATGTTTGATTTTGAGCTCTGTTTCTGAATTTTAGCTTTTGGTGAGATTGGTGGGTTATTTGTCTTTTTAAGACTTTGGTTTCGTGGAATTGGGTGGGGTCTTATCTAGTTGCCTCTTCCGAGTTGTGTTATCTATTTCATCCCATTCGTGTGATTTTAATTCTTCCTCGTCTTCCTGTGTCATTATTCGTTTCTTTTTCGGGTAAAGAGGTAAATCGATTGTCCACTGTGATAATGTCATTGACGTCTGAAATTTTCTTTGAAGACTTCTTTTCATCTTGTATTTTTTTGGGGAGGTATTTAATTCTGTTATCATTCATTTTAGTTCTGGCATTGTTTGATTTTGAAGTATCTGCATACCTAAATTTCTTGGCTGGGTCATTCAATCCTCTCACCCTCAGTTCTAACTTTGCTTCCCTGATCGACAATCCAATTCGTTCAGTATTGTACATACAGAAGGCACATGTTTTAGATCGAGCATGATGTTCTAGTTCACAATTTATGCATTTTGGTTAGCCACACTCCCCGCGTGTTTTATGTTCCCGCGAACTGCAAAAGGCACATCTGGGAAAATTTCTGCATTTAATGGCTGTATGGCCATATTTGCTACAGTTCTTACAGTGCATCGGTTTGGGAACATAAGGTCTTAGTTTCCTATTTAATCCCAGTATTTTAATTTTCAAGGGCAAGGTTTGGTCACTGAATTTTATCTTTGCGATTCTGATTGTTTTCCCTTTGTCTTTTCTGCTTGGGACCTCATATATTTCGCAGTCTTCAACGTTGTTCCATCTATTCTTTAACGAATCTAATAACATCAATTTGTCTATAATTTCATCATCTAGATTTGGCACTACTACTGTGCCTTGTACACTGTACATGGTATCATGCCTTGTAACATATTTATGTTACCTATATTTTAATGCTCTGATTGGTTTTTGGATGTTGTTTCAACCAACCATTCCCTTTTTTTAATTTGTCTTATGTTCATCTCTTGTGATGGGCATCGATTCAAGAAGTAATTTTCTTATTTTAATAAGGATAGGTCTTCGTCTGCTTGCAAATTCAAAAACCTTAACCAGTTTGACTCTCCAAAGAGAGAATCAAAGTGAGTCAAGGCTGGGTCATAACGATATCTACTACTTGTAGGCTTATATGGTAGTTAGGTTTTAATACAACCTTGATTTTCATGAATTGAGTTTTCCTGTGAACAGTCTACTGCCATGCCAGAAGTCGTAGGGAGGTTTATTTGTTTCGCCATATAACGAATATTGTAAATTTCATCCAGGATGAGGTCCCTCTCACCAGGGAGGCCCAACTGGGGTAGGAGCAATACTGTTACCTGTAGTGGTAACTGCCCTGGGATCCTCACCTGGTTATACACCATACCCACAGTGCCTTGAGGGTCGTCAGTCCGCCGAGATCGGACCCAGCACTGAGGGCATGGCTTGGCATAAATATTTTCCCTCGCTCGACCACGTCAGGTACTCTGGTTTTACGAGTGGAGCGGCATGCCGCCCAACTCCACCCTCCATCAAGTTAAAAGAGCAGTGAATTCAGTAATCCAATGCCATGCCAAGATAGTTAACGAAAGAGGAAGAAGGGAAGGGGAAAATTTATAGGAGGAGGAGAAGCAAAGGAGTTAAAGGTCCCAATGTTCAGTTGAATCCACAGCAGGAAGAGTAGGCATAAAAGAGCATACTCTCCTGCAGTGGATCCCTAAGCACCCCCACCTCGTCAAGGGGTTGAGTTCAGGGGAGCCAACCAGTACAAAACAAGGACAATTCCAGCATACCAGAACCACAGTACTTTTACAATGTAAAGAGAAATTTGGAAAGTGCAGCAAAGGGATAGGTAGATTCAATAAGAGGGATTGGTCCAAAAAGAGTGGCAACGTCATCAACAAAGGTCCAAAACTGGAGAAACACCCTGCAATTTCACTGAGTTGATTATTTGAGAGGTCAGACAGTAAGACAAGAGAAAGATAATAAAATATAAAGGAAGCTGATGAAACAACAAGCAAAAGAATACAAAGAGACATTTTGACTCAAACTGGGGTAGAGTTTCCCAACCTCAGTTCAAAAGCATTCTTGCCCATCACATAGATGCAGCATAGAACAAAAAGTTCCACACTGAATTCATGTAACTTCATCGAAGCATTCTCACGTTAAGAGGGTAATCAAGTAGATTCATGTCAGATACCCATGGCGGTGTTTTGTGAGAATTGTGAGATTTCTGACTACCATTTGTGTTAGAAAAAGTAAGAGGAAGCTAGCTTTTAGCATTTTGATTTAGAGTTCACTGTGGTAGGATATAAGAAGATGAAAGACATAATCCAATTATCCCTTCCTACAGTCCTGTAAAGAAACATCTCATATGAAATTCACGTGCGTGCACACACACACACACACACACACACACACATATATATATATATATATATATATATATATATATATATATATATATATATATATATGTGTGTGTGTGTGTGTGTGTGTGTGTGTGTGTGTGTGTGTTTAAACTTGAAATCTATAGCATTATTATTGTAACAAAAATACAACCCAAAATAATGCAGACAAGAGTGGCCAAGTGCACAGAACAAACAAAACAAGAGGTACTCTTGCTGATTAATGTAGGATATTAATTTTCATTTTGTCTTCTCTGACACCTCACACTCTCCTTGTTTATAGCTATTCAATCCCTTCAGACCGAACTGCCAAACTGCCTTCTATGTCCATTCTCAAGTAAACCCTTTAAATGGGAGAGTGAACCTGGTTCCCCATCATGATCAAGAGGCTGCCGATAAATCGGTGAAAGTCGCCAAGTTAACAGCTGCTGTCACCTGAAAACCTTCAATGGTTGGTTCACTCTCTTACTGCATCTGCTATTGACGCTCTGTGGTCACAATGACAAAGCAAAATGAAACTTTCTTGGGGATCATGCACAGCGACCTGACCAATGACACATGAACCTACCAAAGGTCTACCCAACTGAAATTTGAAATCCAGCCAATGAGATCCTTGTTCTTTGTAGGCCCTCCTCCAAGTATCCTAGCACAGGCCTAAGTGACTGAAACTTGTGAAGAAGTCAGCTGGCCGAGAATATTGACAAGTGGAAGAGGTTCCAAGACGTCCAGGTCAAAACCACATAATTCCAGTACAAGAAACTTAGGTGTATGGTAACCCCATTCTAACATGTTACAAAGCACCCAGATATCTCATACCTTTGGAAACATTGTGAAGCTTGCCGGCTATACTCCTTCCACTGAACTGGACTCATACCTGCGCAATCACTGATCGTGATAACCCTACGCTGCTATGCAGTGCAACAAGAAACATCAGAGCATACACACCAGAGAGTTACACACCGAGCTCACAGAGCGGCAAGGGGATCATAAAAGAGGAAATCGCTGGTTCAAAAAGAGGGGGAGGTAGCAAATTCCAGTTTAACGTAAAAGAGGTCAATTTTTTTCTAGGGGAAACATTTATCAGAATTCTTATCAGTGTTGGAGTAATCAATTGTTACAAGTGTCCTCATTAAATGATTCTTCATTGTCATCACTAAGTGTAATGATGTTCATTGCTGTTTTAGTATTTTTACTTAGAGACTGACTAGAGTCCTCCTAAGCGTTCGTAAAATAAGCAATTGTATGTGAAATCATCTTCTGAAGTTGCTGAATCTTTATGTTTCATGACAGCCACTGAAATTGGTTTTTGTTACACAAGAATCCCGTATCTGTTTAACCACTTGTTGAGGAGAACATAAAAAAATGCAACCCCAGGTAAAAACCCCAAAGTTGTTTGTGCCTTCGGTCATAAAAACACTACTTTTGGCATAACGCCATAGAAATCATAAGTACAGTAATTGCCTTTGTTCATAAAATGGAAACCGCTGGCTCCGTTATAAAATCCATAAGTTAATGACTTGTACACTGAGAAGGCAACACCTTTTGCCTTTTTTTGTACCAAGGCAACACCCTATGGGTTTGTATGTTGCACCAGAGGTTCCCTTTTTAGTACAAAGTCGTTACTTTATGTGTTTACATGTTGCACCTGAGGTTGCCTTTTTTTATGCCAAAAAATCGGTGCTTTTTTTGTACAAAGGCATTACCTCGTGAGTTTTTATGCTATTCCAGAGGTTGTCTTTTTTTGTACAAGGCATTACCTCATGGATTTTTATGCAGCACCAAAAAATACCTTTTTCGTACAAAGTCATTACTTTATGGGTTTTTATCTTGCACCAGGGTCTGTACATGGGCATTACCCTATTGGTTTTATGCACCAGTAGTCGTTGCTTTTTCTGTACAATGGCGTTACCTTGCGGGTTTTATTCTGCAACAGAGGTTGCCTTTCTTTGTACAAAGGCTTTACTTTATGGGTTTCTATACAATGCTTGAGTTTGCTTTTTAGTACAAAGGCATTACCTTATGGGTTTTTATTCTGTACCAGAGGTTGTCTTTCTTTGCACAAAGGTTTTATCTTATGGAATTTTATGCCACGCTAGAGGTTGTTTTTTTGTACAGAAGCTTTACCTTACGGGGTTTTATTCTGCACCAGAGGCTGCCTTTCTTTGTACAATGGATTGACCTTGTGGGTTTTAATGCTATGCTAGATGTTGCTGCTTTCGTACAAAGGCATTATCTTATGGTCTTTTATGCCTTGAGTACGACAATTTCTTGTAACTTCTCAGTATGCAATAAAACCTCCTACTTGCCCATATGCATAGTTCGAACCTAAAGTGACTTTTGTAAAAACTTAGTGCATACATACATAGTGCTACCCATATTTTCCCTTCATGGAGTTAGGTTTGCTCAACTATTATCATAATCGATGAGGAAAATTTTTTACTTACACAAGAATAAGTTTACTGTTAGTCAACCATAATAATTTCATTCAAGAGTTTCATAAATAAGACAAATTTAAATGCATTTAGCCTATTATCACTCTATTTACTTAATGGTTAACAATGAACAAAAGAAGAAGAAGAAGAAGAAGAAGAAGAAGAAGAAGAAGAAGAAGAAGAAGAAGAAGAAGAAGAAGAAGAAGAAGAAGAAGAAGAAGAAGAAGAAAACGACGACTGCTAACATTCAGTGGAACTGCCTACCTAATGGCCCTGAATTAACCAAACAGTAATTGGTTCTTTTGCTTCAACAACTGGCAAAAAGATCGTTCTACTGCTGGTCACTGTTCTATCCCTGATAGTAGAAGGGAAAGTCATTTGTTAATCCTCCTTTCTGAACCACTAGGTTTATTGCTAAGTACCCCATGCAAAAACTTTGGACTTCTATCCAGCAATACCAGTCCATACTGTTGAAACAGTTTAAAATTTTTTTATATATCTTTTTAGGACAAGCACCTTGCTCTTACAAAAATTATAGCACAAACTACAAGGATGCATTGTTGGGACCCTTGCTTTATTGTTTTGACACTGATTCAAATATAGGATTATTACTTCACTTCTCCAGTCCTTTGCACTGCAAAAGCTGCTCCTACAAGGTTCTTAAAATCCTGCCATTCCCTTAATCTAGTGGCCCTAATGCAACTACAACTCATATGCTCCAAAAGGCAGTCATCTTGACAAACTTGGTATCAGGAGCTTGAATTAATGAACTGGGGTCTCTTAGAAGGGGACAAAGTTTCATCACCCACACACCAAGCCATCACTTGCTGTTGTCTCCTGGCCCATCACTAGTGGCAAAAAATGAGGACCCTTTAAAGTAGAAATCCCTTATTTTTATTAGGGAACCTTGTATTACAGATAAGATATTATGCCTGGTCTCAATACTCCAGGTTTACCTAGATGTCACGGCAAATGTCCATGATGGTACTCTTTTCCTACACCCTAGCACAAACAAGCCAATCTCTCTCTAAGTGGGCTTTGAATTATTTCAGTGTCTGATTAAAAAGGAAAACCCTCACTCCTTTTCTAAGTCGCATGGGATCGGGAAGGTGAGCACATCACTGGCTTTCTTCAGATATGTTTCTTTCAAAGCAGTCTCCCAGCAGTAACATGCACAGATAAATCCATGGGCAGGTGCTCAGGACTAGAAAATGGCACTTTATACATACATACATACATATATATATATATATATATATATATATATATATATATATATATATATATATATATATATACTGTATATATATATATGGGTTCGTCCTGAAGAATGAGGAGAGAGTCTGTATATTATTTTGAATTTTGAGAAAAGGGCACCTATGGGGCGTGGGGGCAAAGAGGCAGGTGCTTGGGCACCTACAGCATCCCCCTACTGCACGTGCCTGTCTCCCAGTGTATGGGGTGGTCATCAGAGGTGGTATTCCTCAAACACTACTGCCATGAGATCGAGAGTAATCGCCTACACTGTGTCAGTAGGTGGTATGGTAAGTCCCAGCTTCATAGATGCCTTATTGGAAAGTCAAGAATCTTAATGCCATGGTCATGCTGCGATATTGCAGGGGAAGGTGAAATCACCCTGCATCTCAACCCAGCATACTCAGGTAAGCCATTTTAAAAGCAAATACATAATTCATATACATGTATAAGTTTTTGTGTTTTCTATTTTTTTATGTTAAACCCTAATGGAGATCTGGAATGAAGGATGTCGGTAATAATTTACGTGACTTTACCATGAACCATTTTTTCATCTAGGTTGTTGGGATTTCTTTATCAGGAGCTAGGCCATTTTATCACCTGTCAGTTTCCATCTCTATAGCATGCCTTCCAATATGGTCTTCTTCCCTTCTCAGTAGATGTCCATGCCATCTCAAATCTCCCCTCCTGCATTTTCTATGATATTTCAACCACCTTTGTTGACCCTCTCGCACACTCATTCCTAATCCTATCTTCCCTCGTTACACCAAACACCCATCTTAACATTCTCATCTCTGCTACTTCTAGTTTCTTCTCCTCTGTCTTTGTCATACTCGCCATTTCTGAACCATACAGCATAGCTGGTCTTACCAATGCTTCATGGAACTTTCCCTTCAGTCTTAGTAGCACTATTTTGTCACAAAGGACTCCAAAGGCAGCTTTCCAACTGTTCCACCCTGCTTGTATCCCATGTTTTACTTCCTCATTCATTCTTCCACCAGCCTCTACTGTAGACCCTAGGTATTTGAACTTGTAATATAGAATAAGCCATAATATGGAACAGTTTTGTTAACTTCTATACAGGTCTTCATTAGTAATGTCTGAGTTGAAGTTGTTAAATTCCTAGCTGGGGAGTTGGGTTCCGAGTAAATAAAAGGAATTATCTGTCACAAAAAATCTGATAAAACTTTTGGACTATTTATATCCCAACATCAGTGTGAATTCTTATCTTGGAGTTCCAACATACCAAAGTTAATCCCCAACTGCTGAAGTTATAAACACAACACTCAGTTGCTCTACTTGAAAGTGGAAGTGATGAGTCACACACCCAGGTTCTTATATGTGTAACTAGAATGATTCTTGACTTTCATTGGTAATGTCAATCCCTCAACTCCACAGAAACTACACCACCAGTGGTTGATAGCATAGCTTCAATGGTGTAGCAAACCCACTGAAACTTGTCCAGCTAGCAGATATGCCTCTAATGAGGTAGACTTGACTTATCCATCAGGAAACACATCTCTCACACATCTTAAGATTATTTCTGTGAAACTGGCAAGTTGTTAGAACTGTCTACTCAACACACAGGTGTTACACTCTTAAGTTATTATAGATAACTTGAACTCTGTTATATTCTGCTAACACTGTAACAATTAGCAGTGTGAATAATTAAGGCTGCGGTCCCACCAAATCCGTCACGTGCATCCCACACTGCTAAATCATTTTGTGTGTCTACAAATGTCTCGATCAACTACCATAATTCAAATACTAGTGTCCCCACACGGCTCATGAGCATGGGTGGCGCCACGTGCATTAACAGACTGCATGTGCAAGTAACAAAGCATTTTGATTTTAGCCGCAGCTGGACGTGCATCTTCGAACAAAATGGGATCCCAGACACCACCAACATAAAGATTGGAATGTGATCCAGAAATTGTGGATGGAGATTGGTTTAGAACTGGAATTTAATATCAGTAAGTATCTAATTTGCCCTTTATTGGAATATTATGATATATCTATAAGCAAGAACTTTTTAATTTTCCATACTACTGAATAAAGAAGACATGCATAAACTGTCCAGTATACTGGTATATAATAAATTAGAAAATATGAATAGTGTCTGAAATTACAGCAAGTTGTTTCAAAAACATTACATAGACCTATCAGTCATACTGCCAGGCAACTTCTCTTGTCCGTCTTGTTTGTCTGGTGGGGCCACATATGCAGAAGACAGACATGCTTATAGATGGACGAAACCACTATGACAGTGCAGACGCACGATGAATTTGGTGGGGCCACAGCCTAAGGCTTTACCTGTACTCCTCAAAACTTGGTCAACATCCATGTATAAACAAGGTAATTGTGATGAACTAAACTCATGCAACTTGCACCACAGTATTATGGGTACCAAATGTACTTCTGCCCTATTGGTTCTAACTGAAAATCCCTACACAGAGGGCAAAATCTTCCCAAGATGTTTGGTTTTGTCTTGCCTACATATGAAATTTGCATTTTAAATATTTTTATGGTGACTAGAGATGAAAAATCAACATTGAAAAAATATTCTTTTGTGTACTGTTATGTGTGATAACATACTTACAGTCAACAAATCTTGTAACGAAATACAGTACATTAAATCAAGCAAAGCAAAAAAAAAAAAATGGCAACATGTACTACATATGCACGCACTCCCTCAATGGTGTTGTGAACTTCCTATTACAATCATTTTCGGTAGATTGTAGCCGACCATGCAAAGCTTTCAAACAAGATTACCAAACTTATGGCTTATGTAACAATTCATAAACATTTATTAAAATTAACAACCATTTACCAAAGAACTAACACAAACAACATCGAGTATGACGTAAACAAACGAATCTGGAAACAGCTGCTTTGCAATTTTGAGGGATTTTGCTTCAACATAAAGCATGGTAGTTCAGCTTTATATATACCAGTTTTTCATTTATATATACATATAAAAATAATTCCATTAATACATTTGTTTCTTTTAGCAACTAAAAAATGATTCCCCTAATTCTTTTGCTAACAGGCTCAATCAGCTGATGCTGAGGATGTAGCCTACATGTTACAAGTGGTGGGATGATCTTTCTTTTTATACATATTACAATGATGATATAACAAGATAATAATACAGTATAAATGGATTCTGTAAGTACAATAACAGTTTCATTACCATTATCTTAAACACAAATGGATACTCTGAGTGTAACACCTAGGCTAGCCTAGGTCACCAGTTCATACATACACACCAAGTATCTTGTACATGATTCTACAATATTGTAACAATTGATAAGTTGCTTTATAAAAATACATTAATGGTCATAAAACCATGATAAGTTGTGGGTAAACACAGGTAGGTTACCTGCCTACTGACTTGCATCATTTATGAGGGAGAAAAAAGAAGGGGTTGCATTTTCTTTCAAAGGTAGATACTTGTGTTTGTCTTTTGCATGAAGGTTTCAGTTTAAAGCGTGGTGGTTCCTGTTATAAGCGTATGGAATGTTTACAATTATGTGGTATCGATAAGGTTAGGTGGGGAAGGGTATGGAGTTATCCCTTAAACATTCCTCGATTTTTTACTCGCCATTTATCTGGATTTCAGCATTATCTGACGGATCCTTGCTCTATCAATCCAGGTATTTAAACGATTACTGTGTCCAAATAATACATTCTACTATGAAAATTTACATTATTTGAGACGAATCTTACCTATTTTACATTTATCTCCCACATTCAGAGAAAGATGGTAGGCTGGTGCAGCTAGACAAGAATCCACTCAGCCATACGAACTACACTTCTTGCTTGAAACCCAAAACATTCTTACCTGAGTATTACTGCTGTCAAAAGAGAGATCCCTCTCCAGGAATAAGGTTCTATGACATAAGACAAGATAAAATCAGCCTCATGGAGAAAGCTGCCTCTGCAGAAGCAGTATTAATGAGCCCTTTGCCTGGGTCCGACTGCCCAAATGACATTCAAAACTAACAGAATACCAAGTGATACAAAGCTATACTGCTATACAAATAATGTACCTTTATGCTCATCAAAACCCAAGACCTAGTTTTAAGATAATAAATAATGCGACTTCAAGGATACTCTTTCGTTCAGTTAATAAAAAAAAACTTTACTCGCTACAACTAGCAGAATAAGGACGTTAAAATTTTCATATGAAATTAAAGAATCTTTTAGGTCTATGTAGTATCTTGGCAGATGATCACAAGCTTAGCACTAATGTAACAGTGCCTGTTCCAAAGAATGGCATATCTGCAGATTGCAGTAACCAAAGGCCAATATCTATTCTCCCTGTACCTCAAAATTGCAGAAAAAGCTATTTTCACGCCACTATACAAGTAAGTGGGATCTAAAGGATTATTAGTTGATAAGTCAATATGTAGCCTATATAGAAAGCAGTTAGGTACCTACAATGCTCTTTTAGATTTAACATGCCATCTGCAAGAGAATCATGATAGGGGTTTTGAGTGGTTTTGAAGGGTTTTGGTTTCCAATAGATTTTAGGGCTGATTTCGATTTAGTAAATCACAAGGCACTTATTTATAAATTTCAGAATCCTGGAATGGGTGGATATGCTTTAGGATTACTTCAAGGCTCTTACAAGTAGGCCGCAGTGAGCTGCAGTCGATGGGATCTTTAGCAAACCAAGACCTATTGTGCCTGGAGTTCCACAGGGTAGTGTTCTTGGTCCACTGTTATTTTTAGTCTGATATGGCTGTTGGCCTGGAAAACAAGATTGTTCAGTATGATGATGATGCTGCACTTGTAGGTATAGTAAAGTCTCCACTTACAAGAAATGAAGCTGCCCTTAGTCTCAATTGTGACCTGAAGCAGATTAGTGAATGTTGTCAGTGGGGTTTGAGGCTGAACTGCAGTAAAACAAAAAACAAGTTTTGGCATAGGAAAACCCTATTTTTGGTAGTCACTGTTGAGTCCTCAAGGAGTTACCTACCATGGGTCGGTCAGAGCTCCATGGTTACCAAACTAATATTAGAGTATTCTCTTTCAGTGGTCTTGTGGCCAGGTATGGTGTCGTAATGATAAACACTATAATATGTGATGGAGCATACAATGGACTCAAAGATAAGAGGGCTCTTTCCCTTATCTTTCAGCAAAGCTGTACCATGGTTCTTTCCTTCGCCAAAACCTGGAAGAGGAAGTGATTAATGCACATGTACAGTCCACCGTAGGCTACTGTATACAACGGACTGGGGCAGAGACCGAAAAACCATTACTTTCTGTTGGTCAGTGCATGATGATCCCTCACCCAAATCCAATGCCTTTTCATCAAGGAAGTGAGAGGGTTTTGAGGACTAAACAGCAACTACCAAAAATAGGTTTTTCCTATGTTAAACCCTGTTTTTTATAACACAGTCACTTGTTTTGTCCTCAAGGAACTTTATAAAGAAGTTGACAAGTGACGAAAAGGCTTAAGCTCTCAAATTTTAATCCCAACAACCCAAAGAAAAAAGATTTCTGGTCCAAGGTCAAGCCACAGGTTTCAAGTCCCATTCTTTATTCCAAATGCCCCTTAGGTTTTTGTAACTGAGAACAAGAAACTAAACACAAACTTATGTTTCAGGATATGGTTCTAGAGTGACTTACCTACGCATGCTGGGTTTGGTTGCAGTATTGTCACACCTTCCCCAAGCGATAGTTCACATACCCAACCGTCAAGAAGACCCCTGGTTTTCCACTGTAGCACCTATGGGGTCAGGACTAACCATAGGCTACCACCTACTGATACACAGTGTAGTCGAATTTGTTCGAGTTCGTGGCAATAATGTTTCAAGTATACTGTCTCTGATAACCACCCTAGACATTTGGAGACTTCTTTGAAAGAGACATTTCTGAAGAAGGCCAATGACGTACTTACTTTCCTAATATCATGTAACCTAAGAAGAGAGTGTGGATTTGTCTTTTTAATGAGGGACACTAAAATTATTCTCAGACCTTGTAGAGAGATTGATTTGGTTGTGCTAGGGTGTAGGGAAATTGGACTCTCTGGGATGTTTGCATAATGTCTTGTCTGCTAAATTAAGTTTTCTTATTGAAATGGGAGGTTTCCTTCTTAAAGGATTCTCATTCTCGGCCAGGAATGATGGGCCATGGAACAATAATAACTGATGGTCAGCTGTTTGCATGATGTATTGTCCCTGTCTAAGAGAGTCTAGTTCACTAGTACGAGCTCCTCATGCTAGAGCAATCAAGAATATCACCTTTTGCAGCGAGCTGTGGTTGTACTGGGTCCGCTGAATTGAGGGGTTGACAGAAGTCAAGCACCTTATTCAAGGACCTAGCAATTGGAAGGCTTTTGGGAGCGAGTCTTTGCAGTGCAAAACACCAGAGAATGGAATTGACAATTCCTATACTAGAATCAATCCCAAATTCATAAAGCAAGAGTTCTATTAATGCTGCCTTTTATGCCATGATTGTTGTAACAGTAAGGCGTTTGTCTTCAAAAAGGTATATGGGAAAATTTAAAAGTGTTTCCATAGAGATTCCAACTGGGCTCTCAACATGCATATAATCTAACCATATCTTTCATACAGACTGGTATTGTCAGATAGATGATGTCTGAAGTTTTTGAACTAGGCACCTAGCAATGATGGGCGAGTAATTTTCACGGTTAACAATATTTAAAAAGTCCACACACAAAGATCTCAGCTCAGAAAGGAGGATGTGCAAACGACTTTCCCTCCTACCGTCTGGGATAGAAAAGCAGATGGTAGTGGAACTGATCTCTTCACCTGTTGTTGGAGTAATAGGAACCAAAGCCTAACTGGCCAATTTGGGGCTAGTAAATAAGCTGCTCCTTTGAAGGTTAGAAGCGTGCTCAAAACCTTTGAAATCTGGGACAATGGAGGAAAAACGTATAGTCTTCCATTAGTTCCAGTCTTCTAGGAAGGCATCTCTTGCTACTGCTTGATTGTCCAAGTTCAGAGACACATACACTGGGGGTTTGTGATTCTCATATGTGGCAAACAGGTCCACTTCCGGTTGTGGAAGCATGTTGGCTATCGTTTGAAATGAGTGGTTGTTCAACATCCACTCTGTTGAAGCTGTCATTTTCCTTCATAAAGAGTCTGCTATTACAATAAGAGTCCCTGTGATGTAAATTGCAGACAAGTGCCACTTACTTGCTTGCACCATCTGAAGGGTGGCTATCATTACCATATTGAGAGGAGGTGAACGTGATCCCAGCCACTTGATGCAGGACATTGCAATCATGGTGTCTAGAACCAACAAAATGTTTCTCTTTTGGAGGTTTGAGTTTTTTGAGGGACAAAAAGACAGCCATCAGCTCTAGGAAACTGATATGACAATTCCTCAGAGTAGCTGACCACCTCCCAGTGTCTCCCCCAACCTGTCAACGAGGCATCTGTATGTATTGTCACTCGTACAGATGGAGGAGTTATGGTGACCTGTTTCGCCAGAAACTCCTTCCGGGTCCCAGGCCGAAGTACCTCTCCAACTTTTTTATTCTTTTGATGAGGTCGGTCTTGCATCTTTTTTATTGCATGCGATAGCCAGAATTTGTTCACATTTTTCAGCTGCAATCTGAGTATTGGATCTATTACTGATGTGAACTGCAGCAGGTCCATTGTATGTTCTAACTGCCATCTGGAAACTTTGGGCTGTGCAAGGAACATTTTGAGCATTGATGGGGAGAGACAACTGGCTGTGAAGAGTATCCCAACACAGTCCCAGCCACTAAAAATATCTGCTGGGCATGAGGCAGGATTTTTCCAGTTTATTAGAAAACCTTTTGACTAGAGTCTGTTGATCACTGCTCTTAGGTTTCTCAAGCATTCTTTTCTTGTGGGCCACCATATTACCCAATCATCTAGGTAGGCTATTAGTTGTATCCCTTCGTCTGAGTTCTTCAACAGCTGCCGTTGCTAATCTGTAAAAATTCTTAGGGCAATGTTTAGCCCAAAGGGCATGACTTTGAATCTGTACATATCTTTTCCTATCCGGAACACTAGGAAGGGGTGGAAGGGAATGGTGATAGGGACGTGCCAGTATGCATCTTTCAGATCTACAGAAGCTGAATAGGTCCCTTGTGGAATGACTGAATGTGTTTGGGCAACAGCAGTCATCCAAAACTTTTGGCAAACAATGTGCTTGTCCAATGTTAATAGGTCGAGGATCACTCTTCTTTTGGAGGAGTCCTTTTTGGGGACACTGAAGAGATGTGCTTGGTGGCGAATATACGCATGTTTCTCTATGGCTCCCTTTAACAAGGCCCTCTGCACGTAATCTTCCAGAAAGGGGTCTGGTTTTTGGATGAACCCCTTTAAAGTAGGGGGGGGATGAGACCATTTCCACCCCAGCCCGTTGAAAATGAGGAAAACCTTTGGGGGTACCTGACGGCTTATATGACTTTCATTCATAGCGAGCCTTTTTTGGGTTGGGTGAAGGGAAGTTTTGGGTTTTTGTTTCCTGAATTTCCTTTTTCCCAGGAGAGTGTACACCGTACAATTTTGTTGGTGGGCTTGCTTGTTAAGTTTAGCCACAACAGAGTCCTCAAACAGGTCCTCACAGAAAGGGTTAGAATGACTTGCTGGAGCCCTCCAATGTTTCCTTTCATGCTTTTAAGCACCATTCTAGAACGTCATGGAATGCTTCCCACAGGGTTCTCATAAGGCTTTGGCCACAACAGCAAACATTGTTCTGGGATCTTCTGGAAGCCTTTTGGTGGCAACTTCCAGCAAGGTGGTAGAGGTTATAATACTAAGGAGGTGGATCCTAGCATGAAATTCTGCCAAGGCTGTCGCCTCTGAGATTCTTCTTATAGGGGTCCCAAACTGTTGAGTAGCTATATATAGAGGGGGGGCTTTTTCATTTCAAAAGGGAGTTGAAGCATTGGCCATTCCTTGATGGAATTATCTGAGACTGGGATGACCATGGCAAATGGCTTTAATTCTGCAATTGTCTCTCATTTTCTAGTCACTACAAAATTTTGAAAATCTGCCTTCACATGATTAATTACTTTAAAAGTGAAGGGACAGAAAGCTGAGCCTACTAGGTGAGCAATTTAGGTCTTATCCAAAATAGCAGTAGAGAGCCATTATCCGTTCACCTGGTAAAGTGCGCCTGCTATAGCTTTTAATGCCATAGACACAGGTAGGAGAAGCGTTTCTTTAGTGGTTTCTCAATGTCTGCTGAAGGTGGTACCAAGGAATGTATTAGGGAAGGCTGCCCTATCTCTAAATTCTACATGTATAACTTCGATCATGGTTTTTCTCTCATTAATTAGATACTTACCATCGGGAGAGAAAATGCACATTGAAGTATCTCGCCCAGGATCATTAGTATCATCAGGGGTGAATATTGGTGCCCCTATTATCTTTTGATCTGAAGTTTTGTAATCTGAACTGGCCATTTTGTTGTTTCAAGTCAGAATTCTAGCCTTGTATGGGCAGAGTCTGTATCCACTTTTCAGTTACAGGATGCAGTAGTTTTACATCTTGGGGTGTACAGGACTGATCTAATTTCCTTTTCGGAATCATGTATCATGTCCCTTATATACTGCTGTTCTGTGGCAAGGACATCTTTGATGTTACTCATAATTTCCTTAAGGAATTGATCAAATGTCACAAACTGTGTGTGCCCTTTTGGGGGAGCTTGCATAATCTGACTGAGCTTCAACAACTGAACTGTAACTGCCTGTTAACCAAGGGGCAGAAGTCCTGGGTGAGTTACTATACCCCAACGAGAATGTACTAATTTCAGTCGGAGTTAAGTGGATCCTAGTAACCCTTTTGGGGGAAAGATCCTTTTCAGAACCTGATAGCTGCATGGGGGATAGGTTTCCTTCTGGAAAGTTTCTCCCATGATTAGCTGAAATTTGTGTCCCCAATCCTTCTGGGTTCAGCAGGGGCATTTCAGTGGCAATGTCCTTCCTCTACTTCGTCCGTGGGATTAACCTCGGAGGTACCAGGGGCTGATTTTACTAGATTTTGGCCCAAACATAGATATTGTTCTGAAAAAAGGGTTATAGCTAGGCTACTATTTTGTCTAGCCCAGGACATTGTTTTATCTAATCCCAGGCTACCTTGAACAAGATACTATTTAGGCTAATAAGATATTTCTTAAAAATGTTCTCACTTAACCTAGTATAGGTTACTGCCTATATAAAAACAGAAATTTACTAGTATGTAACCTTATAGTTAGATTACCAATTTGTGTAGCCTGGATTATTGTTTTTCTCTAGTCCCATACTACCTGGTCTAAGGTACTGCTTAGGCCATGATAGGATGTTTCTTATAGGGTTCTTACTTAGGATGTTTCTTATAGGGTTCTTACTTACTCTAATCTATGCTACTGCCTAATCCAGGTTATTTAATTCACACTTGAAAGTATGGGTTACATAAAACAAATTTACCTTAGTATGTAGCCTTAATGCTAAGTTACCATTTCATCTAGCCTGGATTTATGTTTCATCTGGTCCTAAGCTACCTAGTCTAAGATAATGCTTAGTCCAATAATGGGAGGTTTTGTAAAGGGTTATCACTTAAGGGGTGTGCCGACCGCCAAATTTCAAGGAATATCGATTTTTAGTTATTGATGGATTTGTCCTAGTTAATGTCTAAATAAACATGTCCTGAAGTATTATTGCAAAAAATATCTTTTCCATTTTTTTTTTACATATTTGTTCATCGCATTTATCGCCATGTGAGCGGCAATGACTGAAAATTGTTGCACAATGTCTGTATGACTTCCTGGGTGGATGTGAGAAATATACTTTAGTTTCCTACTAAAATACACAATTTCTATGATAAGAACTGGCTCGTTCTCTCAAATGAATATCAAATCAGAGTAAATATGCATCTTGATATCGCCCTGTGAGCGACATTGAGCGACAAATTGTCACACAATGTCTATATGACCTAATTCAGGATAGTAGGAAGTGAGAAATATACTTCAGTTTCCTACTAAGACTACCCAGTTTCTAGGATAAGAGCTGGCTTGTTCTCTGAAAAAAAAAATCAAATCAGAGTAAATATGTATCTATGTATCTCGATATTTTGAACTCGTCACAGTCGTATCACAGACGCACTTTGCCAACTGGTTTACATATAATATTTTTTTATTTCTTGACATCTTTACTGTGTATTTTCTGAAATATAACAGAGCATCTTTACCCATAAGCCATCTTGTCGAGCAAGTGTGAGTTTCTGGTCCACCGTCGTACGTTTTGCATTGTGATCGCATTTACGTTTGCATTTCTTGACCCCGCTATGCACTGACGTAGTTCCAATGGCAGGGAAAAAGAGGAAGACTACCCTTGAAAGGGAAAGGTGCCAAAGAATGCGTGCCCAACTAGGATTACTAGAAGAGAGACCCAACCAAACGAGAAGAATCTCCAAATGGATGTCAATAACGCAAGAACTCCCAGATCTATGTAAGCTCGATTTTCTTTCCGTGATTTGTTTTCCTATATACTGTATATTTTATGATTACTATTTTTCATAATAATGATAGTAATTATATAACATCAGCAAGCTTGATTTTACCGCAGTGAGTTGTCTGACTTGTTTAGCTCAGGGTCATTGCTTCCTTTATCTTCCCAGATGTCTATTTGCCCTTCCTATATCTGAACGGAAAACATGGGAATAACGACACGAAACTTTGTACATTGGTAGTTCATATTTTTATACGCTATGAAGAAAACTTTACATTGAGAACATAATTTTTATAAGTTATGAAAAAACTTTGCAATGATAGCATATACTATTTTTAAAGGCTATGAAGAAAACTTTGATAGCATATTTTAACTAACTTTATAAGTTACGAAAAAAAACTTTTCGCTGATAGCATATACTTTTTATTGGTAGAATATAGTATTTTTTACAGGTTATGAAGAAAACTTTATATTGATAGCATATATTTTTATAGGCTATAAAGAAAACTTTACACTGACAGCATATATTAATTTTTATGAGTTATGAAAAAACTTTGCACTAATAGCATAAACTATTTTTATAGGCTAAGAAGAAAACTTTACCAATAGCATATATTATTTAATTTTTATGTTATGAAAAACTTTGTACTGATAATCATTTATATATATATATATATATATATATATATATATATATATATATATATATATATATATATATATATATATATGTGTGTGTGTGTGTGTGTGTGTGTGTGTGTGTGTGTGTATGTATATACATATAGGCAAATTGGAGTAACGGAAAGGAGTTCTTTTTCTTTATCCATTTAATAATACGCCGACGTTTCACATCTCTTGATGCATTTTCCAGGCTGAAAAAGCAATGAACTTATTATTGTGTATAAACAATAAAAGGTATACACGTTAAAGGACAATTAAAAGAAAAAAAAGACAACCTTAAAAAAACTTAAAAGATATTTAAAAAAAATATCTAAAAAAGAACAGAACAGCAGAAGGAGGCCAGGGCCAACGCGGAAAGCAAGACACCTACCCAGACCGGTAGTGTAAAGCAAACTGACACACACAACCAATGCAGGGGGGATAGAGAGAGGGAGGGGAGTTTAAACAAAGAGGTTACAGCAGTAACGTTAATCGATGAACAGCTGGGTGGAAGTTGATCGGTGGTTAAGGGCAGGGACAGTTAATTTAATGATAATAGATTCAAGTGTGGTTAATTCTTCTGCGTATCAGGTTGTCCCCACATAAAATCCTTAGTATCTATATGTGTCTTACAAATTTTACTGTGATTTCTTATATTAAATAAACTGCTCAGGATTGGATAGTCGACAGCTTGTTCTACAACTAACTCCTTGATGAGAGGAGATTCGGACTTTTAGCAGCTTCCTGGTACAACCGATATAAGTGCCAAGATCACATCTAGGATGATTATATTTATAAATCACACCGGAAGTAAATAAGGGGCTAATCCTTTCCTTGACAAGGAGAAGACATCCAATGGTTTGTGGGTTTATTGGGATTGACTTAAGATTAAGAGCGGTAATTGTCCGTTGAATAGCCTGATACATTTTTGACGAAATCCATTGTCCTGTAAAAAAGGAAATCTTGCATACAAACATAATTTGAGAGCACTATGGACTACAGGTCGGGGGTTAAGTTTCAAATCATGCATTTTGTTGAAAGCTCTATGGACAGTCACTGGTGGGTAGAAATTATTCTTAAAATAATCAGTGAAGATAATAATATCAGCATGAAATGCGGACCAACTTGAGGTCAGGTTAATGGCTCTATGAAGAAGAGTGGACAAGGAATTCTTTCATTTTACAACTGTAAAAACATGAGCTATAAAAACTCGTGCCAAGTCCAGAAAAAGTGTTCTTCCCATAAATACCTGTATGGAAGCCAATTTCATCCTTAGTTACCTTTACGTCAAGGAAGGGGAGAGAATTAGGGGTTTCTATCTCATTGGTAAATTTAATGTTCTGGTGCTGAGCATTTAAATGCTCCAAAAATGCGTCAGCATGGTAGTCAAATCTAAAAAGGACAAATGTATCATCAGCGTAATGTTTATAAAAGAGTGGACGGGAATCAGAAGGCCATACATCTATAGCTAGCTCCTCCAGGGAGTTCATAAAGATGTTGGCAAAGGTCGGTCCCAAAGGACTGCCCATTGCCATCCCCTCCATTTGTTTAAAAACAGTACCATTCAAAATGAACGCCGTGTCCAGTACAGCCAATTCTTTACGAAAAAAGACCATGATATTCTTAGAGACCTAGCAAAAGTCAAAAATACAATAATCACTCGCCCAGACAAGAGCAAAGGCACAGTAATTCTTGATAGGTCCAGCTACATACAGAAAATGAACGACATTTTTTGTGACACGTCGAAATTTACTAAAGTTGGCGAACCGGATCTTTACAACATTACTAAATCTGAAGAACAAAATTAATAGATTCCTTAGGACACTTAAACAAAATAAAGTAATAGACGACAATACTTATCGGACCTCGTGGTGACTGGATCTACATACGGAGTTATCTACGGACTGCCCAAATTACACAAGGAAGGAATTCCCCTTGGACCCATTCTTTCCCCCAGTAATAATTCCAGCTATAAAATAGCCAAATTCCTTGTCCCATTGCTTCAGCCCCTTACCAGCAATAAGTACACTTTGACGAATTCAACCACCTTCAAAGACGAAGTCCCAGATTTGTTCATGGTTAGTTTTGACAGATTCGCTGTTCACAAATGTTCCTGTAGATGAGACTATAGAGATCATTTTTTAATAAGTTACTTCTTACTGATAATTCCTATTTTAATCAATTTAGTAAAGCTCAGTTTAAATCACTTCTAGAATTGGCTGTGCTAGAGACTGTTTCAGTTTCATTTTTAATGGTACTGTTTTGAAACAAATAGAGGGGATGGCAATGGGCAGTCCTTTGGGACCGACCTTTGCCAACATCTTTATGAACTCCCTGGAGGAGCTAGCTATAGATGAATGTCCCTCTGATTCCCGTCCACTCTTTTATAAACGTTACGCTGATGATACATTTGCCCTTTTTAGATTTGACTACCATGCTGACGCATTTTTTGGAACATTTAAATGCGCAGCACCAGAACATTAAATTTACCATTGAGATAGAAACCCATAATTCTCTCTCCTTCCTTGATGTAAAGGTATCTAGGGATGAAATTGGCTTCCATACAGGTATTTATGGGAAGAACACTTTTTCTGGACTTAGAACGAATTTTTATAGCTCAAGTTTTTACAATTTTAAAATGAAAGAATTCCTTGTCCACTCTCCTTCATAGAGCCATTAACCTGACCTCAAGTTGGTCCGCATTTCATGCTGAGATTATTATCCTAACTGATTATTTTAAGAATAATTTCTACCCACCAGTGACTGTCCATAGAGCTCTCAACAAATTGCATAATTTGAAACTTAACACCCCCCCCCCACAACCTTTAGTCCATAGTGCTCCCAAATTGTTTGTATACAAGATTTCTTTTTTTACATGACAATATATTTCGGAAAAAATGTATCAGGCTATTCAATGGACAATTACCGCTCTTAATCTTAAGTTAATCCCAATAAACGCACGAACCATTAGATCTCTTTTCCATGTCATGGATAGGATTAGCCCCTTGTTTACTTCCGGTGTGATTTATAAATAAACTAATCCCAGATGTGATCTTGGCACTTATATGGTTGTACCAGGAAGCTGCTAAAAGTCCAAATCTCCTCTCATCAAGGAGTTAGTTGTAGAACAGGCTGTCGATTATCCAATCCCAAGCAGTTTAATGTATGAAATCACAGTAAAATTTGTAAGACACTATTAAGAATATTCCCTCCTACGCCACATTTTTTTGCACTAAATTTAAAGTAAAAGGATTAAGTAATTAAATAAGGCAAATTTAGTATGATTCACTGAGAAATTCGCCCCTAAAACCTCCCCCCACTGCCTTTTTGGGGGGGGAAACCCCATTAAATCCCTTTCTTGTCCAAAGTGCTGTCGGAAATCTCTTAATTCCAGGTGCGGACCCCTGCCAAGAGCTAACCATCGCCAAAGGCAGGCCAGCTGGTGGGTGGACCACGTGCCTTCCACCATTTTAAATTTGAAACCATGCGGCCGCAGTTCCCACGTGGGCAGAGTGACCACAACCCCATCTAGGAAGAAAAGCTGTAATTCCCGACGCTATAAAAGAGTCCTGGACGAGACACCCCCTCTCAGAATTGTCGGCGGTGCCACGGACTCCAGAGCTCCGTCCCTTGCTCTATCCACTGCCTATTTCAAACACGTGGCTGGCAGTAAAAGTAACTTTTGATGTGAATTAATTCGCTCCTTCGCTGGCCCTCATAAGAAGAAACTTTAGCTCCTAAGAAGGTAAAGTACCAGGATTTAAGGTTTTTCATCAGCCACGTTCCCCTATTTTCTCTATCTACGTTCCTTTCCTTTTCATAGTGCGATATAATTACAGTGAGACCTGTATTGTTTTATATCTTGTGCAGTCTAATTTGCAAAGCAGTTACGAGAAGAGTAACGTAATCGTTTGACGTCTGAGTCACAGGAATCGAGTTCAGTTAGGCATCTTCTATGCAATTCCTCGATTCCTTCATTTCAGTGCTTGAGCTGGTTAACTAACCCTAAGTGTTTTGATTACAGATTAGGAGTTTTCACTGTGGTTGCGTATCATCAGTGTGCTTAGCGGCCCTCCTTACTTCGTTTCAACAACTTTGAAGCAGGCAACCCACTTGTATTCCCTCCTGGAATTTCCCTTCATTTGCTTCACCTCATTTGTCCAGAATTACACTACCATTCTTCTGATGTGTTTCTTTTGTAAATATAATGAGTTAAGTTAAACCCTAGAGTTTATCTAATCTCTTCCCCCTTGAAGTAGCCTTTCAGGCATATTTTGTTGTTTGTAATTTTAGCTGTTACCAAGGCCAGAGTCCAGATTTTTTATGGTAATTAAGGTAAGATGCATATATTTAAAGGACACATATATGCATTTCATAGCTTCAATGCTTTAAGATGTTATCGTGGAAGGTTCGGAGTGAGAGCGAACTGGGTCGAGAGATTCGATGTGAGATTGCTGAAACAGTGCATAGTTTGATTCCTTCAGCTCTTTGCACGAGAAGCTCAGCAATATTGGAGATCACGTGATCTCCGAAGCGCTATGTATATTCGTGAGTACGTGCGTTACTTTGATCTAGATTATGCCAAAATCTGCCCTAAAAGTGAGTTTGATCGTTCATTAACGTGATAGAACTGCAGCTATACAGTCATAACTTTGAAGTGGTTCCAGGCTTTGAAAATCGGCAGATAAGGTAGAGTCTCAAATCTCTGTTTTTTATGGGAGAAAATTGAACTTGTGATTTTTACCATGACTTTCTAATCATTATGAACTTATGAACTGGTGTGGGAAATTTAATATGAATATTCATACCTCTTTTATATTATTATTTTGTTATGTTACGATTGCCATATCTTGGCTATGCATTTTACACTTTCCATTATTGTGTTTTGTATTTCATATATTTTTGGGAGTTTTCTATCATATTTAATTCTTTCGACAGATGTCTGTGGACTTGTGGAAATAGCTGGGTGGTTTGATAAAGAGGACATATGCAAGTCATTTGCAATGTCAGTCTCTTTATGTGGTAGACTTTTTTTTTGACATGACGTTTAGTTGTTGATTTGGGAGTATGTGAGATTTTGTGTATTTCCAGGCTATTAGCCATAATGAGACTTCTTTAGTCAGAAGTGCTTTGCAATTTAGAGTTTAGTTATCTGACTCGATAATTCACTTATTATGCATTTTAATCTTTGCTTTGTTTTATTCATTTCTTGTTGGGTTATTTGAATAATAAACCTATTTTTGTAGGAAAGATTGTGTTTCTTTAAATAGTCCATTTAATTGCTTTGTGAGAATGAGTGAGGTCAGGGAGAGAGAGAGAGTCGGTGAACGGTGAGAGAGAGAGAGAGAGAGAGAGAGAGAGAGAGAGAGAGAGAGAGAGAGAGAGAGAGAGAGAGAGAGAGGGGGGGGGGGGGGAAGTGCGAGTGAGATCAGGGTCGAACCTTTTTTACGTATTTTTCCTGAAGTTAGATCGCTAAGATCACGCTACATACACTTCCAAAACAAGTGTTGATCTGTTCCGTGTAACACATATCATCCTAGTATATCCCATTGATCTAGCAAGACCCCAGCTTTAAAATTACAAGAACACATATAGTTGCTGAGGATTTTAGTACTGTGGGTACAACCCGATACGCAGAAAAATTAACCACACCTGAATCTGTTGTGATTAAATTAACTGTCCCTGCCCTTAATCACCAATCAACTTCCACCCAGTTGTTCATCAATCAACATACCTGCTGTAACCTCTTTGTTCATACTCCTCCGCCCCCCTCTCTCTTCCCCCTGCATTGGTTGTCTGTGTCACTTTGCTTTAAACCACCTGTGTGGGTAGGTGTCTTGCTTTTCGTGTTGGCACTCGCCTCCTTCTGCTGTTGTTCTTTTTTAAATAATTTTTTTTTTAAAGAACTTTTAAGTGTTTTTAAGGTTGTCCTTTTATTCTTTTAACTGTCCTCTAACATGGTGTTAAGTATATAATGTGTATACCTTTTACTGTTTATACACAATTATCCTTTAAGTTCATCGCTTTTTCAGCCTGGAAAATGTATCAAGAGATACCAAACGTCGGCATATTATTAAGTGCATAAAGAAACAAGAACCCCTTTCCGTTACTCCAATTTGCCTATTGTTTGATTGTTTATATATATATATATATATATATATATATATATATATATATATATATATATATATAGATATATATATATATATATATATATATATATATATATATATATATATATATATGTATGTATATACTGTATGTATGCTCATATATTTACTGGGTATAAATATATATATATATATATATATATATATATATATATATATATATATATATATATATATATATATATATATATATATATATTTGTGTATATATGTATGTATTATATATAAGTATATATAATATATAATATATCTATATATATATATATACACATATATGCATAGATACGGTATGTACATATATATATATATATATATATATATATATATATATATATATATATATATATATATATATATATATATATATATATATATATATATATAGCATGTGTGTGTGTTAAATGACTCTATCCCCAGGTCAAATAGGGTCATCTTTTCTTGCTGTATCAATCATCTTACTTTTCTAAGACGATCTGGTAGCAGTAGCTCATCCCTGGGTAAGTAAATTCCTTCTCCTTTGTCAATTTCTCTCACTGAACCTACTCTTAAACAAAGGCCTACTGGAATTAAACACCAAGGTACAAAACTAGACTTTATTTGCAAATTTAACGAAAGTGATTCAGCAAAAGCTACGATAATGAAATGGAGTGAATTCCACCCCCTACAAATGGAAAACATCACTAGAGGAAATTCTGATTCACAAACATTCAGGTTATCGATTCTAAACCAGATAATATTAGTGACTAACACCCCGCTCACCAAACAAAGTAATAAGGTCATAATTACTCTGGACCACAATAACTGTCATATAGTATGTAAAGAATAAACACCACTTCCAAATTATTCGTCCTCACAAGACAAACCCAGAATTCCTGTTGAAAGAAATATATCATATATTAAAACCTGAAATGGTGTTAAAAGACATTCCTATTCAAAACAGAAAAATGTACAATGGAGAACAGAACAGGAAAATGCATAAGGGAGACAGCGGGATTTCACTGCAGTACTACTAAGTCTTTCCACAAAATGACTGGAAAAGATATAAGTGTTCATGAGTTATGGTACTCACTTTCTATGGCGACAAATAACAGATTTTCCAGTGGCGTCCTTGAACGTTGCACCACAAACCAAATCAGACAGTCTCAAAATGAAGTCCCCCTGCAAGAGCCTATCCCCCTGTTAATATATCATTAGGGAGTGCCACACACATACGCACTCATTTAATCATTTCTTCCAGAAATGTGACGACCCCCACTGACTTGTATTGTTTCAGTATTAGTTGTCTTATAAGTGGTAAAAATTTGAAGCGAATCCCTTCAATCATAAGGTAGCAACAAGCATTTACTTTATTAATGGGGCCTTGTGGTGTCAGTGGCCCCCTTAATCTAATATAAGGTACTGTCTAATCCAGATTATTTAGATCACGTTATAGGCTATATAAAAAAGAAAAATTTTACTAATATGTAGCCTAGCCTTATAGCTAGGCTACCGTTTTATTTTGCCCAGATTAATATCTAATCCTAAGGTCTTTGGCCTAAGTTAGTCTACTGCTTAGGCACATAATAGGATATTTCTTAAAAAGTTACCCTAATTTTTAGGTTACTACCTAATCTAGGTTATTTTGTTCACACTTCAGGATATGTGATCCTAGGTTATAGGCTACAGACAACATCCCCTATTTATCCAGTCTAAATTATTCTCAATGTGATCTAGGCTAATGCCTATATTATTGTAAACATCGAGATTATTGTAGACATCGTATAATCTGAAAAGATTTTCTATATTAATGATAAATTGTGGAACGTTTCTTTTAATTGAAATGACAAATTTTAAAAATAATTTGCACTTTTCACAACTAAATATAAGCAATTATGACTAAAGTGCCATCCATGTGTTGGCATGAATAACCGGGTTTTCAGCTTTCACACACAATTTAACTAACAATCCCAAATGTTTAAAACTAAAACTTTAACTGAAACTTAAAACTAGGCACTTAACTTCCTTCTTTAGGCAATTCCATAATTATGAAATTTGGAGCACTGACAAATGAAACTGATCCAAAGTGACCACAGAAAGTAATGGTTTCGTGCTCTCCACGCCAGTCCGTTGTCGACAATGTGGTGGACTGCACATGCGCATTAATCACTTCCTATTCTTGCAGGTTTTGGCAAAGGAAAGAACCAGGGTACAGCTTTGCTGTAAGATAAGGGGAAGAGCCCTCTTATCTTTGAGTCCATCACATACTCCACCACATGTTATAGTGTTTATCATTACAACGCAATACCTGGCCACGAAACCAACTAAAAGAAAATTCTGACAGACCTATAGAAGGTAACTCCTTGAGGAAGAAACAAGCAACTACACTATCAAAAATTACTGTATTGATCAGTAGGTCTCGTACAGATTTTCCACCCCATCCTCCCCTTCAGGTGGATGGGACTCTGTTGAATGAGTCTGAAGCTTTAACTATTCTAGGTGTAACTTTTGACTCACATCTTACTTTTGAGAAATATCTAATGAAAGTGTCAGTAAAAGCCACATGGAAGTTGCGTACTGTTCGTAAGGTCTCATATATTTATAGCAGTGATAAAATCAATGCAACCTGTTTTAGGTCATTTGTCCTTCCTTTACTAGAATACTTTTCTCCAGTGTAGATGTCTGTTTCTGCCAAAGATTTATCTCTTTTAGTTACAGTGGTTTGTGGTGGTAGGTTTCCATTTCCTAACATTAGTAGTTATGACTTGGACAGATGTTCTCTTGTTTTTAAATTTTTCATAAGTTGTATTTTAACAGAGATATTTCACATTCACAACTGATCCATGATCCTCTTTTCCTGTCGAGAGCAACCAGATTTGCTGAACAGCAGCACCCATATGCAGTAAATGTGCCAAGCTGCCAAACTTCTCAGTTCAACAGGTCCTTTATTCCACACTGTTAGGCCGCGGAACAGTCTCCCTGAGGATATTGTGCAATTGGAACCTCAAAAGTTCAAGCAAAGATGCAATGCATTACTACCCTAAAACAATTCTCCTGGTAATTTAAAAATTTACTTACATTTTCATCTGTTTATTTATTAATCTGTTTAATTTATTTTTTCTTCTATAATAACTGATGTCTTCTTTCTGTATTTCCTATTACCCTCTGTTACTTCTTTCAAATGAACACCATATTCTTTGGAAGCTTGAATTTCAAGTCATTGACCCCTATGGCCTCGTTCTATTTGTAGAGGGTTCATCTTCTGAATAATAATAATAATAATAATAATAATAATAATAATAATAATAATAATAATAATAATAATAATAATAATAATAATAATAATAATAATAATAACAAAAACTCCATGTGCTGTATTATTTACGTCTTCAAGAGAAATTTTTCAAAAATTAAATGAAGCAACAATAGCTCTTACATTATGAGTATTTACCTTCAGCAAAGGTATGAAGGTTCAGCTTTTCCTGTGCTGATTTGACCAATCAGCGAATGAAAAGGGCACTGCATTTTATGACAAAGGAGAGTTAGGTCTCCTAACTCTGTAAAGCAGCAAATTAACTTTGCCATTGATAGGCTTTATTCTACCTAGGTAAATCTTAATCACCCCTACCAGGCATAAACGGACCTCTTCCTCATTACCCACCAAAGGAGGTCAAGTTTGGGACTGTGACAACTCTCGGAAGTTTTGCCATAACGTCATTCTTCATTCTGAAAAATGGCAAAAAGGACGAGTACGAGTAGCATCTCCATTACAAAAGCCTTTACTTCTTGAAAACTCTTGTGAATCTCTTACCCCTCTAGTGGTCGCTAGAGCTACTAAAAAGTGTCTACTCATAGATAAATGCCTCAAAGAAATAATTTTCGAGGGCTCAAATGGATCTTCCAATAAAAACTAACGCCACATCTTAATTTCAAGGCAGAGGTTGATGTTGGGATTTAGATACTTCATTATCAAGATCAAAAGACCTATTTAAGATCTGGATTGTTAGGGACATCTTGCGAAATGACGTAGCACGGAGGCAACATCGACCTATATCCTCTAAAAGCAGGAATCATTAGCTCCTTGGCATATTTTAAAACCCAAAAATAATTTATAACGTTATCTATGGAGGTAAGGGTGCTAGCAATCCCTCTAGAGTGACACCATGACCAATAGACAAATCACTGCCGCTTGATAAAAATTAGACACTGAAACTTGACTTAAGGATAAACTCCCTAGGTACCCTAGAAAACCCTTTTGCATAAGAGACAGTCAAGTCTCCATGCAATTAACAAAAGCATGTTCAGGTTTTGATGAAACCTACAGGAGTTTGGTTGTTTGAGTAGATCTCTCCTGAAATGAAGAGATCAAGGAAGATCCACCAACCAGCAGAGAGTGGAGGTTCTGAGAACAATCCCTCTATGGTTACCACGGGACTATTAAAATCATCCTGGAGTTCCTGGATTCTCTGAGTTCGTTGAGAACTCTTCTTATGGTTGAGAAAGGCAGAAAGGCTTAAAAATCTAGGTGAAACCAACCTTGGAGAAAAGTGTCCTGAGTGTCCTTGAAGGGAGAGCAGTAAATTGGAAGCTTCTTGTCTCAAGTCATTGCAAAAAAGCCTAAGTTTGGTGACCCCGAAAGTCTACACACAGACTGACAAACTTGAGGGTTCAGAGACCATTCACTGGATGAATGTGATCCCTTCAGCTGAGGTGGTTCACTAATATATTGTTCTTCCTTGGAATGAACTGTGGAATAAGTACAATTTTTCTTGCTTCCAACTACAGAAACAGTTTCTCTACATGGAGGAACAAAAGAAAATTTTTAGAGTTCCTGATTTCTGATGTACACAAGGGATATCCTTTTGTCAGAAAACACTGCTATCACTTTGTCTTTTACCAGGCTCTTCCATAGAGCCAAGATCTTGAGACTGTTGATATGAAGGGATTTTTCATCTGACAACCAAATTCCTGACATTTCCAGATTCCTTAGAAAAGTGCTCCAACCCTTCACTATAAGCATCTGAGAATAATGTGAGGCTTTGATAATCTGTCCACCATTCTAGGGTCTCCTAAAGACATACCAGCACCGAAATCAGTCAGATCTGGAAGGGACTCCTGGCCACATGTCTCTTTCAGGTAGCACAGAATTGGTCTCATCCTGATTCTCTACAGGTTGATGAACTTCTCCAGCAAGGTCATATGCCCCGAGAGAGAAAGATACACCTTTGCTAGAAGTTGCTTTAAGGGCTGAAATCCTCACAGAAGAGACAAGAAGCTGATTACTTGTTTCTCCAAAGAAAAAGCCTGAAACCTGTGAGTCTATCCTAATCCCCAGATAGAAAAGAGAATGAGCTGGAACACCAGAGATGACTTCTGAAGATTGATGAGAATACCCAAAGACTGAACCAGAGAAATCATCAGGTCCTTGGCCCTTAGAATCCTTTCATAAGAATAAGCTACAACTAGACAGTCACGCAAGTGGAGAAGAATTCTGATTCCTAGAGGTAATACCTACCCCAGTGGGAGCTAACACCCATGTAAGCACATGAGTTGTTCTGAGACCAAAGCAAAGCACCCTAAATTGAAAAGCTTTCCTTGCAAACACAAAACGGAGGTATTTGCATGAATGAGGGTTTACTGTGTAAGGACACAGAAATATGCATCCTTCATATCCCCTCAAATCATCCAGTCATCCTGCTGAACTACTGCAAGAACTGTTCTGGATGATTTCTTGGAAATGTATTTAGTTGAATAAAATTGTTGAGTTTTGACACATCCAACAATGGGCACCAGTTTCCAGACGCTTTCGGAACCAGAAATAATCAGGAACTTTTCCTGGTGCTGTAGATAGTAGGAAAGGTTATTAGAGATGTTGACAAAGGAGGAGGAACTAGCAAATGGATAACATTTCCCTCCCTAAATACTGGTTCCACCCAAGGTTCTGTCCCTAAGTCTTGCCAACCACTCCTAAAGGGGCAGCAGATGGCCTCCTACATGAGGGTTGCAAGAGTCACTTTTCCGGGGGCAGTGACGAACCTTGCCCTCACTGAATCCTGACGAGGAACCATGAAAGGGCTTCATCAAGGAATAGGAAACCTGAGAGTTAGTCAGTCAAGCCTTATGAGGCCTCTTCATGGGTGACTCCCAGGGCTGCTTCAAGAAATCACAGTTCTCTTGAGCAGATACATCCTACCTAACTGCATTTAAGAAGGACAGATTAAGGAGGCATCCAAACAGTGAGTAAAATGCTGCAGCAAGCTTTTGAGGTAAATAAGTGCAGTTTCTCTCTCTACTTGAGCACAGTATTGGTAAAAGCATGTGGCATCCCTAGAAATGCCTGAGATGGCTTTATCAAGGCAATCTAAGCTAGATGTCCTTTTAGCAGCCTCACTGGCTCATGATTTTCCTTATGTTGATGATATTCAGTTTCATGAAGTACCTCTTTCCCCATCTTCCCAGCCGCCCTCCCAACCATTCACTACACTGAGTGGTGTTACAGCATTGTTTTTTCTTCTGTTTCTTATTCAGTTGACTGTTGAGCCTATCTCAATCTCATTCTATTTCTTCCATTCCTTCCCCCCCTGCCCAGCCCTGTAATCTACTTCTTCCACCTGTATTGTCTATTGCTTCAGGTTTTGGTGGCCTTTCTTCTTTTGCCACCTGTAATGTTCCTATTTTGGTTTCTGCATCATTACCAGGCAGCTCAATTGAGTCTAAGTTAGATGTCATTCTGGCAGCTTTACTGGCTCATGATTTGCCTTCTGTTATATGGCATCAGGTATCACTAGCACACATCTTTTCCCCTTCTTCCAGCTGCTCTCCAAGACATTCACTATGCACAGTGGTATTATGGCATCATTTTCTCTTCCACCTGCTGGAGCTTAATGTGTGGAGCAACAAGAGGGCGCACTCCTACAATTTGTGGTGTTTCAGCATGGCACAACAAGAAAGGGGATTTCATACACTTAGTGGTGTTATGTATCTGCTTTCTTCTCCACCTCTCAGTGCTTCATATGCAGCGTCACCAGAATGGGCACTTTCTGTTGCCTCCATTCTTGTGTTGCCAGGGAGTCAGGGCCTGCCAACCCAACTCCTCCTTTTTCCCTGGAGGATAGGAGATTGATGTAGAGGAGTCGGTTTTGTGTTCTGGTGGGTTGCTGATCACATGGCTTCCCTGTATCCCCACACAGTTGATGAGTTGGATTTGATAGAGACTAGGTTTCATTATCCTTGAGTATGCTGATACCTGCTAAGGCTGTGAAAAAACTTTGACTTTCCCAATCAGTTATGGCACAATTCAAGAATTATTGCATTCTGGCACATAAGGCATCATTCAAGGGGTCCAATCTCAAACTAATTTCCACATATTTAAAGAAATGTGCAACAAAAATGGAATTACATCTCCATGATGACACATTAATTACATTCTACAGAGACAAATTCTCAAAATTAAAGACTAGAATAGAATATAGAGTTTGGGCCAAAGGCCAAGCACTGGGACCTAAGAGGTCATTTAGTGCTGAAATGGAAATTAACATTAAAAAGGTTTGAAAGGTGTAACAGGAGAAAAACCTCGCAAGTGCACCTTGAAGTAACTGTTAGGAGAGGGTGGAAAGTAAGATGGAAGAGATTGCAGCTTGGGGCCGATGGGATGCTGCAAAGAAACTTAAGTAATGCCTACAGTGCTCTGCATGAGGTGCACTGACGTCATTTCATTTTGACCCCTTTGGGGTCAAAATTAAATGAGGTAGGAATGATTTCTACAATCTGTTACCTTCAGAGAAGGTAACAGATCAGGATTTTGCTTTTTATGCTCTATTTTGCCCAATTAGTGAATGAATAAAGGGGCTATGCTTTTAGGCATAGTAACGTTCAATCTCCTAATCCACAAAATGATTAACATCACCTCTAATAGGTTTTAATCCAAGTACACTCTAATTGCCCATATATGACATAAAAGTCATTCTATCTCATTACTCCTAAATGAGCTAAGTTCGGCATGCAAACAACTCTGAGAAGGGAAATGCCTTAAAATTATTCTTAGCTTTAAACCGAGGGAAAGAACAAGACTAGCGTCTTCACTGCCAACGGTAATGTTCGGCAAATATTGCAGGAAGACAAGTACTGCTGGTTTATTGATGAAGCGACCTGCTTATAAAACGGCGTGCAGACGTCTGCGTATATGCAGAGATCGCGAGTATAAAAATTTACAAGTGACCTGAGGTCATACTATTTCTCTACACAAAACAGGACAGGTAAATACAGAAAACATGATGATTAACAATAGATGGTTAGACATAAAAATATTCTGACACATATACGTGGTACAAGGGCAAATGAACAGGTAATAAGTATACAATTCACAATAATGATAATAAGATTGCGACGTGCGACTTTAGGTCACCTGTGAAGGCACCGCAGAAAACGGGATGTTCACCATAGAGAACCCGTTGAGCGGGGACTTTACAATACTCCCCACCCAAGACGTTGGTAACATCTGATCAAAGCAGGTATCTGTGGATGGGTGTGTTGGGTTGCCCTCCTGCCCAGACCCGGGGCCTTCCGGGGGCACCCACGAGGTTTTCTTGTGTACAGGGCAGGCTGTGGGGGGCGCCACCTCCTGCAGGGGGCTTTGGGAAGTGCCCCCAATGTCTTCCTCCAGGAATGCGGGCTTGAGGCGGTCTATTGATACCTAGTCTTCCTTCCTGTGGACAGCCACCCAGAATGCCTTCTTGTTTCTCTCAAGTATGAGGAAAGGCCCCCTGTAGGGCCTGGTTAAGGGTGGATGTACGGCATCATCCCTGACGAAGACGTGGGTCGCGGAGGACAGACCAGGAGGCATGAAGGGGGACATCCTGTCGGTATATGTCCGCCGGCAGGGGGCAAACTTCCCAACCCTGTTGCGGAGCCTCTGCATTGTTAAGTCGTCCCGGTCCTCTGTGATGAGTTCCCCTGGGACTACGAGGGTCTCTCCGAAGACATTTTCTGCTGTGGACGGGTCACCTTTGGCTCGGGGGGGGGGGGTTCCTCAGCCCGAGGAGGACCCAGGGCAGCTGGTACTTCCAGTTTTAGGAGGTGCAACGAGCCATGAGGGACGTCTTCAGGGACCTGGGGAACCTTTCCACCATTCCATTGGCTGCGGGGTTGTAGGTGGTGGTGCTGTGGTGAGTGGTCTCCAACAGGCGTGCCAAGGAGGTCCACAGCTTGGACAGGAATGCGGGGCCCCTGTCCGTAGTTATATGGTCCAGGAAATCGAACTGGCTGATCCAGCTGGGGAGGAGGGCCTCTGCGCATGCACTGGAGGTGGCTTCTTCCATGGGCGTAGCTTTGGGCCACCTGGTGGAGCGGTCAATGACTGTTAGAAGGTATCTTGCTCCTCCTGATGGAGGAAGAGGACCCACTACATCGACGTGGTTGTGCCCAAAATGTCTCCGCGGCTGGGGAAAGTCGCCCACTCCCAATTCGGTGTGCCATCCTACTTTGCTGGCCTGGCACTGTATGCACTGCCTTGCCCAGGCCGTTGCATCCTTCCACATGCCGTGCCAGACAAACTTCACCAGCAGCCTGGCCGTTGTTCTGCCGGAGGGGTGGGACAGTCTGTGGATGACGCTGAAGACCAGCCGACGACGGGAGGCGGGCACTAGTGGGTGGGGGTGGCCAGTGTTCACATCGCTCAGTAGTGTTGGCCCTCCAGGGCAGAGGGGCACGTTCTTCCACTTCAGCAACGTGATGGCGGTGTGGTAAGCTGGAGTCTCTGGGTCTGTGGCTTATTCACGGGCGAGGTCCTCGTAGTCAGTCCCGAGCTGCACTGCGTCGGCTACTGGGTTCTTCTTGCCGGGGAGGTACTTAATGGTCCAGGCGAACTCCGCGATGGCTGCAAGGTGCCGCTGCTGCCTGGAGGACCATGCATCCCCCAGCTTTGTGAAGGCGTGGACCAGCGGCTGGTGGTCCGTCCAAACTGTGAAGGGCGTACCCTCCAGGAGGAATTTGAAGTGGCGTACTGCCTGGTACACCATGAAGAGTTCTCTGTTGAAGGTGCTGTAGCGGAACTCGGTGGGACTGAGTTTTCTGCTGAAGAAAGCGATGGGCTGAGGGACTCCGTTGACGACTTGCTCCAGGACGGCCCAGCAGGCAACGTTGCTGGCGTCCATTGTCAGCTGGAGGGGAGCGCTGGGGTCCTGGTGGGCCAAAGCTGTTGTTATAATCACAAGGAGGTTACGTTGCCGACCTGACCACGAGAAGGATAAAAGTCTATTACCTCCTTGTGATTATGGTAACATGGGTTCGTCTCCCACGACCGGCCATCACAGTCTCTTCAATTTCTTCCATTTGGATCTTTTGGCTTCGTAGTTACAAGCATATCCAAAAAAGTGTGAAGAATTCGAGATGTTAAGAGGGCATTGTGGCTATCAGAATTACATGTGTGTCTGGTAAAAGTGACCAGTAGATTCTACATAAATATTTCAGCCTAAAAAGCAATAAAAACAATTGCCCACTTGGCTACGATGGTGAGGATGGGTCTATTCCAGCTCTAAAAAATATATCTGAAAACGACAGGTATATGTATGTACAAAAGGTAATAGACTTTTATCCTTCTTGTGGTCAGGTCGGCAACGTGACCTCCTTGTGATTATGGTAATGTGGGTTCGTCTCCCGCGACCGGCCATCACAGTCTCTTCAATTTCTTCCGTTTGGATCTTTCGGCTACAAGCATATCCAAAAAAGCGTGAAGAATTCGAGAAGTTAAGAGGGCATTGTGGCTATTAGAATTACATATGTGTCTGGTAAAAGTAACCAGTAGATTCTACATATATATTTCAGCCTAAAAAGCAATAAAAACGATTGCCCACTTGGCTATGATGGTGAGGATGGGTCTATTCCAGCTTTAATAAAGACATCTGAAAACGACAGGTATATGTATGTACGAGAGGTAATAGACTTTTATCCTTCTCGTGGTCAGGTCGGCAATGTGACCTCCTTGTGATTATGGTAATGTGGGTTCGTCTCCCGCGACCGGCCATCACAGTCTCTTCAGTTTCTCCCGTTTGGATCTTTCTGCTTCGTAGTTACAAGCATATCCAAAAAAGCGCAAAGAATTTGAGAAGTTAAGAGGGCATTGTGGCTATTAGAATTGCATATGTTTCTGGTAAAAGTGACCAGTAGATTCTACATATATATTTCAGCCTAAAAAGCAATAAAAACCATTGCCCACTTGGCTACGATGGTGAGGATGGGTCTATTCCAGCTCTAATAAATATATCTGAACACGGCAGGTATATGTATGTACGAGAGGTAATAGACTTTTATCCTTCTCGTGGTCAGGTCGGCAATGCGACCTCCTTGTGATTATGGTAACGTGGGTTCGTCTCCCGCGACTGGCCATCACAGTCTCTTCAGTTTCTTCCGTTTGGATCTTTCGGCTTCGTAGTTACAAGCATATCCAAAAAAGCGCAAAGAATTCGAGAAGTTTAGAGGGCATTGTGGCTAATATATATATATATATATATATATATATATATATATATATATATATATATATATATATATATATATATATATATATATATATATATATATATATATATATAATATATATATATATATATATGAATATTTAATATCTGTTTATTTGTTTGGATACTATAGGAATCCAAACTGCCTGACAGACCCACAAAAAATTTCGCACACAGCCTCTATGTCACCCTAGAAAGGTGTATGTAAACAAAAGAAATTTTCATTTTTACGTCACCTTTTCCTTCAGTGCTTTATGCGTTAATTCTCATTTTTCACCTGATGCGCCACCTTTTCTTTCAGGCACTGTCAGATGTATGATTAACCTACAACAATAAATCTAAATCCCCTGCTACATGAAAGAAATTGCTGCCATATACTGTATATATCACTACCAGTGTAAACCTAACCATTATTATTTTTAAGTATAAATTGTATTCTATAAATTTAATATACAATATTTCATAATAGATTTGGCATAACAACATGCATTTAAAAGATTTGGCATAACAAAATGCTTAAAAAATGTAAATTATTCACGATTTTTCTTTATAAAAACATTGCCAGTTTGAGTTGTTTGGTGGAAAGGGCGCCTTTGATCAGTTGCTTTTGTTTTTCCGTTATTGCTGTGAAATCATACTGTTAGATTCTGATCTGACTGAAAATGAGAGAGAGAGAGATGTAAGAAATTCTTCCCCATCTGTGCATGTGTAGACCGGTAGAAAAAAATTACAGCTATGCATGTCCGTACGGCATCTATAACCACGGGCAATTCGTACCCTTGGTGATGACGTGATACATGGAAGAATGTAAAGCAATCTGTTATTTATTGTTCTGAATAAATACACGTTGATAAAAGATAGAAATGAATATATATCATTCTAATATATAACCATAAACAATCATTTTACTGTATATGATTATATCAGCAAGGGGTTTGAATTGATGGGTTGTTGTAGTTGCCAAGTGTCACAATGTAATGGTGGATCATGGCTTAAGGATGTTGAATTCTATGATACTGAATGGGAGTGTTGGGAGAGAGTGAAGGAAAGAGCAAGAAAGTGAGAGTGAGGGAGAGAGGGAGAAGAAGAAAGAGAGGGGTGTTAGGTCTTACTGGTTTTTGTTATCAATCAATCATTAATTAAACGGTGACGAGGGGCTTATGAAGACATCTCCACGACTCAAAAGGGAAGGAGACATCTCTTTAAATGTAGACGTAGGAAAGACAGAGAAACAACGGAGAGAGAGAAAAGACAAGAGACAGAGGGAGAGCCGTTTTACCACAATAATGTAACCAATAAGGAATACAATTCATTTTAATTATTTTTCTAATAGAAAGAACTGTGGGTTTCATTCACCCAGTCATCAATTCTCTCCTCCATATCCTGATGGTGAGGCCCAATCCTCTCCCTGTTCAAATGACTGCCTGAGGGCCCTAATTTGAGATGTGGCCTTCAAGGATGCCTTCCTCTGCGGAGCTGGACAACGGGCAAGGGAGGAGCCAGAAAAGAGAAGGCCTGACTGAATGCCCAAGTGCTCGCTAAAGAAACGAGGCAGAGATTGACATTTCTGCCACCTACCTGGATGCGAAGGCGTAATTCCTGAGGTTATAAATAGACCATGCAACAGCAGTCAGAGAGAGAAGCGCTCAGAACTCCACCAAGGACAGATGTCCTTACCTTTGCCTGTCCCTTGTACCCTCCACGTGTTCGACCCCGAGGTTCAATCCAGTATACTTTTGCCATGGCATCCCTTAGTTCCCTCCTCCAGCGTCGGCGCCCTATTGAACAAGGACATCGTCATCTTGATGGAGGTAATGTACCGGAATAAGGTTTCTTATAGTCAGTTGTGATCCTGTTATTTCTCTGTCTGATTTTTTTCTATTTCCATTGTGCGATCACCTTCAGTAATTTGTGTTGGAGCATCAAGCGTTAACGTAATTATGCATTTGGTGTTGAACCGAGTTATTTGGCACCACTTGTGCATTCCCTCAGTTCCCTTTAAGCGTCTTATTATTCTCGCAAGTAACTGTCTTGCATAACTTGCAGATTGGCCCTGGCTGTGGAACCACTCTCGGCTCTATCCCATGTGCAGTGGCCTTATGCCACCACCTTAATCTACTCTCTGAGATGTTCCTATCTCAGAGAGTAGATTAAGGTGGTGGCATAAGGCCACTGCACATGGGATAGAGCCGAGAGTGGTTCCACAGCCAGGGCCAATCTGCAAGTTATGCAAGACAGTTACTTGCGAGAATAATAAGACGCTTAAAGGGAACTGAGGGAATGCACAAGTGGTGCCAAATAACTCGGTTCAACACCAAATGCATAATTACCGACCCAGTAATTCATCATTCTTCTGATCTGTGTTTATTATGTAAATATAATTAATTATGTGAACCCTTGAGTTTTATGTAATCTCCCCTCACACGAAGAAGGCCCTATGCCACAGATTTTCCCTTGATTTTTTCGTCTATGGAAATGCCTTAATCAGTCTATTTAGTCAGGGATGTTTTAACAAAATACAGTAGATTTCTTGATAATGTAAAGAACTCCCTCCATTCATCCGTTGCCACCCAGAATCAAGTAAGTATCTACGGCAAATATGTAGAAATATATATTTATATATGTATATATATATATATATATATATATATATATATATATATATATATATATATATATATATATATATATATAATAGATATATATAAATATATATATATATATATATATATATATATATATATATATATATATATATATATATATATATATATATATATATATATATATATATATATATATAAATATATATATATATATATATATATATATATATATATATATATATATATATTATATATATATATATATACACTTTACACAATCAAACAATTTCAAGGAAATACAGGAACATTTTTCTGGGTAGCCTACTTCAGAGTTTTCCTGACAGCGCCAGGTTATAAATCCGAACCGCTTGACAGAAGCAGACAAAATTTGGCACACAGCCCCTATGTGACCCCAGGAAGGTTTATACCTCAAAATCAAACCCATACCCCAGTGACAGACATGAAACACACAAATTGAATGAAATTTTCGTTTTTACTGGCTTTTCAATTTTTCTTCAGTTATGTTACAGGAGCCACCACTAGCCTGGGAAGAAAACAACAACCTTTTCTGTGGTGACGTCATTAAACTCCTCCCACTGCAAACCCTATAATCAGTTTAGTATATCCAAAAAAATTATACAGATGTGTTTGACAGTATTAGAACTATTTTCATTCAGTTATAAAACAATGTCATTCAAAATATAACTTCTACCACCACACCAGTCAGCCCTTACAATCCTTGCCATGGAAAAAAGTAGCAGCAGACCAAATGCTTCTGTGAAAGACATACCCCTCATTAAAAAAATTACTTGCACCAAAATTACCACATTTTATTCGGTTTTCATTTTAAGCCAAACATATCTTGATCATACCTTGACAATAAAATACAAATTCTTAAGTACCCTGTGGTATTACCATCATCATATCTAAGTACTTTATCCACGAAATAAAACTTCGTAGTTACCGGCACAACTTCAGAGATCAAGAACTAATTCACTGATGAGACGAAACAAATACATCACCATCTGTGCATGCGTATTAGCAGACTAAATGCTTCTGTGACAAAACTACCCCCTCATTAAAAAAATACTCACGATGAAATTACCACATTTTTTTTAGTGTTCACCTTAAGCCAAACGTATCTTAATTACACCTTGCCAATAAAATGTAAATTCTTAAGTACCTTGAGGTATTACCATCATCATATCTAAGTACTTAATCCACTTAAAAATAACCATATATCAATAATTTCCATATTAGACCATTCAGACTTAGGCCTACACTTTCCCTCAGAAATGCCAAAGGAAACTGAAATGCGTTCGTTAACACACACAGGAAACCAAAAACAGTTGCAGCTCTTTTTTACGGTGCCTAAAATTACCATCATGATAATAATCTAATGTTTACATAGCCAATGGACACTGTACCTTAATAACTTATGGATATTCTGAAGTTGTTTGTCAAGCTGACAACCTACCATCTAGGTTTTACACGAGAACGATCGAATACCAGCCTTGAAAACAAGGTGATAATTAGGCGACTGAACGGTCCCTGGCTAACTGAAGTCGTGCGTATGCCCAAACCACACTTCGTCCCTGTGGACCTGCTGACATGTCTTTCATCAGTTGTGGTTGTTTTTTCGTTATTGTTGTGAAATCATTGTTATATTCTGATCTGACTGAAAGAGAGAGAGAGAGAGAGAGAGAGAGAGAGAGAGAGAGAGAGGCTAACTGTAGTGCAGCTTTTCACTGACAGTAAGGCAGTTCCTGTGTGATTTTTGCATTTAAATATGACTTGATACAGTTACTGACATAGCAATCTTTTGTTCACAGAGGGTATATATAATTTATCAAATGGCCCCCTATATAATCTCTAAAGAGATTCATCAGTTATCCATTTCCATGAGTGAATTTCTTCACACACTAACCTTTCACTATACATGAATTTCTGTTCGCTGCGGAAGTCTGTATGGCACTGTCACCTTTTACCCGAGCAAAGAGCCTTCTTTAAAGAATTCAAGACAGAATTATTGATCACAGGAAAGAAAAGCATTTCTAATGACAGTACACAATCTTTACATAACAAAACAATTCAAAAGACATATAGGAAAATTTTTCTGAGTTCTTCAGAGTTTTCCTGGGAAGTGCTGGGTTGGTCAGCTACTGCGTGTATGTGTGTGTGTATTTACACACACACACACACATACATTATATATATATATATATATATATATATATATATATATATATATATATATATATATATATATATATATATATATATATATTTTCCCAAGAATCCCAGCCACCAAATGCTTAATTTAAAGCTGGAAAATACAACAGTGCATTTTGGGCACTGCCTGACAAGGAAGGGTGAAAGGAATATAGGCCCCTCCCTCAATCTGTTAATTGCACTCTGTATATCCCTTTCAACTTTCTCTTCTCGAACATGCGACGCTGTGGGAGACTGTTTTCAGACCCTAAGCCTGGCCGGAGGCAGGAATAGCACCAGGGAGGCAGATTAAGAGTTAGGACAGCTGGCATGAACACCTGGACCTGAGTTACAAATAATGCACGCGCATAGGGAAACGACACCACCCCCAGTCTACCTGTGGATAACCTCCTGACCCCTAACCGAAGTCATATAAGGGTCTCACCAAAGGAACAAGGGAAAGAGACATTGCTGGACGCGAGCGAGAAACATCTCCCCCTTCCATTCCTGCCTCCTTCAGAGAGCCATGTCCTACCACGTGGTCCTATCTCCTTACCAGTGAAGCCCTCAGCCCTTCCTCCGCCGCCACTACCCTCGCTGAAGCCATTTCTTCTACAAGGTAAACTGATCTGTTGCAAATGTTCTTCCAGTCAGTCACACTGTTTTAATTCTTGTACAAAACTTCCTATCTCCATATCAACCTTGCCTTGTTAGGGCAGTGTTACGTAATTGCCTGTGTTTAAATAATTAAATAAAATAATGTGTTCAAGGCTTCTTGGCACACTCTGTGCTCGCCTTGTCCTATGCATATTATACTGCGTCCTTACTGGCTTGTAATTCGTGAATCTCTCCATTTACATAGGGTTTGTTAGCCATGGAAATCTCTCTTGAATGTGCCTTGTATTAGCATCGTCACACCAACGCATATACCCAAGTATTCCCAGTTATAATTAACCTCTCAGGCCTTGTCTGCCTGATTAGTCCATTTCATCTTCTAATATTTCATTTCATGTAAATACACGTAACTTTACACTTACCCTAATGTGTTTACTTGCAAATACCTTGTGTGTAGAGCCCTCAGCTCAGATAAATTCCCTTGTTTCCTTGTTTTGTTAAGATTTCCTGAATCAACAGCAGTGAGAGTTTATACAAAATAGAGGTACGTAACAAAATCATTCATTCAGAGTCTATAACGGGCTCATGGTAAACATTTCCCCAGGTTAAATCATAAATATATATATATATATATATATATATATATATATATATATATATATATATATATATATATATATATATATATATATATATATATATATATATATATGTATACATATATACATATACAAACACACACAACCGTCCCTTGCCACATCGCGGTTTACTCATCGCGGTCTCACTGCATCGCGGATCTTTTATTGTAA